>OY748302.1:6151365-6751365 GCA_963556515.1 Nudaria mundana | reverse complement strand
AACATCCTTAAGACATTAGGACTCCTTCGTACCTCAGATAGCACGTTAAGCCATCGCCGTTGATACTGGTTGTCATAGGAACATACGAGTATATATGGCAGTCGTTACGAGTATTTGGAAACAAAATTCAACTAGTCTAACTACAAAGTTTTGATATCACCCATGGGTTTTGGAGGTCAGATGGCAGTAGCTTTACGGAAAATATCCAAGTTTCAGTCGCATCGCAGTTAGACTGGTAAGCCGACACCAACTGAGTTGGGAAAAGACTCGATAGATAATCAGTAACTGTTACGTTCTAATGATCATTGTATACAATTGGCCCTATTGCGTGGAACCAACAAAATGAATGTAGTTTTATAAAGTACTGTCGCATAATGATTCTGTATCCAGCAACTTCTGATTATCAACAAACCGCATAGCGATACAAATGTATGTGCAGGCGCAACAATGCGCAGCGTCGATATAGACATAATAAAATGTTTGCGCATCCAGTCGTCGTCGCGCAGGTGACGGTACAATGTGATGTTGTATTTCACATTAACATTATGTTCACAAGCTCAACGTTGTCCGCTATTGTCCACTTATGTTCGAATCGTGATAGTTTTGGTTTACATGGAGAGATTACCAAGGCTCGTAAAGACATGAAAATATTATTAAGGAAGCTCCCGTGTGTGTTGACACTGATTTTATTATCAATCTGCTCAAGCTGATCAAAAGCTGACAGCTGACCTCAACTGGGCTGAGGAAAGGTCCCAGCCAATTGGGGTCAGCTGCCAGTTTTTTAGTTTAGCTGCGATGCAACTGAAGTTCGATATGTTTCGAGAAACGAGAACCTTCTTTTGACTTTTGAATACATAACTACACTATGCCAAGTCATGGCTTGAAATCAAAATTAAAATATATGTAAAAAAATGTATGATGAATTGATGAAACCGGTCAAGTTTCCCTAATGTGGAATAAAATTGTGTTTGTTCATAATGTAAAATGACAACTCTTTGACACTCAAAGGTAGTAGTTACTTGACTTGAAGATCATTACTTTAATAAATCCACTAAATGCTTAGCTTGACGCTTACGAAAACAAAATATATTCATCCTAAACTTCAAATATAGCAGATAAATCCATAAATGAAGGATCCGCATCATCTTTAAAGTCAATTTTGAAGATAAGCAGCCTTACAAATAAACGTGGTATAACAGTTATACTCGAGAATTAACTAAGAATATGCAAAATGTCTACAAATAAACAAAGAATAGCTTATACCCCGTATAGCTTTGACATTTCTATTCGTACAAACGTTATTCCGGAGTTATTCCCGCCCGTACCCTTGTTTAGAGTTAGAATAACTTTAAAAATATCACAGTTTGTATTTGTTTACGCACATTTAAGTATTTAACGTTCATTACCAGACTGATTTTGATTATGGACTTGAATGCACTAGAAGAAGTAGCACAAGTAAATAACTTGATCCACCTAATGGAGGCTCAAAGAAAAATTAAAATATTTAAAAAGAGATCCTTTTGATTTATACAGCGATGAGCAGTTCCGATTAAAATACCGATTTTCTAAAGCTGGTGTAACGTTTTTAGACCAATTATTTGGTAGATCTCTCAGTATGGACACGCGTGGAGGTGGATTATCTTCTGTTCTGCAAATAATGATTGCTTTTAGGTAATGGGGACGTAATCAGGTAAGAAGGTTCACCTACTCATAAAAGTCTTCTATATGTAGGTACAGGCTTATGCTTTATCAGTTCTGCTATGTTAAACTCGTTTCTTATTCATTCCTTCCAGGTACAAGATAATGCTGCGGACATTCACGGTTTGACTCAGCAGTCTATTACGACGGTATGTCGTCGTGTAGCCAGGGCAATTTTGGAGTTAAAATCCGAGTACCTACATTAATATGCCAATGACTTTAAATGAATAGCTTGTTGTTATGGAAAATTTTGAATCTATAGCAAGATTTAAAAATGTCGTGGGTGCGATAGACTCCACCCACATTAGAGTGCCCTAAGTAAATGGACCTAGTGGTCAGTTTTACATAAATAGGAAAGGGTACAGTTCCTTAAATGTTCAGGTGTCTACTTTGTATATCTAATAATAATAAAATAGTCGAGACGGTCGAGAAACGTTAAGTTGACAAATGGATACAGTTGTCATAGACAAAATGCGTTTTTTTTCAAGTTTCTCTTTGGTCGCGCTGTTGCCAAATCGTGCATCTTGACATAACGGAAGAATTGTTATACAAAAGATATACCTGGTTTATTTGTAAAAAAATATTCTCGACATATTCTTAATTTATTACTGGTATAACTATACTTCGTATAAGAATGGAATAGATCCGGTATAACACATTTTTATTTGTAAGGCTGAAGAAGTCTTGGGGACTCTATGCAAATTTATTATGAATGTGTTCAATTTATCATAGCCAAATTAACCATCTGATATCCTCTGCCTCATGAACTTCTCACCGCTATATAAACCTAACCTTACCTCTCTCATTGTGGCGGCATTATCCATTGAAAGGGCTACCTATTGTTATTTCAGTTTAATATAAAACAATACGCAAAGCTTTCCACATCGGACCAGATCTTTTATTTGCTCTGTCGGCCCCTTTGTGATACCGCCGCACTGTTTTTATCTCCTGGACTCATTAAGATGGTGACTTTTTGTATGTCAATGCTCAATGAGTATTTGTTGTAAGGACTTAGATGGATATTCCATTCATCCATTTTTATTGGATGTCTCGGATTATCTAGTGAAGTAATCTATTACTATAGCAAAATGGCGGCTCCGCCTTGGCACTCGCTTATTTGTAGATTAATTGTTGCTATTACTTTAATTCTAGTTTTATTTGTGAGTTTAAATGGTTACTTTGAGCTTCTTAACATTTTGAGCCAGATTACCTACAAGTCGTCAAATGTCAAGAGTTGAAGACTAGCTATGACCTTGAGATTTTTTGCCAGATTCTTTCGACTGACTTTGTTAGGTACCTAAATGAATAAAAAAATTGATATTATTTCTGTTAATTTTTAAGTCTTTATTATTGTGCCGTTTGGGGTTGAGACACTGGGGTCATGAGGTTCGAGCGCTCGCCGCCTTTATGGAGACATTGCTAAACATCTAATCGATGTTTCTCAGGACCAGAAGGCTGGCTATGTATTGACCCGAAGAATAAGTATCGCCATCCAACGTGGCAACGCAGCCAGCATTGTAGGGACCTTCTCAGTCGACAATGACGCGAAGGATTTTTAAACGACATATTGAAGATTGTAATTCTTATTGTATCTATTATATAAGTCTATACTTATCTGTAAATCAATTTCCATGTATCCCTCTCATAATGCAATAGGTATAAACAACTGCTTGAAGTCTTAACTATGGTTGACATACGACCTTTACTTAGACACTAAAATAAAAAAAACAGTTCTCACTAGATAACTTTGATATCTCTATCTATTAACACTGCTACTTACAACAAAATATACACCTTAGGTTTTACGACTTCTAGATAATGTTCTTCTAAAACACGAGGCAATAAAATCTGAACAATGTTATTATCTTATATGTTAATACCATTAAGTATAACTTATAATGTCTGATTACAAAATATCTAGGTGTGTAACTCAATACAACTGGTTCTAGTTTAATATGAGTTTATTTCATGCGAGGTGCATGACGCTATCTTATACGCTGCTACATAGGTATACCATGGGTAAAGACTTAAGTTGAAAATTGTTTGTTCTCTCATACTAGTATTTTAATATGCAAAATAAAAAGAAACGCCTGTGGTTTCGCCCGCTTGATAAATTATTTACACAAAAACCTTCCTCAAAAACCACTCTATCCAATGGTGAAAACAGCATCAAAATCTGATTCGTAGTATTAAAGATCTAAGCATACATAGAGAATGGAAGAGACTTTGTTTATTCTATGTTATGATAATTCACCTAATCAAATATTCAACTATAACCAGGCGAAACTTACCATAAATCGTTTTTTTAACATGGCAATTTTTACGGACTTTGCTTTCCTGCCGGGGCAGCTCCCGGCCCTCAGATGGGAACGGGCCACACTAAACCACCACGGTGTTTCTTCCTTACCTTACCCGGGTCACCGGATAGGCAAAATCTGTTATCGGGGGTGGGATAATTAGTGATTTCAGTTCAAATATCAGGTCTAGGTACCTGCTATTTGAACTGAAATCTAGTACTATTGCACCTCTTTTTTTTATTAGGTACCTACATGCTGTTCTCGGGTAAATAAATACTAATTTTAATTAAATAGCATTATTTAGTATTAATTAGATCATTAAACGAGTTAAATTAACGAATCTTGGCAAAAGTATTTCAGGCAAACGAGAGATATTTTACCATCTGCTCTATGAACATGGCAGTGTAGACTTAAGTCGTTTAACTTATTCATCCAAAGACACCACAGGAAATATCGGTCACGTGATCCAAGTTAACACATTTTTGGAAATTTTCTGCAATATCATAGGTTATCGATGCTTGGTTTTATTTTCCTGTTTCGTGGGACTATGATTCCTTCTACTTATTAAGTAATAAACACATCATATAATATGATACCTCAAAATTTTAATTATTAAGCTAAGAATTAATTAGCTACTTGTCAAGATGCCGAACTTTTTAATGATGTTGTCGTTATTAAATTGTATCATCACAAGACATCTAAGAATTTGTATAAAAATACCTATAGATTTTTCGTTAATTTGCTTCTTTAATTGCGATATATATTTAATCCAAACACATTTAAAACTTAAGACCCTCGACTCGATTGATAGCGATGATGATCTTTAAAACTTATAGCCAAGAACCATCTGGAATACATCGCCTTTCGAATAACAATTCACATCAAAATTGAACCATCCGATGGGGAGAAATAGAATAGAAATATATTTAATTGTAAATAAAATAAATACAAACTAAATTTACATTCAGTAGTACAAATGGCGGCCTTATCACCAATTGTTCTCTTACAGGCAACCTTTGGATGGACATAACAGATTAAAGTGAAAAGTGGATAGCTATTGGTGTATGATAGAAGGAAAAGAATATACACTAGTAGTTCTGCGAACAGTAGACCTCGCGTTATTTTCGTTCTCCCCCATTTTCCCCCCAATCGAAAAATCCCTTTGACAAAAGTTGCGCCTTGCAACAAAGAACACTTGTGCCACTTTTAATGAAAATCGGCTGAAAAATACGGCCTGTAGACCGGAACTGACACACATACATACATACATACAGACAAACAACGCCTAATCGGCCAGTCCTCGAGTTGAAACAGAGACGCTTCGCTCGCTCGGTCAAAAAGTATAAGAAAAATATACAAAAGGGAAAAAAAAAAATTATACAACAGACAAACAGCAGATACGCAGGTTAACTGACCTCATTTTCTGCCGGTGTCAAACAGTATTATCTCGAACCGTTACTCTATGAAATAATTTATCTAAAATAAAAAGTAGGTAAAAAAACGACATCCTAAACAGTCAATTTAAGCTGTCCAAAATGAAAACTATTCTAAAAACCGCACAGCAAAATTTGTATTCGAAGTTTTTTTATTGAGTCGTAAACAAAATCATGTTAATCATTAATGTTGTTAGCAGGTAAAATAATATATAGCCCACAGATAGTATTATAAAAGCTAATACAAAGGTTTATCTGGGTAACAAACGTGGACCAATAAATGGAACGATGAACCCCCAGTAGTAACCTATATGAGAAATGTGGACATGCAAGGAAAGTTTAAGAGCTGCTAATACCTCTGGCTAATTTGTGGAATATAAAAACAAAAATTTTTAACGTTTGCTACACTTCTAAGGTATGCTTACCAATGTAGTAGGATGTGAAATTATCATTGACTGTGTTAGAATCAACATAAGATTTAACCAAAATAATAAAAATAAAACGAATCTACAACAGATTCGTTTTATTCATATGAGCAATAAATTGATCTTCTATGAGCAACTTGTCTAAATATTTTAGTTTCATTTTTAATGTCATAGAAATAACTAAATTCCATTTTCTAAAAAAAATTTCTTAATTTCTATTCATTTCTACCTCAAACCTATTTTAGTCCAGTTCTTATTAAGAGATTGAAAATTAAATATTCAGCGGAACAGTTAAAAAAAACATTGACACACCAATGATAACCAACTCTATAGATCCCACACCTTCTGAAGTAAGCCGACTTGTGTGTTGCCGATAATACGAGGACAAATACAAATTGATAAACAAAAAGAAACACATTTAGTTCCATATATATTGTTGAGTAGAGTGCCACTAAATATGCCATATTATAAGAATCAAGAAAGAATTTAGTAAGGCCTTGGTAATATTTCAATACTTATATTACAGATGGTAGATTATAAAGGAGATTGTATTTTCTGGTAGCATTAAAGTCTAGTTTTAATACTATGAAATGTGAGTTTATGAAGTAGCGGTTCTCTTGTGACTAATTTGCTACAATACTAATACTTAATAATTACATTTTATATAATTTATTTGGACATTCTCACACATTGTCATCTTTTTTTCTCTTATTTTTTAATTCCGCGGCCCACGGCCTCGGCCGCTCTAATGTCTGTTGCCGGGCGTTTCTACACATTGTCATCTAGCCCAAATTAAACTAATATAAGCTTGTGTTATGGGATCTAGACGACTGATAAACTAGGTATATATATTTTTTTGTTTTTCAAAGCAATAAGTTTCCTTAAACTATTCTTAAAATATAAGAAAGAAATTATAAATAGATCACAAAACGCTAACCTTAATAGCGCGATGTAGAAATTATGAATATGATATGAAAAAAGATTCGATGTCGTCGGTAGTGGTCATCGTAGCTCAGTTGGTCAGAGCAGTCCCCCTGTTAGGGAAAGGCCGTGGGTTCGAGTCCCGCCGATGACATCAGTTTTTGTGAGTATTTATAATTTCTTTCTTAATATATTTATATTTTTCTAAATACATAATATACATAGAAGACACCCAAACTCCGAAACAAACATTTGTGGATCACACAAATAATTTCATTCGACCCGGAATCGAACCTGGGACCTCAGGGCCGGCAGTTGCATACTCATACCACTGCGCCACCAAGGCAGTCAAATTTTATATTGATTGTAATAATTGTCACTGGATTTATGCCACAAAGTATAAAAAATTTAAAATACTCGTAAAAATCTAAAACTTTGCATGCCGTGTAATGAAACATGATGTAACCTTAGACAGTTAAGAATCCGCCAGGCGCCACTGGAAATACGAGTACCTTTTGCGTGTGAGCCAGAGACGCCCGGCAACGGACGTGGTAGCGGCCGTGATGCTGGACCGTGGAATTAAAAAAAAAGACAATTAATAAAATCTATGTCCACCATGTTTCGAATAACCTATTCTATTCTTTGCTTCGGTACTTTTTGATGAATGGGTTAAATTTTGTTGGATATTTCCATAGAGCAACGCGGACGTCGTATAAGCTGTCGTCGTATACTACGATATTTCATTTTGTAGGATACACTATTATTACGAGTATAATAAAGCCAAAATAGTACCGAGTGACTAACCATAAGTCGTTACGTTAAGTAGTTACTCATGTCGTGATTTAGGCGATCTCTTCCTCGTCTCGCGTCAACCGACTTCCAAAAAAGGAGGTTCTCAATTCGACTGTATGTTTTTCTTTTTTTATGTTTGTTACCTCATATCGTCGGACGGGGTGAACCGATTTTGAAATGTTTAACTGGAAGCTACTACTTTCCAAGTGGGTCCCATTTCAATTTGGTCCCATTTCGAAAACTATTTGGTCCTATTTTGGAAGTTTGAAGTCGGTAGCTGTGACAATTTATGACGTGTATTTTTATGCCTATTAGTCTTGGCCCATATTGCTTATGGCCTTGCCTCGTATAGGTTATCTAAAATACATATATCTGGACAGTCCCAACGATCTTATCCTTCGGAATAAAATCTTGCCCGTCTACCTCATACCATATCCTTGATAGTTGATAAGGAGTCCAAGTCATCTTCACGTGCACTCGATGCATCTACCGACAGACAGAGGCTCTAGCAACTATGTCCAAAGCTCCTGAAAATAATTATGGTACTACAAAGTGATTGGCAAAATTTGAGCGTATTTAACGCGTTTGCCTTCCTCTTCAGGCGAGATTGTATGGGTATGTATGTGTGTGTGGTTTGTATTTTATTTCGTTATCTCAGATGACCTACAAGTTAGAAAATATTTAACTTCGAAATACATTTTCTAAGCAATTAGTGGACATCCATTGGTTACATGACAGCGCTAACAGTAGCAACGTTAGAATTGAATTCCGACGTCCAGCGGCCATTTGTACAATTTCACAGCTCAGCTAGTTAGTGGCGACCATTGATCCGTCGGTAAGCCGACCGACAATGGCTCGAGCGGCGCCTGCGCAACTGTGCCGGTAACTTGTGGTGATAGATGATTTTTGTAATGGCTGATGTTGAATGTGTTTTGCTTGTTAATGCACTTATTGGCTGTTTTTATTGCCTGCTTAAACCTCCATAGCTGGGCGTCCTGGGAACGGATCCGGATGGCTGCGCTTATTGGCTGAAGAATGTAATAAGTAATTTAGGCAAGCCATAGTCATATTTTCGTAAGAGCAACGTAGACGCTTCTTTTGGAGTTACAAACTGAAAGTAGTTCAATAAGTAGGTCCAATAAGTTTTTGAGTAACAAACCATCTAAGCCATACCTACATTTGACTAAGTTGTAGAGTTTGTAGATAACTTATATCTATAGGATTCACACAGAACACTATTATGAGGGAAAATGTTAGATTAGGAGGTATTAGAGTTAGGAGCTTTGGTTTTCCATTAAATCTGACAATTTTGTTTAAAACAATGGTAAGTAAAAATTTTTTTAAGAAAAAACTTTTTAGCATTAATTAATAGCATTAATTTTTCGCAGAATCAAAAGGACAACAAAACGTCGACAATTGTTTCGCCTCTAAACGAGGCATTATCAAGACTGTCTCAGAGAGAACAGCTGTTCTCTCTGAGAATTTTTACTTACCATTGTTTTGTCATGGATTTTCGCCAAGTAACGCCTGTTTCTATCCAATTTTGTTTAGATCAATCAATACATATTTGTCTTGGCGTTTCTTCGTGGAGGTTCTAGGTAGGTACCAAGAAAGATCTACTGTTTTTCAAGGCCTGTCTACGAAGGTGGCATCATGGCAGAAGACTTACCAATTTTAAAATACGTTCTGTTATCATCTTTATCAACTCCACCCATTTGACGCTCACTGCTGGGCCTCCCGAAAAGAGGGGGGAATTCAGCCTACATATACCACCCTGGCCAGACGGGTTTAGGGTTTAATGTCCAGTTTTCTTCCTGTATTCATACAGGCAATGAAGAACTAACTTTTGTGGACCCGCGGGCGATTGGAAGTCATAGTTTAATTAAATGTCTAACTTACCTATTGTTTGTCGTAAATATCAATTCAATAAATAACTGCAAAATTACCCATTATACAACTGTAGCGTAAAATCTAAAATAACGTAATTTGAACGCTTGCACACACTGTTGAGCAATAAAAACAGTAAATTTCGAGCCCCGGGCTCTCGAATTATACAATTTCAAATACCTATTGATTGTATACAGTGTGATGTCAAAATAACACACATCGTTTTCATAACTTAGTATAGGTAGATTTCTTCAGAAATAACCTAGTGTATAATTTTGTTTCCTTCTGTAGAGGTCAATAACATAACATCAAATAAATAGCATGCGGCATCTCATCCAATAATATGAAATTGAGTTCTAAATAAATAAATATAAATATTTCTGGACATTCTCACACAACGTTATCTAACCCAAATTAAGCTAATAAAAGGGTTATGGGATCTAGACGACTGATAAACATACTTATATATTTCTAAATACATACATATTATACATAGAAAATACCCAAACTCCGAAACAAATATTTGTGGAGCACACAAATAATTTGATTCGACCCGGAATCGAACCTGGGACCTCAGCGACGGCAGTCGCATACTCATACCACTGAGCCACCGAGGCAGTCAAAATAGGTATATTTATGTAGTGTAGATTAGGTATATTCTTTCGACACATCGCAGCGTCTGACCCTAAACCCTTTTTAAGTTTATCAACAAAATTTCTGGCAAATAGTGACTGAATTTCGATATTTTCTTGAAGCGACTGCCATCAGACCACGTCTTGGTTATATGACATAGGCACAGAAAAGGGAATAGTACTGACATAGGTAAAATCGGAGTCCTGCAGTTCAACCAGCTGGATTTTTATGGCTCCAACGACGCGTAGCGGCTGCCGTAGAGGTTCGTATGACAATGACCGACCAACTCACGGCTTAACGAGCTCTCCGAGGCACGGGTGGCAAGGCAGGCACGATTCTATATTTGCTTAATATTCAACACCGTGTATACAGAGGATGTTAATTATATAGTATAACACTCCAACGCGCGTGCCTTCAATTTTCTTTACTACGTGTAATAATATGGTAGTTATCAATTATTTGTAATTGTAATATCGCTATTCACTACAATACAATATCAGTTTGATACTGAACATTAATATTTACGACAATACCTAACGATAACGTTTTCTTTATTGCTTTCAAATTGTGTTTATTGATAGAATTCGGCGCCACTTTAGTTTTTTCTTTTGGTTGTTTTTTGAGAATGCTGTAATATGATTTTGGTCCAATAATATTCAATTTATTACCGACCGTAATTTGACTATGTACAAATAAACATTTTACTTTTAACTACAAAAAGGTTAGGTAATTATACGCTAATAGAACGAGAGCTACTGCGTATATCTGAGAAGGTCCTTAAGGCAATCTGACAGTTTGCCAGACAGATTATTGTGTCAGTAGCTCTCGGTCCATAACCTAGCAGGTGATTACATAAATGTTTGAGCCCTTTGGGGTTTAGTGAGATAACAGTGTCTAAACCCCAAATGCAGGGTCATGAGGTCTGAGCTCTCACCGCCATTACATAGATATCGCTAAACGTCTGATTAATGCTTCTCAGGACCAAAAGACTGGCTATTTCCTGACCCAAAGAATAATTTAAATATCGCCATTCAACGTGGCAAGTGTGGCAACGCAGTCACCATTCTGGGAACCTTTCCAGTCAGCAATAACGCGGCGGATTTTTATAATCGATATTTTGGTAATAGTTTTAATATTTTTAGTTCATACATTATGTATCTCTCATCATCTACTGAGTCTTTTGGGGTTAATTAACCCAGTTGGGGTCGGTTTTCCAGTCTACCTGCGAAGCTGACTTTCGGCATTTTCCGTTGAACGAATTATATATCTCTATTGTAAGTAAATTCGCGATTTACTACAAAAACATTCATTATTATAATTATAAGTAAGTAGACTAAGAATGAGACTAAATTTATTTATTTATTTATTTATTTATTACACAATACAGATTACAATTGGGCCAATACAAAATTAAAATTATAAGGTTTTGAGTCTGAATTGCAATCCAAAACTTTGTGTAAACAGAGAAACCAAGAAAAGTTAACCCTAAGTTATATAATAAATAAGTTTTCTAATCGTTTCCCATCTAACCTATCTAACCGCTTAACAATCTCTTTTTTGTACCTTTATAATGACTTCAAAACACTTTAAACAGCTGGACTTCTACTTAAATACATAATTCATCGTCTGCTTACAAAGGAGCCATTCTTACATTGTTTCTTATATTTGTTTTTTTGTTTATTATATATTATATCAGTAAAAACAAATTCTTAAGAAAAGACATGCAATGTGGGACAAAATAAAAAAATGAACTTGAACAAAATTAGGTGTAAATTGTATAAAATTTTCATTTCAAATTATACCAACACTTCGAAACGTTCCATACCAAAATCAGACATAAATACTCCGATGAACATAGGGTCAAATTCACATAACTAGAATACCAACCTTATTTTTAACAAAAATAGAGTTTAAAATCAAAATTGAAAAGTTCAAATTGTTTAAAGTGTTAATTTTTCTTTGCAAAACAACAGTACGAGATTGCAAGCCCTTGAGTAGTTTTTATTAAAACAATTACAGAGTTAACGGAGCATGTAATAACTACGTTTTGTTCCTCATTGGTTGGATAAAGCTGAGTATGCTTGTTCGTTATATATTGTAATAATTGTTCTACTGTTGTTTCGTCATGGTCTGACAATCGTGTTGGAAAATTTATGAGTGATTTTATCAGTGTTTGTAATTGACGCCACGTTCTAACAATTAGGAGTTGTTATTGCAATTTGTATCTGTTGAATATTTATGTTTTGTGTTTTAACTTGATAATTGTGGGTAAATAAATTATGACAATAATAGTTGATGAGCGCACCTCCACCCGCGTTGAATAGCTTATTTTCAACCGTCTTTCAAATAAGAAGGAAGTTCTCAATTCGGCTGAATGCTTTTTTTTAAGTTTGTTGGACTAGTCCGAGTCGCCCAGGACTTTAATTTGATGTGCCATAGCGGCTGACACGTAAGATTTTGTTGCCTTTCATTAACATTTCATCGCAAGGCAACGGGTAACAATTTTTTTATATTACAATATTGCTGCTACTTTTTAAAATTCATTCGACCATTTTGGACGTAACCCTTTGTATGTGTGCCCAGTGATGGCAATAGGCTTGCCCCCTATTAAGTGGGACTAAAAATACTGACAAATTATGGGTGTGTAAAGCACTTCTGCCTACCCTTTCGAGATTTAGGCGTGATATGTGTCTGTCTGTGTCTTTTTTATGTTTTATACTTTAGACAGGGTGAACCGATCTTGACATTTATTTAAATGAAAGCTTTATTGTTTCAATTTGGTCCCATTCTGACTATTATTTGGTCCCATTTCGTTTTTGATGTGTATTTTTATTTGAGAGGAGACCTCAGGATTTGTAACTGGGTCAACCAAATTTGTTGATTCTTTTTTTTATTTGACAAGTGTGTTGTTTTGACAATTTGAAATCGATATGTTTTTGTAAAAATTATACCTTATCAGGCCATTAACAGGAATTATATTACAGTCTATAGCTACTTTATGATGATACAAAGTCTATTGCCATGTCAAGTCTATGGCCATATGTATATTACCCTGTCACCACTACAATAATAGATCAAACTAGTGATTTGGGAACATGAAGACTATATTATACTAATAATAACCAAAATACTAATATGTAATGCCCTATTTCAGCAGACAAGATCACCTGAAGAACCTTCTGTGTATTCAGTAGCCAGAAATCATGTAAGACCGGCGCTGCTGCTGCATCGGCTGAAGGCCTCAAACGGCTTAAAATTGGCAAAATATGCTAACCTAGGTGATTACATATTTGAGCCGTTTGGGGTTGAAACACTGGGGTCATGAGGTTCGAGCGCGCGCCGCCTTTTAGAGACATTGCTAAACGCATAATCGCAGCTTCTAAGGACCAGAAAACTGGCTATTTTCTTGCCCAAAAAAATAAACATCGTCATCCAACGTGTCAACGCAGCCAGCATTCTGGGAACCTTCCCAGTTGGCATTGACGCGGATGATTTTTAAACGACATTTTGTAGTGTAAATATTTTTTGTACATAATTATGTAAATTGTTGTCCTTATTGTAAATTAACATGTAAGACTAAATATTTTACACAGGAATAAAAAGCATCTTTTTATGCTAAAACAAAGACACTGTGTAGCAAAAGTAGGCTATAAGGCTCAAGCTAGACAGATGATGGCATTTAAACTCTTCTCCAGCTTTAAAATTGCAACTTGCAGCTCAGCTCAAATCTAACCAACATCATTTTGAACTGTACTTCAGTTGTAGTGCCGACTGCAGTCAGCGCGCAGTTGTAGGATCTGGAAATCACCTGCTTCAAATTGGCTTAGACCCTAACCATAGTTGGAATCAAGAAAAACAAAAGAGTTTCTCTTGACATTCAAAAACCTATTCTTAATTCAAAATCCATAGCCTTGAATGACAAGGTGAACTGCTTAACAAATTTCACGATAGAAAGTTTCAAAATGTCCAATTAATGTTCAGAATAGTGTCCCACAGTCTTGTCAACAACGTGTCGACGTATTGTCGGCGGCTTATTCAATGTAGGAAAATCACAGAGAAAAATGTCCTCCTTTGAATAGGCCCGATTGCCGGTAAATGCAAAGAAACACATGTACTTAGATTGTAGATATCCATTACTGAATAGGGTTACTTTTGCTGTTTATATTAATGAGCTGCATGGATAGGCAATACGTTGCTCGAGGGTTATAATAATTGGAATAACAATTCAATGTGACACCTGTTCCATCATATTTTTCTCAATGCCAAACGTCCTCATGGTGTCAATTCTCCGATGACTTACCGCCATATTCTTTTACAACACTTCAAATGCCACTCCACTTTACTTAATCACTTTTGAATGATTTGGTATCTATTCATAGTTATTAAAACTAGCTCCACTAAGAGTTTAAACAAGAAAGTGGAGAAAAGAAATGTCATCTCAAGTTAGTCACAACCTTACTTGAAATTGCACTCGAAATCGCGCTAAGTTTTGAAGAATTTGTTAATTATAATGTATGATGATGATATTATATACTACAATTACCTGTCAAGAACGTATTTAAGAGATGCAGACACTCAATTGAGTTTATAATGAAAACTCGAAAAGTTTGACTAAAAGTACCGATTTTAAAGGAGTGTAATTAGGAGAAAAATTCACACTCTACGGAGATAGAGTGTTGTGAAGAATGTGTGATAATGTGGGGGTTAATTTTAACTTAAATATAAACGTTATTGAGATTAAATTATTACTAGGTATTCGCTGGTACGCGGGCGGTTACATCGAAATAATTAAGACGGAGAACCCTACCTAATATTAAATAAAATAAATAAATATAAAAAAAATCAATATCCACAATGACGCGAGTCAACAATAAACTCTTAATAGCTGCATTTAGAAATTTAAATTTTGTGCGCGAGGCGACAATCAATTTTTTTTAGTACTGTCAAAGGCATGTTTCTTTAATTCTTAATAACTCAAAAACTATAAGAGCCACATATACCAAAACTATACAGCAAAGCACGTTAATGTGTTCTATCTGCAGCCAAATTTCAAGTCGAAAATTGCGACCGATAGGTTTAAAATTCCTTTGAGCGTACGTTGAAGGTGATACAATAAATTTGGATGAATAACAAAAATTTAGTGTATTATTGATCTTTTCCCGGTACTTTCTTGACAGATTAGTAAATTTTCGATTTGGGGGTTCGTGGCCTAGTGGTAACCGACAATATTAACACATTGCAAAGGTTAAGCAACATCGAGTCAGGCCGGTCTTAGGATGGGTGACCATTTCTTAAGACATTGAGACCCCTCCGTGCCTCGGAGAGCACGTTAAGCCGTTCGGTCCCGGTTGTCATACGAACATCTATGGCAGTCGTTAAGGGTAGTTGGAGCCCTAAATCAAAAATCCGACCGGTCTAACCAAAGAACTTCGATGTCGCCCATGGGTTGTGGAGGTCAGATCGTAGTCGCTTCACCTAAAATATCGAAGTTCAGCCGAATCGCAGTTAGACTGGAAAGCCGATCCCAACTGAGCTGAGTTGGGAAAAGGCTCGGTGATGATGAATGATGACATTTTCGATTGGAACTTTGGGACCATCTTAATTCTTATTCTTATCATCTTAGGGAAGACAGATCACAGAAAACTCCGCTGCGTTCCGTCTTAAGTCACCCTGACTGAACAAAGTCGGGCGTCAAAAATATTATAATAGCAATATTAAATATTATAAGGATGAACTACTGAATCACATAGACAGATGTCGAGTGAGCTATTATATCATTGGCGGTAACGAAACCATAGTGCGATTTAAAAAATGGAACAGCGCCATCTATCGAACTGAGTATCAACTTGAATTTCTGAATATTTATTTTATTAAAACGCTTTTATTAGCTTTACTTGTATGTATGTTTGTTTGTAACTGCCTCTTTTGGGTTCGATTTTGCCTGATTTTGCATGAAATATAATTATTTTTTTTTTATATTTGAGGCGATACAAAGTTCGCCGTGATAACTAGTACTTATTTATTATCAAATCGCCAAGATAAGGTACCTATCATGACTAGCAGATCGTTTGTCATCTTCAGTTAGGTACGGCACCAAGTTCTATGATGTCCCGAATTTCGTGGAACTTGGCACATCTCCATATCAGAACTTTGATGGGCCAGGGGAACTTGGTCAGCCTTCACACACGGAGTGTTTTGGCCTTGGATATCACACCTTTTTGATTATTTTGTATTATCGGTTCGTTTTTTAGTATTATCCTAGAATAAGGAACTATATAAAGAGTCACTCAATGGATCGTTTTAATGAAATGAAATAGCCCACAGGTACGTTGTTTCAGTTTTATTATTTTTGCAAATGGCGTGGTCGTCTTGTTATCGCTATCCGGTTACACAGATGAGGTTTTTACTTCTTAAGAATCGATTTTCATATATAAGGCGCCCGGTATGAGAAAAATCCGAGGGGTAAAACCTACTAACAAGTAACGAAAATCGTGTCACGTTTTTGGTGCGCACCTCTAGTGCGCAACTTTCTAATTTGTTATGGTTAGATACTCGTACTTAAGGAGTAAACTCCAGTCGTGCGTCGGAGCTGACACACACACTTTTTTTTTTACATTTTCAAGTTTTTTGATTTTTCCTGTTGGTTTGGCCATAAATGGGACCTACATTCCAAATTTCAGCATTCCAGCACAGATGGAAGTGGGTTAGAATTTGTATGGCTTAGTCAGTCAGTCCATGATTTCTGTAAAAAGTTCACTTTCGGGGCACCTGTATCTCAGCAACCGCTGGGGGTATGAAGCTGATTTTTTCAGGACAGAAGACTCCGCTGCGTTCTAGAGATGCCCGATACGTATCGATATTTTGGTGTATCGATACAACACCATGCGATATTTCGATATTTTGTATCGATACACATCAATACGATATGTGGCGATATCGTATCGCTTCTCGGGTATATCGCATCAAAAATATCGTATGACTTAACTCTTTAAAAGTAATACATAGTTGTTCAATCAAATGTTTAAACAGAGATAAGCCCTGATAAGCTGAATAAGTACATTTTGAGACTTAAATCTTTGTTAGCTATTTCTACCATATTAGACCCAAGATTTAAAAAAATATACTTTGCTGATGCTTTGTCATGTGCCAAGGCAATAAGCGATATAACCGATATATTAAAAAGCACTGTTCAATCCAGTTCGACATCAACAACTATTGAAAATATTGGAGAAACGGGTATTTCGTCAAACGAAGGCATATGGCAGTTTCATAACCAATTGGTGACTGAATGTTACCAAAGGTTACCTACACAACAAGGGATGGATGATATATTGAAACAATATCTCCGAGAACCGTTGTTAGATCGAAAATCAGATCCTTTTATTTACTGGTCAATAAGGACTGCAACTTGGCCAGATCTTACAAATTTAGCATTAAAGTATTTAAATATTGGATGGAACCAGGCGTTACTCGGCGAAAATCCATGACAAAGCAATGGTAATTAAAGTATTTGTCAGTAGTTGCAACATCAGTGCCGTCAGAGCGATTGTTTTCTTCAGCTACGCTTACAGAAAATCGCAATACATTGGATCCGCAACGATTATCAAAATTATTATTCCTTAAAAGTTTAGATGAAAAATTTTGGCAATTATAATTTTAAACTATAAATATACTATAACATTACAATTGCCAAAATTTTGCGCATCTTACCTATTGTGATTTTCTGTATAGGTAACTGTACAAAAAACAAAAAACTAGTGTGACGAATATTAAAATTATATTTATACTGTAAATAAATCAGAGTTTCAATTTTCGATACGATATTAACAATATCGATACAAGGCCATACGATAATATCGTGTATCGATACTAACAGTTACGATACATTACGATGCGAAATATCGATACAAAGTCAAATATCGGGCATAGCTCGTTCCGTCTTAAGTCTTAATTAACCCTAACTGAACAAAGTCGGGCGTCAAAAATATTATAATAGCAATTAACATTATAAGAATGAATAACAGTGACAGATGTCGAGCGAGCTATTATATCATTGGCGGTAACGAAACCATAGTGCGATTTAAAAAAATGGAACAGCGCCATCTATCGAACTGAGTATCAACTTGAATTTCTGAATATTTATTTTATTAAAACGCTTTTATTAGCTTTACTTTTGTGTTTGCTTGCTTGCTTGTATGTATGTTTGTTTGTAACCGACTCTTTTGGGTTCGATTTTACCCTACTTTGAATGATCAGATTTAATTCAAACTTTGCACACCTGTCAAAGACCGATGACAATGCAATAATTCAATTAAAAAATTAATAAATAAATAAATAATAAATAAAAAAGTGTGTGTGTCAGCTCCGACGCACGACTGGAGTTTACTCCTTAAGTACGAGTATCTAACCATAACAAATTAGAAAGTTGCGCACTAGAGGTGCGCACCAAAAACGTGACACGATTTTCGTTACTTGTTAGTAGGTTTTACCCCTCGGATTTTTCTCATACCGGGCGCCTTATATATGAAAATCGATTCTTAAGGAGTAAACTCCAAAAAGTAATAAAAACAATAAATAATAATAAACTTAAAAATGAAAAATAAATAATACTTTAGATGACAATGCAATAATTCGATTAAAAAATAAATAAATATAAATAAACTAAAAAATGAAATTAAATAATAATTAAAAAAAACTAAAAATAAACACGCTTTTATAGAGAATCCAACTAAAAAGTAGAAAATAAATTTTAATAAGTTTGGTGCCTTCAACTTTACCACACTATCTATATATTTAATACGACAATTTGTCTGTCTGTCCGTCCGTCGCGTTTTTCAATTATAATTAATAATACATACATTTGCATGAAATATAATTATTTTTTTTTTATATTTGAGGCGATACAAAGTTCGCCGTGATAACTAGTACTTATTTATTATCAAATCGCCAAGATAAGGTACCTATCATGACTAGCAGATCGTTTGTCATCTTCAGTTAGGTACGGCACCAAGTTCTATGATGTCCCGAATTTCGTGGAACTTGGCACATCTCCATATCAGAACTTTGATGGGCCAGGGGAACTTGGTCAGCCTTCACACACGGAGTGTTTTGGCCTTGGATATCACACCTTTTTGATTATTTTGTATTATCGTTTCGTTTTTTAGTATTATCCTAGAATAAGGAACTATATAAAGAGTCACTCAATGGATCGTTTTAATGAAATGAAATAGCCCACAGGTACGTTGTTTCAGTTTTATTATTTTTGCAAATGGCGTGGTCGTCTTGTTATCGCTATCCGGTTACACAACTGAGATTTTTTTTTGACTTTTTCAAGTTTTTCGATTTTTCCTGTTGGTTTGTAAAAAAGCGTGAGGTGCATAGTGTCAATAGTTATAAATATTTTATTGACAGATATGAGTAGAAGAATTATCATTTTGATAATATCTTAAAATGTACCTCACGGTTTTTTACAATAATATACATTTATTTCTTATTTACTATTCTTAATTCAAGCTTATTAAAATTTATTTTCTACTTTTTAGTTGGATTCTCTATTAAAGCGTGTTTTTTTGTTTTTTTTATGACTAGTGGTCACCTGCGACTTCTTCCGCGTGGTAATTTGGAACATACATTATACGGACTTGGATCTTAGTGTGGTTCCCGTCGCCCGTAATCACTTTCCCGTTGCGGCGCCCGTAATAACATCCAACATTATAAACTTAACACAAACGGGTCTTTTATGCGATTCTATCTAATCTACTTCTTCTTTCTTCTTTATTTTTGAATTGGAATTATTAGTTTATTTACAATTGGATTATTTTAAGTTCATTTGTTGACTTGGAATTTTCATTTGCTATCTTGTATATTATAGTACCATTGAATTAAGTTGAAATAGAAAACCTTTTAAAGCAAACAGTGGTTTGTTGTTTGAGACTCGTTTCCTATCACGTGGCCTAAAGTTACAACTTTAAGGATTCATTTTTCTTTTTTATTTAACATATTTTCAATGCTATTGAATTATTGTTACATAGAAATAATACCGTACCTACGGTTGCAAGAAGAAATAAACGGTATTTATTTATGAACATTTTGACGAGTTTAGACATCTTGACGTGAAGGGTCATAAATAAAATAATAGATAAATAACTTTGGACGTACCTTTTAATACTTAAAAGCCACTGTTTTGTATAAAAAATCTAATCAAACTTATACACCCATAAAATACTCTAAAACAATAAAAAACAAATTGATTTAAAAAAATAAGAATTTAAAAGCGATTCGTTGTTTCGATTACAATTCGAATTTCGAATTCGGGTGACGCTATAAAACCGTCAAATTGTTGACTTTCACCGTCAGTAAAGCCTCGTCTTCCCACGATGGTAGTTGTTTAGTAGGCAACAATTAGACAATTGTCGGCCATTTTAACGATCAACCATAAAATCGGGTTTCAGCCTCTCATTAACCGCATTCTTGTGATACTTCCGCCTTTATAGTTTTACTAATCAACGCTATGAGATTAATACGGTCCCGTATGTAATGGCGTCGGTTGTGTTGAGATTAATTTTATTGGTCCGGAGTTCGGACAATTGGTCGTATAGATAATTGAGTTTTGGACGGATCGGCTCTTTTAAATCTGTGTTTACTGTTAAACCACTTGAGTGAGTTATCTGCCGATACACAGACTAAAAACTTACTTATTAGTTAGATTATTAATGTATAACCACTCATCACGGACTAATTACATAATGTAAAAGTCAAGTAGCAACTATTAAATTGACGATCATGTCCCCATTCGAGGTCTTTGGAGTTCAAACAATGTCACCTGCTAGTTGATGCCATAGAGTAAATAACGTAGAGACAGAATCATAATAACGATCTTACAATGTGAGATTTTTTCTAACAAACTTTTGATGATAACAAAAGATAAATGAGTTTATAGAGACAGAAGGAAGACTTTTGAAGTACCTACCAATTCTTCTGGCGCTCGAAGCTCAGATGTACGCCTAACTATAGTGTCTCAGGTTCTTTCATCATACCTACCTACTCAATCACATGACACAAATAACAAACACATTGTTTAAATTTTCTACGCCATCATAGGATTACAGTCGAAGATGCCTGTGCAAGGCCTGCAGAAGTGATGATTGGGTTTCGAAGAGTCTCTTGATTACTGGTTCAACGCCTTTAACATCAAATTGCGCTCGCTTCTTAACATATATGTACTCGTACCTTATTTTAGCCAAGTTCTTCTATCAAAGACTCTACCTCTAAAAACTCACCAAGTTACCGTAAAATTGTAAATAATGTCAAATGTCAAGCAATCTTGCAAATATGTCGCAATAAGTGCAGTAACTAGAGACTGCGAACTACAATCTAAACGGTTTTTACAATCCTACGGTGACATATACTTACATAGACAAAATCTCGATTCTACAAATGACATAAAATACAGTTGACACAAATAATTGTCGGAATGGGACCAAATAGAAATGGGACCAATTATGAAGTAAGAGCTTTCATTTAAAAAAAATCAGAATCGGTTTACACAGTTCTAAGTTATGAGGTAACAAACATTTAAAAAATCTATCAGTCGAGTTGAGAACCGCCTCTTTTTTTGAAAATCGGTTGAAAACCCATTTATTTATTTAATCTTAGAACATTGGTACATAATATATTATCTTCAAGATGGCACAGGATATACAAGCTCGAACCATGTTCTACCTAATAGGCATACAAATTACAATTACCCAGATAGATACATAGAATTAGCTATGTTAGGTCCCATGTAATAGGGGGCGAGCCTATTGCCATTTACCGGACACAAGTTCCAGACTCTGGGATAATTATCTGGGTAAAATTCTAAAGAGAATTATACATTATCCACCAGACCTGGGAATCGAACCCGAGACCGTAATGCCACCGAGGTAGCAATAAATATTTTAATGCCAGTTATTTAACCAAAACTGATTATTTAAAAATATTCATTAAAATTGTATCAAGAAAATATCTAAGCAAATGTCACAAAATGAATGTATTACAAAGTAACTACAAAAATAAAATGTCAAAAAATTTGTCTAAAGAACTACTAAATGTCAAAAAAATTACCTACCTAAAAAACTACAAATTTTTTTTTGTGTTTGTGTTGGTGTTACTAAAAAAAAAGTAATGTAAAAAAAAAATTTCATTCGTCGGCTTCGAGTTTCCTATGTAATAGTATGTTTAACTGACTACACCGCTATTTTTAAAGACCGCCCAGTTTTAAAATGTAAATAAAAATAAAGATATTTAGATAAAAGGTGTAAGAAAATAATTTTAAACTGCTTTGAGTTCCTATCACCGCTATGTGTTTTTAACTATCTCTTTAAAATTGAATAATAAAATTGTCATAAAAATACAATTATTACTTACTAGTTAACTATAGTCACCACTAAATATTTTTATTAATAAACCTGTGATCCACAGTAAATTATATAGCCTGAATTATCTTGTTTTAAGTGTGTTTGTTAAGCGAATAAGTGCTAATAAAACATGTTTCTTTTTTTTAAACAGATAACTTTATAAATAGTTCGGGTTCCCTAGTATATTTTAAACTTTTTATTATCAAGTGAAGTAGTTGATATGGGATGATGGGTCTTCACTCGAAATCTGTTAAACGGTTACCAGTGAAACTTACTGTAATTTAGTATAGCTTACTATAGAATCCCGCATAAGCTATAAGCTAATCATGTGGTATTCTACAGGTAATATTATAAATAGGAATGATTTACTTGTTTTAATAAACTCATGATTGACACTTCTCAAGACCAGAAGACTGGTTACGTGGCTATGCTGCCAGCCTTCTCGGAACATTGCCAGTCGGCGACGAGGCGGAGGAATTCTTTGACGCATATTAGAATTTAGATGTAATCTTAGCAGGTATATGTAATTAGAAAAGGTATTGTTTTAATTATAAACTAGAGGGGCTCGTGGTATAGTGGTAACCGACAATGTTAACACATTGCAAAGGTTAAGCAACATCGACTCAGGCCGGTCTTAGGATGGGTGACCATTTCTTAAGACATTGAGACCCCTCCGTGCCTCGGAGAGCACGTTAAGCCGTCGGTCCCGGTTGTCATACTAACATCTATGGCAGTCGTTAGGGGTAGTTGGAGCCCTAAATCAAAAATCCGACCTGTCTAACTACAGAACTTCGATATCGCCCATGTGGTCAGATGGCAGTCACTTCACGGAAAATATCGAAGTTCAGCCGAATCGCAGTTAGACTGGAAAGCCGACCCCAACTGAGTTGGGAAAAGGCTCGGTGAATGATGATGATTGTTTTAATTATAAATAAATAAATATTTTTGGACATTTTCATTTCTTCTTAAAAGCGCATTTTTTTGTTAAAACAGAGTGTCCCTCAACCCCCCTACCCCCCTCTAATCTAAGCTTTATACTTACTAGCTGATCACTGCAGCTTCACCTATAAAGCTTTCTCGTTACTGACTTCCGGAGCGTTGGGTTCGATTTCCGGCTCGAGTTTGGGCATTTTCTATGTATAATATTGGAAATATATAAGTATGTTTATCAGTCGTCTACATCCCATACCACAAGCTTATATTAGCTTAAATTGGGCTAGATGACGTCGTGTGAGAATGTTCAAAAAATAAAATAAAAGCAGACAGAGTCACAAGCGTCCACTAGTACTAAAACAGAAACATTCGAGAAAAGAACCTCTTTTCTATTGTAAAGTCCGTTAAAAAAAAGATAAAATTAACGACTTAAACTTTTCATTTTGATGGTCAATAATTAGTTTTTTTATTGACCAAATCGCTTCTGCTTTATTGATTTATATATTCATCAATACTTTATCATTGATCATTTGTATCTAGGACTAGCTGATATCTGCGGTTTCACCCGCATATCACATCAAACTAGGTGCTGCTACGCTGGCGTCACCCTGCGCTGCTGCATATTGAGTGTTTTCGGTAACAGTACAAAAAGCGCGCGAAATTTCTCCCATAGGTTTAACATGTAAATTTTGGTTCCTCAAATAAATATTTTTTGGCGCCTTTTTTTAAATTTCTGACTCCGCTAACATTTTTTGCACTTAAATCTAGTTTAATTTACTACAAAAATTTCTAGAATCCGCCAAGTAGTTACTGAGATACAGCGTTACATTTAATCGCATTGGAGTCGCTGTATGGGAGCTCCGTTCGCCTTCAGCTCACTCCGCTTAATCAAATATTTGATTCAACCCGAGGATCAAACCCTATGCAGAGTCGGAAGCCAATGCACTACCGACCACGCCACCGAAGCAGACTATTATCCCTACATACATTTTACAAACACATCTTACCTCTTTATTAACTACACACACACATATCAAACCTATATCCCGAAGGGGTAGGCAGAGGTGCATTACACACCCACAACTTGCCAGTATTTCTAGTCCCACGTAATAGGGGGCAAGCCTATTTCCGTCACCGGACACACATTATCATGGGTTATGTCCAAAAGGGCCGAATGAATTTAATAAAAAGTAGCAGCAATATTGAAATTTCGAAAAAAAAAAATTAAACCCGTTGCCTTGCGACGAAATGTTACAGCCAATTAAAGTTCTGGGCGTCTCGGACTATTATTAACTAAAGGGTGCATACTCGTAAAGGCCCTATGAAAATCTCCGGGGCCCATGTCATCATCAACAGCACGCGGTGCACTTTTTGTCAGACGAACTCTGGCGAAATATGCAGACGAACTCTTTAGCGAAATATGCAATTAGCCCGAATTCGGCAATAGTCTCGCCTCCTACGTCAGTTCAACAAACTGTGACTGGCGAAATGTGGGCGTTAAACATCTATGTCTACGTCTCCAGGAAAAAAGACGGTATTTTGTGTTTTTTTATATTTATGACCAGTTTGTCCCGGTTTCGTATGGTGCGCTGTTACCGAGGTACAATAACTAACTAACTAAAAATAGAACATGTCTCGAAATGAAACTTCTTTGGATATTTGCTTCGCACCTTTACAAATGGACACTGTTGAGATCACAGCGCTCAGATCTCAACTTATCACACACGAGTTATACTAGTATCCGAGTTGGGGATCATGTGGCCACTAGGGAAATATTCGCGACAACGCGAGTGGAAAGTGTGGGCCGCATCATAAAAACAAAAGTAGCCTATGTTACTCTGGAAAAATGTGTAAGAATTTTTGTAATCGGTTCATTAATTTCTGAATTTATTCATTACAAACAGACAAAAATGCTAAGGTTTCCTCCTTATAGTATAGACATAGATAATTATTTACAGACAAATGAATATCAATTACTCGTCCTGTTTTCTTAAAAATTGATGGCACTGATTTTTTTTTCCACATTGTCATTAAAAATGTAATTAGTTCTAAACAGTTAGCTTTGATACCTATAATTTGTATATAGTTTTTAGTCTATCTTATACATAAATATATAATTGAATTCTTTTTGTTTGTATGGGTATCACGTTAAACGGCTGAATCGATCTTGCTAAACGATTGATTCGGGTGTTATGACGCATCTTTGGGGTCGGGTGATTATGCCCGCGGATCTGCAAATAGCACCTTAATCCGATCTAATATTATAACCGATTTTTACTTAAATTATTGAGTTCATAATTTAGGTAGGTACTTATGTATTAGGATTAATAGATAAAAAAGGTGTCTCTTTCTTTTGTTTTTCTTTTTAATTCCTCGTCTGCTACCGGGGCGCTCGCACGTCCGTTGCTGGGCGTCTCTGATACGCACGCAGAATATATTTCCAGTGGCGCCCGACAATTATGTGAGCAAATTTTTTTAGCGCTAATTAGTGTTATTTTATAAAATAATCTACCATTTTGCGCGAGAACCGATGAGCCGTATCAAATCTTTTTTCAAAAACATTTTACTTACCATTGTTTTGTCATGGATTTTCGCCAAGTAACGCCTGTTTCTATCCAATATTTGAAATCTTTTTTTGCTGTCTAAGTTTGTAAGATGATCATTTCTGCAGCAATTTTTTTGTAAGTAAACATTGTTGTTTTTTACGTTTTGACTTCAAAAAAAGAAAAAGTTTTTCATTTGACTATATTTTTTTTATATTTGTTACCAGGTTTGTTACCTCATAACTTTGGAATGGGTGAACCGATATTCAAAAATTCTTTTTCAATTGAAAGCTAGTTGATTCATTTGGTCCCATTTTAATTTGGTCCGATTAAGACAATTATTTGGCCCCATTCCGAAAGTTTGAAGTCCGTTATTTTTTGCTAAAATTATAACAGTACCTGCCACAAGGAAAAGAATCGAAATTACCCAAAGTAGACTTTATCCTACTAATATTATAAATGCGAAAGTTTGTAAGTATGGATGTTTATTACTCTTTCACGTAAAAATTACTGAACGGATTTTGATGAAACTTTACAATAATATAGCTTATACATGTGAATAACACATAGGCTACAATTTATAAAGATACGACGACAGGAACAATAATCACACGGACGAAGTCGCGGGCGACCACTGGTATAATATAAAGTGAAAGCTTAACAGTGACGAGCAGACAGTTCAATTCGCGCCCCAATGTCTAGTTAGACACTCTAGACGGGATTCAAATACTAATTGGTAGGTATAAACTGTCTTATCTTTATTTATCATTCCATAATTTTCTGTCCTGTAAATATTTTTTTATTTAATAAAAAAATATTTAATTATAACTAAATGAAGACAAGTTTTATATTGTGTCAGCGAACGCTCGTACTCCGCTCCTATTTTATGGTAGCGTGATGTAACTCGCTAAGCATTTACCTTTTTTTTTAATAGGCTGGCCGCCAATAAGGCTGCCGCTGCCCCTACGTCCATTACCAAACGCCTCTGGTTAACACTAGGAAGAATTTCCAGTGGCGCCCGGCGGATTTCCAGAGTAAATATCTTTGTTAATGTAATGGCAAAGCAACGTTTGCGGGTTCAGCTAGTTTTACTATAAGAAAAAGAACTGACTACAGACTTTACCTTATAAAGCTATAGCCATAGAATAGTACTTACATACAGAACTTGCACTCCGACGTTAATTATAGCACATTCTTTTGTTTACAGAGAACATAATTTGAACGTTAGAGTTGTCAGGAAAGTACCAGCATAATTTGACCAATAATAATGACGTTAATGCCTCAATATCAACTCTATGGTCAATGTTGTATCACAAATAAGAGACAACCCTTACTGACTTACAACTTCAAGTTGTCGCTGACGTCACGTATTTTTTGCGAGTGTTAGGCGAGTGCATAGGCCTGCTATAGCTTTCTTCATATCAAGAAATAAAAACTAATTAGAAAGTTACAGTACATACGTTTTTTAGTCTAATTAAAACTCGAGAAATATTATACTGATTTGGCTAATTGTCTGTGAAACTGTGAAGGTTAAAATAGTGAAAAAAATAATTTGAAAGAGGAAAGGAAAATATAAGAATAAACATTTTATTTACCACTAGTGGACGCCCACGGCTTCGTCCGTGACATACTGTATAAAGTATCCTTTCCCAAAAACCACTCTATCTATTAGTGAAAGCAGCATAAAAATCGGTGCTGTAGTTTTTTATTTAATCCCCAACAGACAGAAGCTGCGCAGGACTTTGTTATATAATAATTTAGGTAGTGATACAAACTATGCTGTAACAAAAAGTAACCTACCTTTGATGGTGTGTTTAGGAAATGGTAATTAAAGTTTGCCTCCTTTTAAGTGGAACTAAGGACTTGGGTTTTTGGGGAGCGCGTGGCAGGTTGCCTTTAGGTTACCTCTGGCGCTGGGCAAAAATCCAGCCCCAAACGCTCAATTGCAATACCGAACAACGTTTCCTTGTCCCGCACCGCGAACTAGTTCAGAGTAACTAGTTCTTCTGTGCGGGAAAAATCAAGCATTACCTTGACATTGGCGAAATCATCGATGAATATCGATGGAGTCATGTATTTAAAAAAAGAAGAAGTGGAATTAACAAAATTATTGGCAAAATGTAGGTGTGGAATGACCCCTGTCTACCCTCAGGGATATAGACGTATATATGATTAATTATGTATGTATGTAACCTTTTTTTTTACAATAGGTAACCTTTCCTATCATGGTGGTCTTCGATATTTGTTAATAATTTAACACATTAATGAAATATAGCCATTTTTAATTATAAGTGCTAGTGTAATTTCTTAAATTGTGTTTTGTGTTGATTTATATGCGTGTGCCGGTGTGTTGGGCGTGGCCATTTTATTGTCTTTACTTTTAGGTGGTTAACCGTTAACTTGCGATCATCGTGGGTGACTTTATGTAATTATAATAAATTTATTGTTTAGGGTTAGGTATAATAAATTATAAATTAAGAAAAAAGACCAGGTGTTTTAAGTATAGTTAATACTAACTGATGACTGTAGTTCTGCTCGCGTGAAACCGTTTTCTCATTCCGAATTCCCATGGCAACACAATACTTTTTTTTTTTTTTTTTTTTTTTTTTTAATTCCGCGGCCTGAGGCCGCGGCCGCTCTAACGTCCGTTGCCGGGCGTCTCTGGTTACTAGAAGAGGGTATGTCCAGTGGCGCCCGGCGGACTTTGACCACCTCTGTGGTCTCTTCGGGTGTTGGGTCGGGACGAGAATCCCGCGTCGTTGGGGGAAGGGTTTTAACCCGCGTCAGTGAGTGAATCTGGTTGCGTGCTATGGGGCAAAGGCCCCGCAGCACGCAACCCTTCTAGCCTGCTTCTGTAAGGACGGCGGATGGCGATCCCGCCGTCCTCAGGCCCCGATCATGGAGGTCGATAGTCTTGGGCGTAGTCGCGGAGTCTGGGGCGCCCTGGCCGCCGACTACGGAACTCGGAGGGTACGCTCCCTCTCCCTCCCGGCCGCCTCCTTCGCGAGCATGACTTGCTCGCAGAAGGACACGGCCGCGTTCCACCTACTCCGGCTGGAGACCATGGCTTGAAGCATGGTCTCCAGCGAGAGGGTATCCACGCCCAGACCCACTACGAGGTCCCGGCGCTGGCTCGCCCACGCTGAGCACTCCACCAACGTGTGGAGTGCGGTGTCGTCGTCGGAAACCTCGCAGTGTTGACACCGGGGTGTGACCTCACGATGCATGCGAAACAGATAGCTACCGAAGCATCCATGCCCGGCAACGATCTGCGTCGCACGATACGTGAGGTCACCATGCTGCCTCTGCAGCCAATCGTCCATGATCGGTCTCACCGCCGCGATGATGGTGGCACCCCACTTGGGTTGCTCAAGTCGCACCCTCCATGACTCCATGAGATCCTGGCGGAGTTGGGACCGCTGGTCCTCGATTTCTCGAGACACAGGCCTGTGGTCCCGCTCCAGCGCCTCCTTGCGCCATTGGAACAATGACGCAAGGGCTCTCGTTTCCAGGTCCCATGGAGGGGTCCCGGCTAGGAGACATGCAGCCTCTCCGGAGATCGTGCGGTACCCCCGTATGGTTCTGACGGCCAAGGTTCGAAGTGGTCTGTTTAACAGAGTCACGTTCCCCTTGACCGCCAACCTATCCGCCCATACGGGAGCCCCGTATAGGGCCATACTCCGCACGATCCCCAGGTACAGTCTCCTGCAGGGAGCGTTGGGTCCCTTTAGGTTGGGCATCAGTCGCGAAAGCGCGGCCGATGCCTGCGTCACCTTGGGGACCAAACTTCGGAAATGTGGTTCGAAGTTCCATCGGCTATCAAGTACGATCCCTAGGTACTTCATCGAGGGCTTGATGCCGATGCTAACGCCCCCCACATTTATGCTGGAACCTTATGGCAACACAATACTAGGATAAAAAGTGACATAGTACATTTCTCAGAATCTAGATTATCTATGTACTAAATTTCATTCAAATTCGTTTAGTAGTTACGAGCTGAATGAATTTAATAAAAAGTAGCAGCTATATTGTAATTTAAAAAAAAAAATTGATACCCATTGCCTTGCTATGAAATGTTGATGAAAGGCAACAAAATCTTACGTGCCAGGCGGAGCCAATAAAAGTTCAGGGCGTCTCGGACTATAAGGGATATTAGGCGTGGTTATATACCGACTTATGCCCAGATTGCAGAGATTAAAAGTAGGTACGTATATTTATAACATCGGATCTGGCTGTGTAACCTTTGAACACGCTAAGTATTACTTGGATAGCACTAAGAAAGTTGTTGACAAAATGTAGGTATGTAATTTACTTCTGTTTACCCCTCGGGATATAACGTGATTTTATGTATGTATTATATTATTTGCTTTCCAAGCATAGATGAGAGAAGAAAAAATAATAGCTTTAATTATAATACATAAGCGATTTCTAATAAATAATGTCAAATAGATTAGCATTAATTCATAGTTATCTTAATTAGCAATTAACATGCTTATTATAAGTATTTATTCCCATTAAGTATTAATATTTCCGTTTCTTGTTTATCACCGGCCGGTTCACGCGGTTTTTGGGATCTATTAACATCAATACCTAAAAGTATACTTGTTGTTACTTAACAAAATTAATTGTATTATATTTCTAAAATGCCCGCATCGTGATCCCCAAAAAGGTAAACAATGAAGTGGTCCCAACTGGGGAAGTTGACAGACAATTTAACGTATTTAATACTTTTTTTATTCTCACTTTCACTAAAACAAACCATCGGCAATAAAAGAGAAAAAAAGTGTACGTATAATCGAATGAGTAGTAGGTACTAGAGATTACCCTTCTTACATTCAGTCATCCACCGAGCCTTTTCCCAATTCAGTTGAGGTCGGCTTTCCAGTCTAACTGCGATTCGACTGAACTTCGATATTTTCCGTGAAGCGACTACCATCTGACCTTCACAACCCATGGGCAATATCGAAGTTCTGTAGTTAGACCGGTCGGATTTTTGATTTAGGGCTCCAACTACACCTAATGACTGCCATAAATGTTTGTATGACAACCGGGACCGACGGCTTAACGTGCTCTCCGAGGCACGGAGGGATCTCAATGTCTTAAGATATGGTCACCCATCCTAATATCAGCCTAACTAGATGTTGCTTAACCTTTGCAGTGTGTTGACATTGTCGGTTACTACAAGACCACGAGCCCCTCAAATTATATATACTTCACAATATTAGTATACTTAGATAAAAATCTAGGAGAAATTTCATTTAATTTGGTAATTAATGTATAGACATTTATACAGAACTAGTTACAAGCATAGTAATTTTGCATTAATTCTTTTAATTACTATTAAAGTGAGTCAATTTATGGTAGATGTGTATCTTAAAGACGTTAGGATGTTTGCTTTATAAAAATATGAATCAATTATTTGAAGAGGAAGTATTTACGTAGCTAGACGTAGTGGCGCGACACCATTACTTCAATAACTAAATAAACAATCTATCTACCTAAATAAAATCAGCACTCCACAAACTTCTTCGATAATTCCTTTAGCGTTGCAGTTATTCACTTGTGGAATAAATTACCTGTAGAGATAAGACGACCCGAGATATCCAAAGTTTTAATATTTGGTTATGTACCACTACTGAGCGTTGAAACTTTTATAAAATACAACATTATTATGTACGTACATTACTTTTTTATATATGTATTTGTGTATTTATTTATTTATAATTATATTTATGTGTTTTTATGTAATTATTTTCCCAAATGTATGTATTTATAAGTTTATTTACCTACGCCTACAAAAGGTAGGCGTAGGTAAATAAACTTAACTTACGTCCTTCAAATTCTATCCATCCAAAGGTTGCCGTGTAGAAATTGCTTTATACAATAAGGCCGCCTATTGTACTGCTCTTATATGTAAGCTATGTGTATGTAGATATATGAATACTGTATTGGCGTACAATAAAGCGTACATATATAAATAAAATAAATAAATAAAATTAATTTTGCCACTAGTAAATCTCGAAAATGACTCAACCAATTCGGATAATGTTTCCTTAAGGTCTACGGAAAGGTTAAAAAAACTAACTACATACTATGGGGGGCGAGATTCCGGGCGATCACACAGCCTAACTGTGTAATCACCGCAGTCCGAAATAAGCTAATATATAAGCTTGTGTTATGGGATAAAAATCATTTCATAATCATATACCTATACTTCTAAATACTTAACATAGTTTATGTAAATTACACCATGACACAGAATAAATAATCGTGGTCATCACACAAAGTCCAATAGTTAAGGCAGTGTCACTAATCTACATCCTAACCTAAATGAATGTACCTACACAGACATTGTCTCGAAAGACCTTACTCTATTGAGTATGTTTTTACGTAAAAAAACATTCGCTAGTCAATCAGTATCAGTCAGTATCTGTGTTATTTATTTCTATTACTGTATTATTGATAGTCCGAGACGCCCAGGACTTTAATTAGCTGTGCCATAGCGGCTGGCGCGTAAGATTTTGTTGCCTTAAATCAACATTTCATCGCAAGACATAACCCATTAATCCGTGCCCGGTGACGGCAATAGGCCCCCTATTACGTGGGAAAATACTGGCAAATTGTGGGTGTGTAATGCTTAATATTAGTAAGGCGTAATATGTGTGTGTCTTATTTCTAAGCTAAATTATGAAATCAGTAAAGAAAGAAAGATTTTTTTAGTTTAACTATCCTCTAGTAACCATAACAGTTGCAGGAAATGACAGTGTGTTTCAATACCATTCTGTCCTGAGCACATCCATAAACGACACAGTAAAAAGACGCTTGCAACTAAAGCCACGGATACACTAGGAAACATTTTATCCCGCAACGTGACTCGCAACAGTCAATCTATCTACGTGACGTTGCAACATTATATAGAGACCCGTAAAATGGCCCGCAACTTTTACGTGACGCGTGTTTTTGCTTATTTTCTCTCTGAGAGGGAGAACATAGGTCCCTTGTCAGTCTCACTCCATTAATTTTGACCCCCTACTAAATCACACCCACTGCTGGACAAAGTCCTCCCCCAACGAACGCCACAACATTTGGTTTTGAGATTCCTGCATCTAGTGGCTTCTCGTGACCTTCACAATATCATCTTCTTCTCGACGCCGTGTCTTCCAGTGCATGGTCGCCTCTCGAGGATTTTTGAGTTCATCGACCATCGGTTCTACAAGCGATGTGCTCTGCCGACTGCTACTTAAGCGTGATGACTATTAAAGCTATGTTGGTGGTCCTTCGAATTTCATCGTTACGAATTCTATCGCGAAGTGAAACTCCGAGCATAGTTCTATTTGGACGACAGTAAGCTTCTGCATGAGGAGTACCGTCAATGTATACGAGGCTTTATATCAACAACAAACACTTAAAACAAGACAAGTAAGGCGATGGATCTCGATCTGTAAGACCACAAAGCTATTTAGAGAGTTACAACTTTTTGCTACAAAGATCAGCGCACGCGCATTGTTTAACAAATTGTAATATTCCCCGTACAAGGGTTGTTTGTTTGTGTGAAATGTAATTAAGTATTGTTACATGTACTACTACATACTGCACGCTTATAACCCAGAAGGGATAGGCTGTGGTGAACACATCCACATTTTGCCAATTTTGTTGACCCCACGTAATAGGGGGCAAACCTATTGCCTTTACCGGGCCATTCCAACAGTCAGGATAGATTATGTTGCCTACAACTTAATAGAACATCTGCTGTCTGAATCTGCATTAACAGCACTTACATGGAAGTATTTATATTAGTCTGCTTTTGTTACTAGCTTAGTCTACTTTTTATCTCGAAAATAGTCAAACGATTCCAACAAACATATATTTTATCTTCATAATATTTGATAATTAGTTTCAATGTCATAAGAATTCGAAGAGGTTTGTCCTTAAATCAAATAGAACTTAATAGAATCACACCATAGTAGTTAGTTACTCAACTACCGGTAGATGGCGTTCTGGCGACGCCGTAAGTTGGGATATTAACACAATGTGATAACAAAATTAGATGTCTTGGTCTAGTGGTGTATTGGTCAATTGGTAGAACGTTTAAAAGGGATCAGTCGCTGGTTCGAGTCCAGCCACTATAGTTTTTGTGGTTGTGATGTAAAAATATAAAGGAAATAGTTAGCATACTTCACTGCTTATAAAATATATTAATAGTGTTACAGTCAGAATCACTAACCAATAGTAACTCATAAATTTGCAGATTATCTAAAAACATCTAAGGCAGGAGGAAAAGTCAATATGGAAATTAAAAAAATAAATATCACGATAAAGCGCTACCACGAAAAGCCGTTACAAAACACAACCTCATTTAAAAACCGCAACATGTTTTTCAAATAGTTTCCACTGTCATCCATATTTGCCTCAACCATGACTGTCCACTGTCCGCCTATTAGAAGCATTCAGAATTCATAAAAAAATCACACATCCTATTAAACAGATTAGATTCCTGTACGTAATTTATTGTCAAACCGTGTACCACTCACTGGTCCGAGCACAATGCCCGCTAGACAGAAACAACCACATGTTTAAACTGAGACAGATATAGTGGGCCTTGCAAGGTGATTTCAGTTGCGTCTACGCAAGCTTATAGTCAGGTTGTTACGCACACACTCGCGTATATTTACTCGATACGGCGACGCAATCGAGAAAATGAAACGCGGAATGTCAAAATAAGAAAAACATTTTTTATTTTTTTGGATGTTTTGGTAATGTATGCTAATAACTTGTGAGTTAACTATGTATTTTGATTGAGACTTGAGTGAGATAATTTATAATGAAACAATATGTTTGGTAATGTTTAGGTGAAGTGGACTGATAAACAGTTTTGTGTGAGTGTTCGTGTGTATGAAAACTGATGTGACATGTGCTATAACTTTTAGTGAACGGCTTTTAACTGAAGGCTTAAAGGTACGTCCACATTATTACCAGATGTATGTTCACTCGCTACAAGTTATGCGCCATTACAAAGTTAATGCATGCATCATAGTCATAGGATTACTGTATAGTAGCAGGTGTTTTAACTGGTTTTCTATACATTAATGAGAGAAATAAATATAGAATGTTAGGGCTTACACACAATACAAAGATACTTACATCAATATACTTCTAAGAGATATTAGTAATAGGTATATTATAACAATAAATACTAGTAAGTACATATATCTACAGAGCTATGACTGAAGGAATCTTCACAATATCATAAAAACAAGTTGCACTGAAATAAAAACTGAAACGTCATCGGCCTGACTCGAACCCAGTGCCTTTTCCTAACAAGGGGAATGTACTGACCACTAAGCTACGATGACCAATACCGACTTCACCAAATCTTTGCTTCATAAATATTATATATAAGCGGACGCCCGCGGCTTCGCTGGCTTGACAAATTTTATACATAAAAACCTTCCTCGAGAACCACTCTATCCATTGGTGAAAACCGCATCAAAATCCGTTGCTGGTTTTAAAGATCTACGCATACATACGAACTGGCGACTTTGCTTTATACTATGTTATGATATGTAATTTCTAGATTGCGCTATTGAGGTTAGCGTTATAGGCAGGTAGAGTATGGGTTCGAGTCTTGTCAATGACATTTAAGTTTTGTGATTTATAATTTCTATCTAAATATTTAAGAATAGTAGAAACAATCTATAATTGCTTTTAAATACAGAAAAGAATGCATATATACTTAAAACTAATTCGTAATTAACATTATCTTATTAATTTAGCCTTAGTACATATTATATGCATTAATTTATAATATGCATATGGCATCTGGTTGTCACGAGGTTTGAATCCGGGTTTGAACCTTTTAGGAGCTATCTACTAGGGAATACTAGTAACCTAGTAAAAACTAGTGGTATTAACTGGGGGCTTTTAAGACCTAATGGTAATTAAAAAAATAAGGTTATATCTGTCATTTTCATTTACTTTCAAATGGACGTTTCGAACTTTTAATTACATTGGAACAGCTGATATCTGTGTTACCGTTAGTTTTAAAACGAAGTGTTTCTTACAAGCGTATACCTAATGCATCTCTGTTTACCAACTTGGAGATGTATAGGTTTGTTTATGGATTATTTAAGTCCAGTCGCTTCACAGTTACGCTGGAAGATCGTTCTCAACTGGGTTGGGAAAGGGTTCAGTGATGATGTGTGTGTGTGACAAAGAGCTACACGGGTCGACTGGACGCAGGGACCGAATTCATTGATCTATGATGTGTGCGGAAAAGTATTTTTATCTTTGTCATTGTAGGTAAAGGGATACATGATTGACATGGGTAACATATTTGGGTTACATTATATAGGTTTTAACAATTGTGCACAGCCATATTCTACCTTACGGTATGCAAAATAGGTAGACAGTATGCAAAATAGTAGATTTTAAATCATAATCATATTATCATAACAATATTACACATTACTACATAAGAATACATTTTTATGTCAAAACTAAATCATAATAGAATGTCCATAATCATGTCATGTCAAAATGAAAAATCAAAATTAAGAGGAGCTCTTTACTGGCTACACGGTTTAAAACGAACAGTGTTCAATAGAACATCGTTGATTTTTAACAGCCGTTTTAAACCGTGTATCCCTTTATTGTTCTAATAAGAGGGGCTCGTGGTCTAGGGGTAGCCGACAATGTTAAGACATTGCAAAGGTTAAGCAACATCGACTCAGGCCAGTCTTAGGATGGGTGACCATTTCTTAAGACACTGAGACCCCTCCGTGCCTCGGAGAGCACGTTAAGCTGTCGGTCCCGGTTGTCATACAAACATCTATGGCAGTCGTTAGGTGTAGTTGGAGCCCTAAATAAAAAATCCGACCGGTCTAACTACAGAACTTCGATATCGCCCATGGGTTGTGAAGGTCAGATGGTAGTCGCTTCACGGAAAATATCGAAGTTAAGCCGATTCGTAGTTAGACTGTAAAGCCTTTTCCCAACTGAGTTGGGAAAAGGCTCGGTGAATGATATTGTTCTAATACACCAGAAGCGCAGATGACAGTAGCATTAATTTGACACGGGCGTATCAGTGGCATGGTTACGGAATGAACACGCTTCACCGCGCATTGCTTGTTAACAAGTTGTAACAAAAGATGGACCCTGTACATAAAGCTATGTGTGTGTGTTTGGAAAGTAATATAGGTAGTCTAGATTTTATATGGCTAAGATATCTAGGTCTAGCGAGTGCTATGGGGAATTACTAACATAGCCGTGGGGCCGTGATGTGCACTTTTAACGTATGGGACTCAAGGTGAGATTTATAAAGCGTACTTGGACTTAACTTAGCCTTTACTTTACACTTAAGACAAAATTGGGATTTATAATGCGATCTTCGTCTTTGTCTTAGCTTAAGCTAAGTCAAGTCTAAGTTCACAAAAACGGTGCAATACTCCTTTGAAATGGCTCGACCGAGTTCGCGACAAGGTAACGTTGTCCGGTATTGCAATTGAGCGTTTGGGCCTGGATTTTTGCCCAGCGCCAGAGGTAACCTAAACCAGCCACGCGCTCCGCAAATCCGCAACTCCCAAGGCTAGCCTTAACACGTGAGAAGCTCTCAAAGTTTTGGCATAATCTGACCAACTAAATATGAGAAAATACACGTCAAAAAAGACACCACAACCGACTTCGAAAACAGACTTGTCGGAATGGGACCAAACTGAAATGAGACCAAGTAGTAGCTTTCAATTAAAAATAAAATAAATATCGGTTCACCTAGTTCAGAAATATTAGGTAACAAACATTTAAATAAATACACTCGAATCGAGAACCTCCTCATATTTTGGAAGTTGGTTGAAAAGTATTCTCTAAGAATCAAAGAATGAATTTCGTTTATTCAGTTTAGGCACGTAAAGAGCACATATGAATGTCAAAATTTTAGAATTCTATAGTAATAATAATAATAATAATCTTTATTGCCAGAATGTAGTAATAATACAGCGTAGATGTTAATGATACAGCTTAGATGGTAATAGGTTGTAGTAATAGTTTCATACATTCTACCATAACCATGGTGAGCAAAATTGAGTCAAGTGCAATTAATTTTGTGTTATAGATATCACATCAATAATAATAAAAAATAGTCAATCAATCAATAGAATATAAAAATAGCAATATAATGTCAACTTAGGGCAAACAAAGGGAATGTCACAATAGTTGAATATATATAATCAGTACAATGTCAATTTCAATAATATTCTATTAAAATTATTTTTTTTTGATTCTATTAAAATATTACATTCATTTTGATTCGTCATTTTATTAATTCCAAATATGTAAGTATTATATCAATTGTTCTTTATAAGTTAAATTATATTAATTTAGATTATAAAAACAATGTTCTAATACCATTTTGATAATTTTGACTTAAATAATCTGCTCGGTAGATCTTTAAATTTATTTGGTAATTTATTGTAAACCTTTATTGAGATTATAAACGAATTTCTCTAATAGTTCTAATTTACATGAAGGTTGATATAGCTTATGCCTATTTTTAGATCTCACATTTCGTTTAATTACCTCTGATTGAAGGTCAAAGTACTCAGGATGGTCTTTTACAAATACACAAACCTCCTTTATGTACATACAAGCTAGTGGAAGAATACGAAACCGTTTAAATATGGGTTTACAGCTATCCATAAACCATGCCCCACATATTGCTCACACACACCTCTTTTGGGCCTTGAATGCCGTTTCGAATTCAACTGAATTACCCCAAAGCAAGAGACCATATGACAGCACAGAGGATACATAGCCATGGTACGCGCTATGTGCTGCTCCAGTCGACACCGTAGTTTGTAGTCTTTTTATAGCGTACACAAATTTGTGAAGCTTGTCACATAAATTATCCACGTGAGCCTTCCAATTACAATGCCTATCCAGAATTATTCCTAAAAATCTAGTAGTGCTAACCTCTTCCAGTTTAACACTATTATGGTACACATTCAAATCGATTTCCTGACGTCTATGAGTTTGAAATTGAATGAGTTTTGTCTTATCTACGTTAATTTGGAGATTATTAGTATTGAGCCAATTAATAATTTTATTCAGAGCAGAGTTGATATCATCCTCGTAGGTAAGCTTATTTTTGCATTTGTCGACGAGTGTCGTGTCATCCGCAAACAGTACAGTTTTGTGGTCAGTAACGTTAGGAAGGTCATTAATATATAGCAAGAATAGGAATGGGCCCAGCCTATGTCAAACAATATTATGAAAATACTAAATTAAGTACATAAATAACCATTTGAAAATGATTCTTTCACTGGTTCGGTAAGTTGGTTCTCCTGAGAAGATACCAGCAAGAAACTCAGGTAGATTATCCATTTTCTTTTTTAATATTGTTTTGTTTACAACCATTTCACTGCCTACAACCTCGAGAATATAGGCCTAATTATATGTTTTTGTGGAATCTTATTCGTTCGTTGTATTCCTCACCTAGACATTACATTTAGACAATTTCCATGCCTATATTTATACCTATTGCCATTATCAAAAAACAAAAAATCCATTATTTTCTAAAATCCTGAACCGTAACTGTTATAGTATAATGAAATTTTATTATTATTCGAATACCCATTTATTATTTTTTTAATTTAATTTATGAAAATGTATACAACGCGTCCATTTAATTTTACATTAGCGTAACAATTTAAATATCTTTATTAGATACAAAATAGGTAGCATAATTTGGAACAGGTATTTACCGAAACGAATAAAATTATTCTTTTATTATTCTATTTTAATTAATATAATTATTATTCTATTTTAATTAATAAGATTATTGATATTAATTAACGTTTCGTTGCTAACTGCATTAAAATATAACTTTAGACTTACAAAAATTTCGCCTACAGTAAATAGCTCGTTGAAGTCTTTTCTTAGGACAATTAGTGTTCGAAGTTCTCGTGTATAATAAGGTCACATGTAGAATAGTTAATTGTATACATTTCATTAAAGATTTTATGTAAGTATTTCTAATTATTATTTTATGCGTTTAATATTAATTTAACGTTTATTAGTAATTAATATTTATTTAACGTTTAACATTGAATTGTATCGAGCATTTTGTCTGAAATAGACCACGGCTCAAATTCAGCCTAATATAAAAAATAACATGGTGAATAACCTTTGTAAAAACATAGACTACAAAAATAATATTATATGTTATCTGTAATATTGGTCTCATATTTCAATTTACACTTTATATTTCTCTTTGTTATTTTATTTTTATTGTGTTATTTTATTTTTGGTCCACTGTTATTTGCATTATATTATTATGTAAGTAATATTTCTGATAGAAATAAATTTATTTATTTATCCGCTTAATACTTTTATTATTCTGGTTCTTTACTGAATTCCGTGATCATGATGATGGTTCGATCAATAGTCGCATATAGGATTTTAAAAGAAGACGCTCTGTTTTAAAAAAAATCAAGCTGGTTTTTATAAAAGTTGAATATCTCGCATAACAAATACTTAAATCAAAAAATGGTTTTAACAACCTCCCAATGTTTTTAAAAGACCTATCTAATGGTACTCCACACTTTGGGGTAGACGCAAGAAAATAATAACACATTCTTTTTACTAGTAGAGGAGGTACCCTAAAACAAAAATCCTGATTTTATGTTGTCGTCGTAATAAACACACATATCCATTCAAAGTTTCATCTTTCTAGCATCAACCATTTACGATACGCTCGTCACGGCGCGGGGAGTAACGCACCAGGAGGCAACACTCAAGGTCACGACTGGGGTTGCTGAAGTCGTGGGTCGGATACGGCGGCTGGGACTGGACGTGGCACTGAATAAGTCCGAGGCTCTGTGTTTTCACGGACCTCGGCGCGGGCCACCTCCAGGATCCAGCATAAATGTAGGGAGCGTTAGCATCGGCATCGAGCCCACAATGAAGTATCTGGGGCTTGTACTCGATAGCCGGTGGAACTTCGGACCACACTTCCGAAGTTTGGTCCCCAAAGTGACGGGGGCGACAGCCGCGCTTTCGCGACTGATGCCCAACTTAAAGGGACCCAACGCTTCCTGCAGGAGACTGTACCTGGGGATCGTGCAGAGTATGGCCGTGTACGGGGCTCCCGTATGGGCGCCGAGACTGACGGCCAACAACGCTGCCATTTTACACAGATCGTTGAGGACCTTGGCCGTCAGGACAATACGAGGGTACCGCACGATCTCCCTAGAGGCTGCATGTCTCCTAGCCGCGACCCCTCCATGGGACCTGGAAGCGAGAGCCCTGGCGTCATTGTTTCAATGGCACAAGGAGGCGCTGGAGCGGGACCACAGGCCTGCGTCTCGAGAAATCGAGGCCCAGCGGTCCCAACTCCGACAGGATCTCATGGAGACATGGAAGGTGCGACTTCAGCAACCAAAGTGGGGAACCACCACCATCGCGGCGGTGAGACCGATCATGGAGGAGTGGCTGCAGAGGCAGCACGGTGGCCTCACGTATCGTGCGACACAGATCATCACTGGGCACGGAAACTTCGGTGAGTATCTGTTTCGCATGCATCGTGAGGTCACACCCGCGTGTCAACACTGTGAGGCTTCCGGCGAAGACACGGCATTCCACACGTTGGTGGAATGCTCAGCATGGGCGAGTCAGCGCCGGGACCTCGTTGTGGGCCTGGACGTAGATACGCTCTCGCTGGAGACCATGCTACGAGCCATGGTCTCTAGCGGGAGCCAGTGGAACGCGGCCGTTTCCTTCTGCGAGCAGGTAATGCTCGTGAAGGAGGCGGCCGGTAGGGTGAGGGAGCGTACCCTCCCCGCTGAGTTCCGAAGTGTGCGGCGAGGACGCCGCAGACGTGACTACGCCCAGGACCATCGACCTCCATGATCGGGGCCTGAGGACGATGGATTAGCAACCCACCGTCCTTACAGAAGCAGGCTAGAAGGGCTGCATGATGTGGGGCTTCACTCCACACACGACTTCACTCACCGACGCGGGATTTAACCCGACCCCAAGGATGCAGGGTAACACCCGACCACCACGCAGTGGCCACAATGGGGGCCAAGGTCCGCCGGGCGCCACTGGGAATTCTCTCAGTGTCTACCGGAGGCGCTCGGCAATGGACGTAGGTGCAGCCGCGGCCCAGGGCTGCGGAATAAAAAAAAAAAAAAAAAAAAGCATCAACCATTTGGACGGTAGACCGAGGACGGACGGACAGACATGACGAAACTATACTATATAAATCCTATTATAATAAATCCTCAGTACAATATTGTTTCCTTGTAGAACCTTTCACCTGAAGAGCTGTTTCTCATTTTATTCATGTATATTTGCGTAATTGTGTGTGTATGTATGTCTATGTGTCAATAGTGGTGTGTGTTTACTGTGGGTTATTCAAGTTTATTACACAATCAACTGATTTATTTATTTAAATATTTATGCACAACGGTGTACAATGGGGGAGGCATTTTCTTCCAGTAGACCTTGAGGTGATGCAGAAATAACATTCCGGTAGGTGCTCAATATTGGTTGTGAAATAGTGATCGACAATGGTACTAATACAATTATACTATTTAACAAACAGAACAAAAAAATATGAGGGTACCTACATAATTATATAAATATATACAATAAAGAATAAATATTGTAAATATATAAATATTATAAGTACATAAATATTTTCATATATACAAATTTAGATGAATCGGTGTGGCCTATTTGTTTAAGTAAGTCTGGCGGACTTTTCTCTTGAACGAGGGACGGGTATTGCATGTTATGATCTCGGGAGGAAGCTGATCACCGCGGCTCCGCCCGTGTAATACTAGTATATTTTTCTCGTTCCCGATTGCCGTGGGAACCCATTACCCGGATAAAAAACCCTTTAAAACAAAACACTCTCCTCGCTTGTAAAAATAAATTAATAATAACAGCAAAGCGTTCCATTTCAACAATTATTTGGTCTTATTCCGTTAATTTAAAGTCAGCTATTCGGACAAGTACCTAATAAGAGTAGTTACTTAAAAAATATTTTACTAAAAGTGTAATATTTCTATACATAATATATAATTTATTGCTCCGGTGGCGTGGTCGGTAGTGCACCGGCTTTCGACTCCGGAGTCTCGGGTTCGATTCCCGGGTCGAAGTCAATATTTGTGTGATCCACAAATGTTTGTTTTGGAGTTTGGGTGTTTTGTATGTATGTAATGTATGTATTTTTTTAATTTTTTTTTTTATATTTAGGTCGACAAATTGACGCCACTCGCCTGATGGCTTACCATCAGGCGAGTGGCGTCAATTTGTTAGCTTACGTCAGCTTACTGAGGCGACGTCTGGCAATTGAGGGCGACTCTCACAGTACACAGGAATACTATAGAGAGTGGCCCTCAACTTGACGACCCTGTAATGTGCCTCTTCACGCTTCGCTTAAAGAGCCCAGGGTTATATGTTGGAGGAAACACGTGCGCAGGCAGGGCGTTCCAAGCCACCATCGTTCGGCAGAGAAACGATCGTTTAAAACGCTCGGTTCTCGCGAAGACGGTTTCCACGGTATGAGGGTGACATCTCTGCCCGGCACGCGTTGTTCGGGATCGGAAGGGAGAGGGTGGGATCAGGTTGAAGAGCTCTTCAGAACACTCACCGTGGTAAATACGGTAGAACGCGGCCAAGGAAGCAATTGTTCGGCGCTGGGCTAGCGGCTCAAGGCTTCCCGTTACCTCCGGACAGTCTATAATGCGAACAGCGCGTCGCTGCATAGCGTCGAGTGCGTCCAGCAAATACTTCGCGGAGCCGTCCCAGAGGTGAGAGCAGTATTCAACGCAGGGTCTAATCTGCGTTTTGTACAGCAGACACCTCTGGTGCGGTGTAAAGAATCGCTTTACCTTGTTCAGTATTCCTAGTTTCCGCGAAGCTAGCCCAATACATCTCTCAATGTATTTTGTGTTATTGAGCTCTCGACGAACGTCTATGCCAAGGATGTCTAGATTGTCCTTCATTGGTAATATTGCATTCTGAAGAGTGGGTAGGGGAAGGAAAGGGGATTTTTTCGCTGTAAATGCACACGCCTGTGTTTTGTGGGCATTGAACTCGACCAAGTTCTCGGCACCCCATTGGGAGATACTGTCGAGGTTTCGGTCGAGATCACCCACGAGATGTCGTCTCTCCTCCTCTATCACAGATCGCCCCGCCGTCGGACGAACCGAGTAACTCCCGTGCAATGTACTGTCATCTGCATAGCAATGAATGTTCCCGAGGGAAAGCATATCATTGATATGCAGAAGAAAGAGAGTTGGTGACAGTACGGACCCCTGCGGTACCCCGGCATTCACTTGCAAAAAGCGAGAAGCCTGGTCATCGCAGAGGACCCGCACTCGGCGCTCGTTTAAAAAACTGGCAATCCAGCTGCACAGTTGAGGAGGTAAACCATATGCCGCGAAGACCATAAGCTTGGAAAGGAGCGAAGCATGCCAGACCCTATCGAAAGCTTTGGCGATGTCCAGGCTAATAGCCAAGGACTCGCCGAACTTTTCCATAGCCTCACCCCATACATGCGTGACGAATGCCAGGAGGTCACCTGTTGATCGTTTTGGCCTGAAGCCATATTGCCGATCATTGATTAGCGAGTGATCCTCCAGGTATCGGATGAGCTGCTTATTAATAAGAAGCTCGAGCACCTTGCAAATGACTGAGGTGACAGCTATAGGTCGATAGTTGCCTGGATCGGATCGATCCCCTTTCTTGGGGATCGGATCACAGCTGCACGGTGGTACCCCCCCGGACCAACACTGTTGTACCACCTGGTATCCACGTAGGGGCCAAAGCCACCACATGGGTACCGTAATATACGAACCTCGTCCGTTAATCAGCAGGTGCGCCACTAGCAGGTGAGGTCGCTGGGGCCCGATAGATGTAAGAAGGGCCCCTTTGCACCCAAAATATTTAGAAATATACAAGTATGTTTACTTTAGTTTGGGCTAAATGACGTTGTGTAGGCATGTCCAATAACAATTATTATAATCACACAACCCCATTCAAATTGGAGCCAAAGACCATACAAACATTTGCATTGTCCTTTAGAAACATGTCAATAGCTTTAATCAAAACAACTTAAAATACATTTTATCATTACACTTCTACACTATTCCACAACTTTATTTGATTTATTTTCTCCGACCGCTTTCGCTTTTCAGCAGTATGAAAGGTGTTTTACTTCACTGTCTCAAAATAAATCAAATAAAGTTGTGGGATAGTGTAGAAATGTGTTTGTTCATCATGTATTACTATAGGTTCCACCAAGTGCCAACAATCGAAAGTATAAACCATACATTTTATCAATATCTATATTCTATATCATTAAATACTAAGTTCATTTGTTGTTTTTACTCGATTACAATGAAGTGGACACAGACCACAACTCATTTACTTTTTGTTATTATCTTTAGTTATCCCAATACAACTTTACTTGCACTTAAAACAGTAAACATTTGCCTTCTAATGATGTTGAAGAAATCTCTAAGTATATTGTGATAAGCTAGAATGCCATATTAAGCAAATACAAATTATAATAAAACTAAAGAAATTATCAAACATTTTTGGTAACTGTAATTTATAATAAGTCAAAATATTTTTAAATGCTGAAGCTTGACATTTTTTTTAAAATGCTGTAGGAAGGTATTCGTGGTTTTAAATGAATAGTGTAAAAACTTATTTTTGATCCCAATAATGTAGAACATCGATGGAGCCACGTTTTTAAAAAAAGAAGAAGGTGTAAGTCAATTGTCATCTAGAAACTAGAAAATCATTTAAAAACTTATGAAACAAAGTGACATATCTATATATAACGGTTCACATAACAATCTAAAACAAACACCACAATATATCTACGCAAACAAGAACCACAAACAATTATCATCAACACAAATAAATAGCTGCACAATAGTCGACCGGACAGGCTGCGTTCCAGTTTTTAGATCGTCTATGCAACCTTATAAGGCTCGGCGTCCACTTGGATTTCTTGCAAAAGCTACCTTGATTGTCGAGTGACGTTGCGCCGGTAGTAACTTACGTGTTGAATGCCTAAAGCTTGGTTCAGACTTTGCTATCCTATTGTACTATATAGTAGACTAGCGGACACCCGTGGTATCGCCCGCTTGACAAATTATATATTAAAACCTTCAACCACTCTATCCACTCGGTGAAAACAAAATCAAAATCAGTTGTGTAATTTAAAAGATCTAAGCATACATATAGGCAGCGGAAAGCGTCTCGGGTTTGATTCCCGGGTCGAATTAAATATTAGTGAGATCGACCAAAGTTTGTTCCGGAGTGTGTTTTATATTTATTTAGAAAAATATAAATAAGTACGTTTAGTAGTTGTCTAGATCCTATAGCACAAGCTTATAGCTTAGTTTGGGCTTAATGACGTTGTGTGAAAATGTTCATAAATACTTATTTATTTAGCATTGAAAATGCTTATTTCATTATACTCGTAGTACAACAGAAATATACGAGTGTACAATTAAGTGTGAATATATATGTTGAGCGATATTGTTACGCTATAGCATAAAGCGTAGTCTGAATATGACTTTATCGCCAGGTTAGAGAGTATAATGTGTATTTCTATTGATGGAACAGGTTTCAATCTATAAATTTTTAATAGATTAAGTTAAGCAACCTGTCCCGTCCCGACTTTACACAGGAGATTTACTAGTGAATATACCTTATAATTTTACTAAAATAGAATGAGCCGTATGTAAAATATTTTTGAAATCGATTGAGTTATAGTAAAAATCTTTCCTCTTTGTAATATAACTAGGTGTAGAAGTGCCTAAAGATTCTTTCAATTCCATTTTACAAAACATGTATTTTTTATTCAACCTCTTGAATTTAAGATGTGACAAAATTATTGTTTTACGTATAATTTGAAACAATGAAATATATAAACACATCAATTTCAATTTATAATTATGCTAGCAGTTAAATCTTAAAACCACACTTCATAACATCGTATAAATAAAATTCGCTTCCATTCCTTATGTATGCTTAGATCTTAACGGGTTTTAATGCGGTTTTCACTAATAGATAGAGTGGTTCTCGATGAAGATATTTTGTAAATTCATAATTTTTCAAGCGAATGAAGCCGCAGGCGTCTGCTAATTCATAATAATAATGAGTCTTTTCCCTATTTTACATTAAATTAATAACTTTTCTACTACATAATGTTTATATTAAATGTTAATTTAAGTTATGTGACAGTTAAATTATAAAGTGTTAGGAAATATCGTTAAAATAGAATCTTAATCATTACTTTATAAGTAGAACTTAATTAGTTCAAATTTTTACGATATTTTTACTACCTTAGATACTGTTAGTTTGTTTATAAGATTTAGATTAAGAGATATGTACGTTATCTTATAAGAATAAAGTTTTAATAATGTGAGATATCGGTTTATTATTATTATGAGTGAAGTTTATTATTATAAAGGTCTGGTTGTAAATAACACGATTGCAAGTTAATAAGATTATTAAACAACCTATAAATCTAGGTGAAGTCACATGATAGGGAATAGTACTTATAAACAGAACTTGCACTCAGAAGTTAATTAAAGCACATTCTTTTGTTTACAGAGAACATAATTCGAACATTAGGGTTGACAGGAATGTACAGGCTTAAATGCTAATAGTGGGTCGACTTGGCGGTGACAAGGAGTAACTGTGAGGCGCAGTATAAAAGAGCGCGGGGCATCCGCGGTACCGGGTGGCTCGTTTGAGTACTCGTGTTGATGTGTGTTATGTAGGTAGGTACCTCTATGGAATCAGTTGCAAACTTGGTTCAGTTGTAATTTTAGAAAGTTTGTTTTCTGGTATTTCTCTACACGAAACTATGAACTAAACTACCCCCCGGATACAGACTCCCCTGGCCAACTTGGAAGGCGCTTAACAGGTTGCATACCCAGTTCAGCAGAAAAAAAACTCCATGCAACTGACGGGAGTTACTACGAACTGCTTACTAAGAGAACAAGATTATTCATAATCGTGACTAAATCTATTAGAAATACTCACATATTATATTGAGGTAAAGATTATTGTTGCCTCGTTTATAAATGGTCCATTGTATAAACAACAATGAAGGAAATATAAGGTATGTTTATCTGAGCTAAATCAATAATAATCTTAGGGCTAGCGCACACGATAGACAAAACTGTTTTAAGACAATTTATTTCTTCATTACAATGTATGGAAACGCGCAGACGAAAGACACAACTATCTTTAGACAAAACTGACTATCACAGACACGGCGTGTCGTAGACGAAACTGTTTTAAGACAGTCTATTGCTTCATTACAATGTATGGAAGCGCGCAGATAATACACACAACTGTCTTTAGACAAAATTGACTATCACCTGCAAAACTGACTATCACAGACACGGCCTGTTGTAGACAAAACTGTTTTAAGACTGGATTAACTACAGTCTTAAGACAGTTTTGTCTCAAAGACTCAAGACAAAACTGACGAACTACAGTTTTGTCTATCGTCTGTGCTAGTCCTTAGTATGTGTTTATTGCGTAAAACATTGTTAAACGTAAACAGTAATCGTGAGGACAGTGTTAGTTTGTTTAAGTGTATTATGAATATAATCATACTACTCGTGTATAATATAAAGGCGAAAGTTCATTGTGTTTGTAATTTTATTATTCGTTTTGATAAATCACGTCAAATATTGACACAAAAAGCGACTTCAAACTACCGAAATGGGACCAAATAATTTGACTGCTTCGGTGGCATGGTTGACAGTGCATCCGCTTTTGACGCTGGAGTCTCGGGTTCGATTCCCGGACAAACTTTGTGTGATAACATATACGTTTGTACAGTAGTCTGCTCCGTAAACTTTTATTAAATAGATATCCCGGTAGGTAATGTAATGGATATGGGAACAATTACCTGCAAAATTAGGATGGGAAAACACTTAGTGGATGAGGATGTATTTATTTGCTGGGTACTGAAATAATCCAACTAATACTTGGAAGTGGTCACATTAAAATTGCAAAATAACTAAGTTTTTTTTTCTTAAACTTCTACTCAGTAGTCGGTACGAAGAAAGTAGCTTACATCTAGAACAAGAATCTAAAACAAAAACTAATACGTTTCAAGCAAAAAATAACCCTGCAAAAGCATGTCAGAACAGTCTTTGGCATTTGAATGATGAGGTTTAACCCGTCAGCGGCGAATTGAAAAATGTTATAAAAACATTATGTAAACATGGAGGTTGGAGGGTCATTACACGGGTATCAATTGTTGATGGGACGCCCCATCGCGCGTCCGAAAACGTCAGATACACATGTCAGTGATGACTGAACTATGAACTCTTTAAACTGAGAGCTTGACCGCATTATTGGCAGGGCAATATAAGTTGTTCACTTTTCATATAATTGTTGAGTTGGAAGAATTAAGTATTAATACTATACTGGTACAGATACCCCCTCCTATACTATGAAATGGCCCCATATGCTGACGTAAAATTCCTAATAAAAATCTACTGTTTAAATTGCCCGATTACGAAAATAAATTTGCCCCATATTACGTGAAACCAATAAAAGTGCTGTAAAATGTGGGTGTATAATGTACTTCTGCTTACCCCTTCAATGATATAGACGTGACTGTAGATGTGTGTATTATTTGAAGTTTTATGGTGTAGTCTAAAAAATATTTTCGATTGCTAAACTGTAAAACATTATACTTTCATAGCGCAAAACAGCATTAACTTAATAATATTATCATAATTTATTAAGCATCGTATTTTGACTTCATTCAAACATAATTTAAAATAACTGGTTTCAAGAATTCCTTGCTCATCACTGGGAGAGGTCGTGGGAAACAATAGCTCAATCATCGTAACTTGCTTGCACCTGTCTATCTCATTCCGTGCTTGTTTGGGCCCTACTACTGGAAGGAAATACGAAAACTCACTTCGATTAGAATGTTTGGGATATTTACCATGTAACATTATTTTATTGAGTCTCCAATATTTCGACGCTGTTGCACGCCATGATCGCGGAAGAACTGGAGTAATGGCGGTTGATGGAAAATGTCTAAAATCGTTCCACCCTCTTTCTAGTTCGTTTACTACGCCATCGGTCTCAATGCACACTCGAACGCGATCACGATCTCGACACACAAAGCTGACTGTCGCGATTCTGTATTAGGGTTGTCAGGATTATTTTGTTTTTCACATATACGGACCACTGGATGCCAGACGTTCGGAAGTTGAAACCCGTCCTCACGATTGAAATTCCAGTTCATCCGCGATCATGGCGCTTGCAACAGCGTCGAAATATCGGAGACTCGATAAAATAATGTTACATGGTAAATATCCCGAACATTCTAATCGTACTGTTAATGACCATGATAGTTTAAATACCTGAAAACTCACTTTATCACAAGCCACTTTTCATTCACTTTATTTATTTATTACTTATTTTCCTTACCTATATTGTGCACTACCCGCCATATTTCTAATAATTCTCTTTCCATTTAAAGCTTGCCTAGATGAGATCGCTTCTTAGCGATTAGGCCGCTCATTGGACAGTAAGTAGCATGTAGATTTAGGTACGAGTATTACTATGTTGATTGTGTACAATAAAGATTGTTTATCTTATATTATCTTTAACTCGATTCAAACTCAGAATAGTAACTGGAAAAATGTAATTTTGGAAATAATAGGTTTTCAAATAGTTAATTTTTTCTCAGTGAATCAATCAATACGACGAATAATGATGTAGCAATATGTGATTATGATTACAAATTTTCTTTTGTAACACATTGGCTTTGTAAGATTTTTTGGCTAACTGTCAAGTAATGTAAAATAATAGTCTGTATAAGAAAGTTATACAAATGAAAACTAATTTAATATAATATACAAAATATACATAATTATAGACTAAAATATTTACATTACAAAGTATCGTTTAAAAAATCCTCCTCGTCACTGCCGACTGGGAAGGTTCCCAGAATGCTGGCTGTGTTGCCACGTTGAATGGCGATACTTATTCTTTGGGCCAGAAAATAGCCAGCCTTCTGGTGCTGAGCAGCATCAATTAGGCGTTTAGCAATGTCTGCTGTCAAGTAGGTACCTACTATTAAAACGTGCAAAAACTGTTGAAATATTATGTCACGTAAGAAAGGTTTACAAAAAATATAAAACTTTTGTTTAGTGTCCTTTATAATGAACCATCCTATGAGTTACTATAATAATACTTGTCAAAAATAGTTTAATTTATTTGAATATAAGATATTTCTCTAGAAAATAAATTACCAACCAATTTTTTTTTATTTAAAATAAATTCAAAGAACTGTATAAAATTTATTAAATCAATAATTCAACTAACTGTGAGTGATTACATACTAATAGTGAATGCCTTATTAACACATCACTAACCATTTTATCATGTTGAAGAGAAATTTATTTATGTTGACAATCAATATTTGATATGACAAATTGAAACATAACTGTATAGATATAAAATTTTTGAAACGTTCGGTTCTCGCGAACATGCTATCCAGTGTGGGAGTGGCATCTTTAGACTACCAATATGTAAAGTTGAATCCTTAACATCACACTCTACATCACAATTCAATATAACCTAGATACAGAACTTTAGAAATAACACGCCTATATCCCGAAGGGGTAGGCAGAGATGCATTACACATTCACACTTTGCCAGTAATTACGTTTATAACAAAATTACCACAGCCACGATCGATGTAACATACCACTAAATAAAAAGAATCTCTGCAGTCCAAGCGATGCTCGATAGGATAATTTAAATTCGAGTTTCCGTAGTAATATTCGAATCTAATCTGTCCGTCATAATGTCAGGTTCGACTCAACACTTAAGATGATAGTTGAGACAATGCTCATCATATTAGTCGTGATGAATTGAGCGTTACCAGTGGATTTTTTATTTTATTTTTATGTTAAACCTGGCCTATTATTATCTTTAGCTCTATATTTGGTCGAAAGTGATACTTCATGATACTTTACTTTTAGACGTGATTGTGTGTATATATTGAGTATTTTAATTAAATATACACACACAGTCAAGTCTTTAACACTGAAGGAGTAGACAGAGGCGTTTGGGCGTGTTCACATATTTTACCAGTAACTTTGCCAGAACCTTGTCCCTATGTCAGCAGCTCCATCGTATGTAATCGAGAAACTGCCAAAAGCTTATTAATTGGCTGGAAGGTACACCATACAGGAGTAAGGTTACCTTTTATACACCCAGTTCTTCTTAGAACATATTCTAAGTAAATCGTATCATCATCATTCATCATTCACCGAGCCTTTTCCCAACTCAGTTGGGGTCGGCTTTCCAGTCTAACTGCGATTCGGCTGAACTTCGATATTTTCCGTGAAGCGACTGCCATCTGACCTTCACAACCCATGGGCGATATCGAAGTTCTGTAGTTAGACCGGTCGGATTTTTGATTTAGGGCTCCAACTACCCCTAACGACTGCCATAGATGTTAGTATGACAACCGGGACCGACGGCTTAACGTGCTCTCCGAGGCACGGAGGGGTCTCAATGTCTTAAGAAATGGTCACCCATCCTAAGACCGGCCTGAGTCGATGTTGCTCGGTGTTGATATTGTCGGTTACCACTAGACCACGAGCCGTATATTCTAAATAAATCAAAATAAATATGGCGCATTTTAATGTCATACAATAGACTAGAATAAATTTTATTGAATACTAATACAAAATACACTAGAAACAACCAGATTTGAATATGAATAAATGGCGACCTTATCGCTAAAAAGACATCACTTGCAAGATGGTATGTAAATAACTATATATAATTTATAGTTTCTCTGGTCGGCACACACGGTGGAATATAAAGTAACACATTTTAAAAAGAAATATATATTATGTGTTTTTACAGACAACGTTGAGATGGACAAGTGGAAAGAATAAATTAAATTAGAAATTCAAAGTGTCAAAATGTACTATCAATATTATTATATTTCAATCTACTCGTATTTATAAGAAACTAGAATTAAATTTCGAAATTATTTTGTACCAGTTCTAAGTCCTTAAGATGTATTCACAGAACCGTGAGATTCACCACAGGTGATGAATTAATGATGATACTTTGATTTCTATATTTTATAACATTATTTAAGAATATTTAGAAACATACACAATGTCTATCTAATAAGAGAAAACGTGGGCGGAATTGGCCGACTTATTTTATTGTCATACTGCATAATCAAGCTTACAATTTTTACTAAACTGGCAACAGTAGGGCAACTAAATGTTGCATATCTATTTGATAAAGTCATTAATTAACTACATTTTTTTACATACATTTACACCAAGGTATAATCTTGCCTATTTTTCAGAGGGGGTAGAATTACATAACAAATTTTCTCCAATTACCTACGTGGTCACTCGCTCCATATTACGTGGAACCAACGGCGACTGTCGTAATGAATGCCTCTATCTACTCCTTTTGGGATAAAGACTGAACGGCTAAAAGTCTGACGTTAATAATTGTTATTTATAAATATATTTCACTTGAGTTGAAGTTCAAAGATAGCCAGTCGGTTAACTGATCTGACATAAAAATCTATCTGACGTAATATTTTTATTACGTCAGATAGATTTTCAATCTGACAAAGGATTCAGGCAAATGCTAAAAACATTAATAAAAACAGACGGTAAAAGTTATGATATATTAGAAACAAAAAAATGTAGCACGTCTGTACAGTACGCAGAATTTTTAACTGGACATTTATTTTTTATTAGAGAAATTTCGCCGCTCGCCTTCACGCGACGAATAACATGTCAAATCATTTTAATTGTATGATCAATTGATTCTAAATAATGATATGTTAAATAAAAATCAATATAATGATAAATAACAAAGATAGTAAGAATCGTTTTTTAATATCTTGTAATTAAACACCTTCTTCGTGATAAAGTTCAAAGTTTTTGAAAAGAAACTTTAACTAACATATTTGATCGAGAACAATTAATAAAAATATGAAAATAAACTAAGCGAAATAGTGAATGGCTGCGATGAGTTACAAACATACTGAAATACAAATCTTTCCTCATTATAAATAAATAAATAAAAATTTTAAATAAATAAATATTTCTGGACATTCTGACACAACGTCCTCTAGCCCAAACTAAGCTATAAGCTTGTGCTATGGGATCTAGACAACTGATAAACGTACTTATATATTTTTAAATATATACATAATATACATAGAAAACACCCAAACTCTGAAACAAACATTTGTGAATCAAACAAATATTTGATTCGAACCGGAAATCGAACCTGAGACTCGGGAGTCGAAAACCGATGCACTACCGACCACGCCACCGAAGCAGTTCGCGAGGGATAAGCGGAGCTTTGCATTTGTGTGAGTGACCACGAAAAGTAGAGTGAAATATTTTTTTTAAGCTGTCTTCACCACACATGTGTGTGTAAAAGAGGTCACATATACGTTCACGTCCACTGCACTCACACTAATGCTAAGCTCCGCTTATCCCTCGCGAACTGTACCTACGTGAGTTAGGTACGAGACTGATTTTTCTGTCATGTATGGATTTGGTTAGCAAATAATTAAATACTTAATAGATAGACGCTGTGTAGAAAGACCGGTAATCTACATTACAACAATTAGAAACTTTAAGTTAGGGCACTTTTTGGCGTGTCGATGTCAACGTCAAATCAGTTCGCGACTTACCCCGTTACTATAGCAACCGGCGTGCGGGCGGCGTGCGTTTCAATAATATATGAAATTTCACACTGACTTCGACATGCATTGCGGGCGAAATGCGCACTCTAGTGGAAAATTCTTGACAGGAAAAGCACTATTATAACAGTCGCTAGAAAAGTAGCAGTAATGTAGAACTACCCTATTTTTGAGCGAAGCGAACGTAGCGAGCGGAGCTCCGTATCAGGTGACTCCAATGCAACTCGATGTACAATTGTTTCTCGACAACTACCCAACCGATTTTTATGATTTTTATGACCCTCAAAAAAGTTATTGACCTAAAAAAGTTGTTAACCAAAAAAAGTTATTGACCAAAAATATGACAATAGTCGCTTCGCTCAATTGCACGCTGCAGTACCACGGCAGCGACCGCAGCTGCTAGATTAATGGGATGTGGTATTAGTCGTTCGTCGAATATAAAAAAATACATTATTTCAAATAAACTTTATCTTGACCAGTTCAATGACAGAATAATTACTTAAACAAAATAATATTCGTTATAGGAGCTATTAACATAGGCGTCTCATCGTCATCTATCCTCATTTTTTACTACGGAAGTAGACAATCTATCTAATACCTACTTGAAATGACTAATTAAATACATGCTAAGTTTCTAGTTATCTAATTAATTAGAAAATACAAAACACCTTTTTCATGTAGGTACTCGTAGGTACCTCCTTATTTATAGTTGAATAAGTATCGTTTATAAGCAATGAAATATGCTAACTTTTTCTTTTATTATTTTACATGAATCACAAAAATTATAGTGTAGACCCGAACCAGCGACTGAACCCTTTCCAGGAGCAACGTTTTACCAACTGACCAAGATACCACTATTACTAATCAATCTGTAATCCGAATTTATGTTCTGAAATCTAGGAGTAAAGTTAGATAAGCGATTCTTTACACCGCAACAGAGGTGTCTGCTGTACAAGACGCAGATTAGACCCTGCGTCGAATACTGCTCTCACCTCTGGGACGGCGCCGCGAAGCATTTGCTGGACGCTCTCTACTCTATGCAGCGACGGGCTATCCGTATTATAGATTGTCCGGAGGTAACGGGAAGCATTGAGCCGCTACCTTAGCGCCGAACAATAGCTTCCTTGGCCGCATTCTACCGTATTTACCACGGCGAGTGTTCTGAAGAGCTCTTCAATCTGATCCCACCCTCTTCCTTCCGATCCCGAACAACGCGTGCCGGGCAGAGATGCCACTCCCACACAGTGGATAGCATGTTCGCGAGAACCGAACGTTTTAAACGTTCGTTTCTCTACCGAGCGATAGTGGCCTGGAACTACCTGCCTGTGCACGTGTTCCCTCCCACATATAATCCTGGGTTCTTTAAGCGGAGCGTGAAGAGGCACATCAGTAGGTCGTCAAGTTGAGGGTCACTCTCTATAGTATTGTGCGCTGTGAGAGTGGCCCACAATCGCTAGACGTCGTCACGATTTACCACCAGGCGGGCGGCGTCAATTTGGCGAACACAATATAAAAAAAAAAAACTACAATCCACTCTTACTACTAAACATTACAATTTACGAAAGAAATAATAATTTATTCGATTGGCAATACTGTCATCTTTGTCTCACTGTTAATACGAGTATAGCTTTATTTTCCAACCATGCATTGTGATGTAAACACTATACAATAATTCACTTTCAATTTCGTGAAATTTTAAACGACTATTGGTATATAGAAACAATAATAATTCTAAATTGTTTGTTTGTACTGCTGTCTGTTTATTACATATTGTTTTATGACTGTTTAGTACAAACGTAGTCACTAAAATGCTGTATTGTTTTAGTTCTAAAACCTAACACATCATAAACTAAGTCTCTCGAGTACCAAGCTCATAAGCAGAACGTATTTCCAGTGGCCCGGCGGTAACTTTCGTATGGATTTAGTGAAACGTTGTTAATTATTTATTTATTTTATTTATTTTAGGCAACAAATAGAAAAGTTACAGTTGGTATAACCTTATTCTACGGCCCATAGATAGATAACTTAAAACTAAGAATACATATAGATATTACAAAATTTATATTAGTGAAAGAAGAAATATAATATAAATTAAAACTATTGTTAGTAAACCCTTCACTATCGCACTTAGGTCTTTTTGCGTACCGGTGGTAACGACCCGCGGAAGCGACGGAACACCACGCCCTGTGGCCAGAAGTTCTCCTCCATGACGAGGCTCAGTCTGGTGTTGGGTACTCGCACCACGAACGACAGGAAACTAACGTTGCGGCTCGCCTCCAACAGCTCGGCGTGAAGTTGGCCTTCTTGCACACGTACTGTCCGATGTCATCCGCCTTAGTGATGTATTGTAGGCGGGAGACATACAACGCTGTACTCTTAATTAGGAAATACAAAAATAAATTTATTTTTTTATTTATTTGTTAGGAAACACGATCTCATATTGTATCCTCATTGGATTCAAGAACTCTTATTAACCTATTACACGAGTGTATAATAAATCGTTACCGATTTAAGTATAGCATTAAACTTCATAATTTTATGTACATTAATATGGCATATTAGTCAAAATTTTATAACTAATTTATAATGAAAGTCATAAATAAAATCCAAGTTTATTAAAATTTATAAATATTTGTTTAATTTTGTGTAGGTATTTAATTTATAGGTAATTGATAATCATAGGCTGTTGTTGTTTAGCTGTTTTAAAACCATAAAATAATAAATTAGAAATGACCATTAAATTTAGTAATTTTATAAAATAATGTTGATGCAAAAATATTTGAATAGTAACTTTTTTAAACCGTTTTATTAACATTAACAATAATTTTTAAACATAATTTTGAAGTCAAGTAAGTATTTGTAGGCTCATGGGTTTCCTAAGGACACTATTAGAATATGTAAGTATGACGTCACAAGTTGTATGCAAGTCGCAGATGTATACAACTTGTATACCTAAAGGTTTTTGCAACTTGCTACACAAGTTCTGACGTCATACTTGGATGCAAGACTTGGATAACGAAATTGCGCCTTAATCAGTATTATTTTTATTGCAAAATCATAGTATAAGTAAAAAGGCGTAAACTGAGCATTACATTTGTGTGAGTGGTCACAAAAAGTAGAGTAAAAAGGCTGTGTGTACAACACATGTGAAACAAGTCACATTATACGTTCATGTATACTCTCATATACACTCACAGAAATGCAAAGCTCAATTTACGCGTTTTTACCTATAGAATTAGGTATTAGGTAACCTATGTAGAAGTAGTTTGTACAAATATTTAATATTGAATACACAGTCCGTTATCTTAAAACATTTCCGAACGGTGCTTTTTAACTATTGTAAAGTTAATAGTCTTCATAGTATGGCGGGCGTGGGTTGGAACGTCATCGGATTGATTTTATTATTTGTTAAAAGCCACCATTTCATTATACATACAAATATTTCCACTTCCAAAATTGTCTATAACTTTCTTAATGTCTTCATTTTCAAGTTGATTTTTGGGGTTCTGTACCCAAAAGGTAAAACGGGACCCTTTTTAAGTCCCCGCGTATATCACAAGTAAAGGCTGTATCTCATGCACCGTGATAGTTAGACAGTTATAATTTTCACAGATGATATATTTCTGTTGCTGCTATAACAACAAATAGGTAAGTACTTAAACAAAATAAAATTAAAAATAATATGGGGGCTTTCTTAAAACAGACAGGATTTTTGGCGCCAAAATACCTACTTAGAGTACCTCAAAGTTTTTATAAATAATGGTACACAACCCTTCGTGTATGAGTCCCACTGGCACTTGGCCGGTTTTATATATTATATAGTTATATATATATAGTTCCATGTATCATTATAGTGAACGAGTTTAACGATTGTTTGAATGTATGAAATAATGGAATTTCTATTTCTTACTACCTACTATAGTTTGAGTAGACAATTTTAATAATATATGACATCCTCATGGATTTTATCCTGCTGAGAACTTACAGCAAGATTATGCAGAACTCGTTGCTCGTGGTGGACGCGTTGTCACGTTGTATGGTGGCGTGTACTAAATTTTTAAACCAGAAAGTAAAAAGGGTAAAAATTTTATAAATCTTAACCCTCAGCATGCCTGGTGACCAAAAGTTACACGGTATGCCTTGTCCCTACAAGTCTCACGGACCCGTACTATTAGCCCCTTATAAACACAGCTTGTTTACGAGTATTATGTATTTGAACATACTAATTGATAAGCTAATAATATAAGTATGCTACAGTAGGTATGTAATAAAAATAATCCCGAATCAATAGCAGCGTTTTTATTTGCTTTTTCTATGAAAGTTGTATAAGTACTGAAATACCAGGCACACGCGCACTTATGTCACATCTTTGTTCTAAAGAACCATACCCTGGACTGAAATGACAGGTGTCGGACGTCTAGATACGTACGTCGGCGGCAATTTATGTTTAGTGGTGGGTCTGTGTGACCCTACCAGGCATGCCACGGGTTAAATAGATCGCTCGAAGCTTCATCGCCGTCGAAGCAGTCATTGTAACTACCGATCTCCGACACTAACGTGTTCTTTACACAGTTGCATGTACCTAACCGGACTAATATAAATAGCCAAAGGCCAATACGTCAATGATTTGCCGTAACTGTTATGGGATTATAACTTCACATTTTTTTCTTACATATTTGGCATATTCTCATTTTAATTGTCCTATTATGAAGTTCATAATGAGTTCACAACCGCCGTTATCGACAATTTATTTGGCGTGAACTAGTCGGTAAGCTGGTAAAATGTATATTTTATTACAACTTACTTGTGTTGTCATAGTGAAATTACTAGTAAACTATCAGATTTCGCGATGAAATGATTAGAATCGATGATGTTGCCACATATCGTATTTAAATGATTATTTTGTTGTATAAACGGTTAGTTTTATTTGTCTAAGAGATATTATAATATATATTACTGTATGGGCTACGTATACCTACTGCCTTTCACACCATGACTTAATAAGCATTTAAGTTGTTAGTGTCAATAAAACAAATTTAAAATATATTAATTATGATCCATAAATATAAAAAAATGCGAGTTGGTCTCGCTCACTAAGGGACATCTTAGCAGCTCCCTTACTTTTTAATAAATTTAGTTTTTTAGTTTTTTTTTATTATAGCGGCAACAGAAATCTGTGAAAATTTCAACGTTCTAACTATTACGGTTCATAACAGATACATATACAGCCTGGTGACAGACGGACGGATGGACGGACGGACAGCGTAATCTTAGTAATAGGTTTCGCGCTTTATCCTTTGAGTACGGAACCCTAAAAAGTAATAAATTAACACGTCAAACATTGACACAAAAACGTAAAAAACCCCAAGTATTATTACACTGTCACACTGCTAAGTGACGTAAAAGGAATAAAACAAAACCTTTAACAAACGACTGTCAAACGGTATGCGTGGGCGCATAAGAGACACCGACGGTCATTTTAACTTATTTGTCAAGTTAACCTGTCCATCGATAGGGAGCGACAGTGAAAGCTGGTTGTATTGGATTTATTTTTAAATAGGAACTATGGGCTTAATAGGAATCACTTACTCTTTTTCAAGGGATGATTAGGTGCATATTATTCATCACTCTGGAAAACACATGCTAAGTAGTATAATGAGGGTATACTGGGAAATTTTCTCAATCAGTTTACTCATAGGTAATAAGCTGTTGTTTACAAGTACCTATCTAATATAGTTGCTTTTTAATTTTTGCTGTGTACTTAGCTTGACTGACATAATGTTCTAGACTACTGTAGCATTTAGTGCAAACCTTAGTGGTTTATTAATGCTATTTATAACTTAACTACTTATCCTATATAATAAGATGGTAATAAATAAACTAGGTATGCTATGCATGCTGCTAATTGCAAATGTTGAGCAAATGTTTTTATTACGACTACATATCAGAATCAGAATCGAACACTTAAATTAATTAATCGAATATAAAAAAACTATTTTCATTGTTGACGCAAGTGTTTCCATGGCAACCATTTAATCATCTGGTTTTTCGGTGATGTCCAGGACATTTTCGGTGATTATTCCTCCGTGGTCAGCTCTATTTTCATGATTTCAGATATATGCACTCCCGGGTATGATGTCGACCAGCATGCCAAATTTGGTCAATATCGGTCGAGCCGTTTCGGAGGAGTAGGCACACAAACGATTTACACTTGTCGCCTAAGATTGAACTCCGCTTCGCTCCGCTCAATAAAAGTATGCGGTATTGGTTTTGTTTAAATAACCTCATATTATTATGATTCAAACATTTGACTGATTCAAGGATTAGACGATTAGACTTCGGGGATACCTAGGCGTGACGATGTGTGTGTGTGTGTTCTTTTTTTAGCCTGTGCTGTATCACAAACTGGGCAAAGGCCTCCCCCAACTCCTTCCAGTGTGCTCAATTTTGCCCTACATCAAGCCAATCTTCGGGGGATTATCGTTGCGCCACCTCTGCATACTCCCATTCAAATGTCAAGTGTTAATCTTTTAAAGCTAAAAAGGCAAACAGAGAAAATGTCGATTTTAATGAAATGTGTGCGCCAGCGTTTTTTCGCTGCCTTATTACTCGCAAATATAGTACTATCACACAGTCTTTGAACGCAGTTCTGTATTTCCATATTTCGATATTCGACTGTAAGTTTATAAATTTTCTAAAGAGCCTTCTTGTACTGACTATATTTTCCTATATTGAAGATGGCGTACCGGATGTCCATTAAGGAGAAAAAGATAGTAACGAGCGGATACACGTAATATAAATATTGATTGCATGATCTTCGATAACTAGCCATAAAATGTAGATACCTAAATATAAACTGTGCATTATTATCAAGTTATCGCAAGTATTGAACCTGTAGGTACTTACTTTATTGGTTAAGCGAGCGAAGCGTATACATTTCCCGACCATTTTGATCAAATTTTCCTCACACACAGATCTTGATACTTGGCACAAAAAGTGTACCCAATTATTTTTTTTGATAGGTGTTTCATGGTGCTAAATAACCTATATACAGGTGTAATATTTAACACCCTAATACAGATACACCCTCTGCTCGCGAGGTCTACTGTTCTACCCGTTTTGTTTTTCAACCGACTTCCAAAAAAGGAGGAGGTTCTCAATTGGACAGTATTTATTTTTTGTTTTTATGTTTTATTTTTTGTTGTTTGTTTTTAGTTTATGTTTGTTACCTCATATTCCGGATTGGGTGAACCGATTTTGAAAATTTTTTTTTAATGAAACTACTACTTCCTTATTGGTCCCATTTCAATTTGGTCCCACTCCGATAATTATCTGGTCCCATTTCAATTTGGTCCCACTCCGATAATTATTTGGTCCCATTTCAATTTGGTCCCATTCCAATTTGGTCCCACTCCAATAATTATTTGGTCCCACTCCGATAATTATTTGGTCCCATTTCAATTTGGTCCCACTCCGATAATTATTTGGTCCCATTTCAGTAATTTGAAGTCGGTTGTTGTGTCATATTTTGACGTATATTTTTCAGACAAGTTTAATAAAGGTTATAGCGGTATATTATGTTTGCTTATTATAACCAGGTCTTGCCAGATACAATTCAAACCACACAAGACTCATAAGAATCATAACAGAATCTAATAAGCTAGTTGATGACCACGGAAGTTAGAAAATTGCCAACATTTACAATTGTAATGGAGTCGGTAGCCACCTGCTCAACTAGCCAATTTGGAACTTTGCATGAACACAAATTGTTTCTCTAACGGTTGATGTTTCCTGCTTTGGATGCGGCATTATTACCTACAGCTGGTTAAATCTATTGTATATACAAATAAAATAAATGTGAAGTCATCTTTGACTGGAAAAGCTCCAGAATATCACAGAACCATTTCTGGAAAGAAATATTTTTGGTAACACTAACACTTTTAACAGAGTATGTGCGCTCCTAAGACGCCCAGCAATGGACGTAGAGGCAGCCGCGGTCTCGGACCGCGGAATTAACAAGAAAAAAAAAGAAATGAGTATAGAGTCAAAAGAATAAAAATCAATAACTTTAATAGCGCCATAGATATACAGGTATGTTTTTACTACTGTAAAAATATACATTTAATTGCTAAGTCAGCCATTAAGGAGCCGGTATAATTACATCCTTCATTGACCACATTAAGTTATAATTGAGAAATTTTGCAACGAAACGTATTAATTGTCCATTAAACCCAACCTTGCTAGATTTGAATGTACCATTAGTAAAATAATTACATATTATTAAGGATGTATTATTGTAGAGATATATTGTTGATTTGACTAAATTGTTTACTTGTTCCTTAAGATATAAATAAAATAGATTGAGAAATGTGTTTAACAAATAAAAAACGAGTTCGAGACGCCCAGGAGTTTAATTGGCTGTGCCTAGGCGGCTGGCACTTAAGATTTTGTTGCCTTTCATCAACATTTCATCGCGAAGCGACGGGTTACAAATTTTATTAAATTATTTCGTCCATTTTGGATACAAACCATTTTCTAGAGTGCCTGGTGATGGCAAATGGCTTGCCCCCTATTAACAGGACTAAAATACTGGCAATTTGTAGGTGTCTAATGCGCCTCTGTCTACACTTGTCTACACGGGGATATAGGCGTGATATGTGTGTGTGTGTTTAACAAACTGCCCGGATGCCGCATCCACCATTATGAAAACGTTTGTACGATTCACGTGTACTGTAAATGAAGATTCAGTTATAAACTTGAGATTTAACGTTACCGCATAACATTACTCCTTGCGGTACACCCACCAGTTAATTGCAATCGTCTCCACCCTTAAAACTCATATAGACCGGAGCTCATTTTAAATTGGATACTTTTGAATAATAACCACGCATTTTTGACCTATGCACTCGTTATTTACACTTTATAGCCTGTGCCCACTTATACTGGATTTCCTGTGCTTGTGTTGTAGCTGTATGGGGGTTTATGTGAGTTTCTCTTGTTAATATTTAATAGTAGATTTATGGTGTATCGTTTTAATAACTCATGTGCGACTTAGTACTATCCAGAACCATCATCGTCAGCATTAAAGCTACTGCTTGCTTTTCTTTTTATATATTTTTTATTTCAACGCAATGAGTTTGCTTAAACTATTCTTAAATTATTCAGAAAGAAATTATAAATAGATCACAAAAACTGATATCATCGGCAGGACTAGAACCCACGGCCTTTCCCTAACAGGGGAATGCTAACCTTAATAGCGCGATCGAGAAATTATGAATCCTACTAATATTATAAACGCAAAAGTTTGTGAGTATGTAAGTATGTAAGTATGTATGTATGGATGGATGTTTGTTACTCTTTCACGTAAAAACTACTGAATGGATTTTAATGAAACTTTACTATAATATAGCTTATACATCAGAATAACACATAGGCTACAATTTATAAAGTTATTGTGTTGTTCAAAATATGACGCGGCGCGACGGGAACGGGAAAAAATCCAAATTACCACGCGGACGAAGTCGCGGGCGACCACTAGTATGATATATGAAGAAAAAATTCGATGTTGTCGGTATTGGTCATCATAGCTCAGTGGTCAGAGCATTCCCTCTGTTAGGAAAGGACGTTAGTTTGGGTCCTACCGATGCCATCAGTTTTTGTGATCTATTTATAATTTCTTTCTGAATATTTGTTTTTATCGTTCCAGAGCCAGTGTCCACATTTACGAATCCTAGTAGGTACCCTAAGAGTGTAAAAATTTATCATACTCGTAATATTAAAACCTAAAACCCCACTTAAGGTTGGACTGATGGATACTGGCAGGTGCAATAGTCAGTAAATCAGTGTAAACTTTGGATCTGGCAGACTCAATACTGACAAAGTTTGCCAGTATTTTTAGTCCGAAGTAATAGGGAGCAAGTCTATTGCCGTCACCGGGCACACTATTGTCAAAATGACCGAATTAATTTAATAAAAAGTATATTAGGATTTTCAAAAAAAAATTGAACCTGTTGCCTTGGGATGAAATGTTTATTAAAGGCAACAAAATCTTACTTTCCAGCCGCTATAGCACAGTCAATTAAATTCCTGGGCGTCTCGGACTATTAGAATTTTAAAAACTTTTAATATTATGAAAGCTCCTACACGAACGCAGAGATTCTTTTAGATATATTTCAAAGCTTAGAGGTTGCTTAAACTATTCTTAAACTATTTAGATAGGTATACCTATTTATAAGTCCGCAATACTGAAATGTCATCGGCAGGACTCGAACCCACGGACTTTTCCCAAGAATGGGAATGCTCTGACCACTGAGCTACGATGACCGATGACAATTCAGTTCTTGTGATTTATAATTTTGGATGTTACGTAGGTGCACGTAACAACTGTCCTAGCTGATGGAGTTTTGGTTTGAATTGCAGAGTAGTTATGGATGTTTATAGTGCTCGACGAGCTTTTTTTTTTTAATTCCGCGAGACCGCGGCCGCTCCCATGTCCATTGCTGCGGGGTCTCTGGTGACACCCGAAGGTATTTCCAGTGGACACCCGGCGGACTTTGGCCCCTAGCGTGGCCCCTTCGGGGGTTTGGTCGGAATGAAAATCCCGCGTTGTTAGGGTTGGGTTCTATATCCCGCGTCGGTGAGTGAATCTGGTTGGTGCTGCGCGGAGCCTCAGCCCCAAAGCACGCGACCCTTCTAGCCGGCTTCTGTAAGGACGGCGGGTGGCTATCCCGCCGTCCTCAGGCCCCGATCATGGAGGTCGATGGTCCTGGGCGTAAATGAGTCTGCGGCGCCCTGGCCGCTGACTGCGAAACTCAGCGGGGAGGGTCCGCTCCCTCTCCCTCTCTCTCCGCCGCCTAAAGAGCTCGATGAGCTTGCCACTATTACGTAAGACCAACAAAATTACTGGCAAAATGTGGGATGTCATGCACCTCTGCCTATGTAATACAAAACCTAAATCAGGAGCCCTTTGGGTTGAGATAAGATAAGATAAGATAAGATAAATACTCTTTATTGTACATCGTACACAAGCAATAAATGGTAACGTATAACATACATGCATTAAAACAAATGTACAAAGGGCGGCCTCATCGCTAATAAGCGATCTCTTACAGGCAACCTTTGGGTTGAGAGAGATATATATGATATAATGTGGGTAGTGTACAATATATAAATAACTTAAGTAATAGATAAAAGAAACGGGATAAAAAAAAACAAAGATGAGAGAAAGAATGGTGAGACACTGGGGTCATGGGGTCAGAGCGCTCGCCGGCTTTATAGATACATTGCTAAACGCTTAATCTATGCTTCTCAGCACCAGAAAGGCTGGCTATTTTCTGGCCCAAAGAATAAGTATCGCCATCCAAAGTGACAACACAGCCAGCATTCTGGGAACCTTCCTAGTCAGCAATGACGCCGAGGATTTTCTAAACGATATTTTGAAATGTAAATATTTTTTAGTATATAATTATGTATATTGTTATTTTTATTGTAAATAAATGATTTAAAAGCAGAAAGATCTTCTTCTTTTGTAACATTTTGTTGACTCTAAGCCCTCACAAGATTTTAAGTGGAAATTTTGAAAACAACTAGAACTCACACAGATTATGATAATGACTTACTTAGTCAGCCTTCTTCACAAAGAAATCATATAATATAAATTTAAAAAATTAAGCATAAAAAATATAAATTCACGCTTAAGTATAATCAGAAATCAGGGATTAAAATAAGCACAGATTATAATAATATAATTTATAAAATTAACTCTATCAATTTTATTCAATTTCTGAACCATCTTTTTGGTTATAAATATTTGAAATATTGTCGATTATGTAGAGATTTCAACAATACAGTGGGTTATAGAGACATCTCTAGAAATTTGGTTACGGTTTTGAATAATTTATATTCAAATGTATTAGGGCTCCGTACCCAAAGAGTAAAACGGGAACCCTATGACTAAGACGTCGCTGTCCGTCCGACCGTCCGTCTATCGGACAGAATCTGGGTTAGTTAAAAAGTTGAAATTTTCACACATGATGTATTGCCTCTATAACAACAAATACTAAAAAACATTATAAATATTTAAGGAGGCTCCCATATATAATGATATCCTATTTATCTCTGTTTGTTCAATAGTATTTATGTTTATTTTATGTAGGTATATCTCTATATTTCTCCATACTCAGTTCATTTCTGTACCTTTCCTTTCTTAACTCTCTGTATCTTTCTTTAATCAACCTTGGTGATAAGGCCGCCATTTGTACATACTAAATTGATAACAAGTTTCTGTATATTTATTGTATTGTATTGGTGTAAAATAAAACATATTCTATTCTATTCTATTCGAATGAACCGATCCCAACTAAGTTGGGAAAAGGCTCGGTGAATACCGAGCCTTTTCCCAACTTAGTTGGGATCGGCTTTCCAGTCTAACTGTGATTCGGCTGAACTTCGATATTTTCCGTGAAGCGACTGCCATCTGACCTTCACAACCCATGGGCGATATCGAAGTTCTGTAGTTAGACCGGTCGGATTTTTAAGGGCTCCAACTACCCCTAACGACTGCCATAGATGTTCGTATGATAAACGGGACCGACGGCTTAACGTGCTCTCCGAGGCACGGAGGGTCTCAGTGTCTTAAGAAATGGTCACCCATCCTAAGACCGGCCTGACTAGATGTAGCTTAAACCTTGCAATGTATTAATATTGTCGGTTACCACTAGACCACGAGCCCCTCTATTCTATTACAATGTACAACGTATTTATTTTTGCCGTTTTGTACGGAACCCTTTGTGCGCGACTCGCACTTAGCCGGTTTTGTTTTATAAACATTTTCCCACAAGTAATATGGAATGTTGATAAATAATGCGCATTGTTCTCTATCTAGAGTTACATGTTGACTCGTTTCTTGATATAAGGTTCGATTTTGGGAGAGAAAGTTCGATAATAACTGGATGTATTGAATTATCCGAATGTTACATTGTAAATATCCAGACATACTTATGTTTTGATATTAAATGTGTATCCAATATTAGAATATTATATTACAAAATGACATACCTAATAGTATTAGTGACACTTGGTGCATCTTGGATATTTTATACGAGTATATTGTTTAAAAAGCTAAAACACGTTACTTGCTAACGCTATTCACGCTAACTACTTTTTATAAATTAAAAATGAAAAAAAAATGAATTGATATAGGTTTCATAAGACCCTTTAAACACCCCCTCGATAACATAGGCTAGTTATCACGTCATGGTATCATGGTAAATAAATTAAATTTTATAAGGAAATTAACGCGAAAATGACTTAGAAGTGTATGACTGACACAGCCACGGTCAGTGAAACCTAATATAGTCGAAACTTATAATAATATAATAATAAATAATAATAGGTAATATAACGGTATATTCTACACATAATGTATGCTATGTTAAGTAAGAAAAATACTAGTCTTTTTGTCTAATTTTGTGTTTACAGCTCCAACAACAAATAATAACCGAATAGCCTTGGTCGAACCGTTTACGCTCCGACTGCGGCAGCCAAAGAGCTTTGTCACGGAGTTAGAAAGTAGAACTAGGGAGATATCCGGTGACACCCGCTCTGGGTCTTTCCTGGTGCAAAGATTGTCCATTGCCATTCAGCGCGGCAATGCTGCCAGCATCATGGGTCCCTTTGCACGAGGAACGATGCAGGGCGTAAGTCAATGATTTTAAATACAATGGATTTCGGATCATCGCTCAAAAGTGTCCGAACTAAAAGAGAAACAAAACGCTAAAAGAGAAACAATCGCGCGCCAGTCTTGATTTTGACAACTGAACGACAACACGTTGCACAATGCCGTACTGTATTGTAAAAACGTGTAAAAACTACGAAAAAAAAGCAAATTGAAGACGGTGTATCATATTTTCAGTAAATAAGCTTTTGTTTTATTATTTGCAATTTATTATTTCACTTAAAATACAGTATTTCGTCGATAATAAATTAAAAGACAAAAGTAAATATTGCAATCCAGTCCAATACCGAAGTACCTATCTGTCTCTTTCGAACTCATCCCAAGCTCAGTAAAAAGAAAGAGACCATTTCATTTTCACTGAATAATGTACTAACAAAATGACCATTCAGATTTATTCGGATTACCGATAGCGATAAAACTATTTGGAACAAAGATTATAGTGGAGACGCCTTGGCTCTTTATGATTTTTTTTTCGTTATATGAACCAACATCTATTTCAGTTTTCCTCGGGATCCAGTACACTGTGCACAATGGAAAAATATTATTGCCCTAGCACGGCGAGAAGAATATTTTGATCCAAAAAATAACAATCTTGTTTGTTCGGCTCATTTTATGGACATAACAAAAAGAGGTCCGATCTTTATGAAACTTGTACAAGAATCCCTTGATTGAATGGAGGAGATAAGCCCAAAAATGTTTTTAATTTTCACAGGGTATCATTGTTTTGTCATAAATATAATTACACATGTCATTTTATTTCGTGTATGTACTGTTATTTTCTTTTTATTTGGATTCTCGGTAATGTATTCCCACGGGAATCGGGGCCGAGATAACTATATCTCGCGGGCGGAGTCACGGTGATCAGCTAGTAGCCAATAATTTCGTATCCCAAAAATTAACCATAAGATAAAAATAAATTAATGATGCGCAGTTTTAGCAACTAATTCAGTCACTTGAAACACGGCTATCTTGTAGTAGACGTAGCGACATAGCGTTATGAAAATAGTAATGAAAGCGGAAGAACTTTGACACCCGCAAGAAGTTTGGCATTTATAATATTATAATTAGTTAAATTCATTAATTCCCTTTTTGTTATTCATACACTACAGTTACTTATTATGAAACTGACTCGAAAAAAAAAATCTTTGTCAGTCGTTAATTAGTTTTTCAGCTTATTTCGTCTAACATAAACAAGTAATTACAATTTATAAGATTATGGAATTTATTGTAGTCTTACATTAATTATTACGCCTACGTAGGTACATATCATGGAATCCTTAAAAGACTTTAACAAAATAAACCTACTCCATTGTTTCTATGTTCACGTAGTTCAAGTATACGCTGCATAAGGTGAATTAGTCAGGCGGACAGATAGAAGCTACGTAATGCGATAAATTAGTGCAAACAAAAGTGAACACTATTCCGTTGAATCAAGGTTTAAATTTTAATATGAAATTTGTTTATATCTATGTATGCCTATGTATAATGTATAGGTCGACTCGGGACATTATTTTCTTGCGATTTGTTCTAGATCCTATGTCCGTTGTATTATAAGGTCTTTGGCGTAAGTATATTATTTCTGACAGATTAATTGTTTATTTTTATGTACAAATAATATAAGTAATATGGATATTAATTGTACAATCCACGTTCAAGCAACTTGAAAGATTAACTCACCGATATCACTTGACCAATAATTAAATACAGGCTTAAATTACAGCTCCGATTTGATCAGCTAATTAACTAGTTGGACAAATTGTGGGCATAATGTTGACATAATCAATGGTTTGTTTACTTAAGAAATAATATCGGAACTCTTTATCTGAAACTAATTTAGACCAGCCTTAAATTCAATTAAACTAATACGTTTATTTCAGACTAGGCCTGTAATAGTGTTTGTAACAATTCAACTTATCTTCTAATGTTAGTATGTTGTATGCAACTGCATTCAATGACGCAGTATTCAACTGCGTCGGTGGCGCAGTGGTATGAGTATGCGACTGCCGTCCCTAAGGTCCCAGGTTCGATTCCGGGTCGAATCAAATATTTGTGTGATCCACGAATAGATATTTGTTTCGGAGTTTGGGTGTCTTCTGTGTATAATATGTATGTATTTAGAAATATATAAGTATGTTTATCAGTCGTCTAGATCCCATATCACAAGCTTATATTAGCTTAATTTGGGCGAGATCACGTTGTGTGAGAATGTCCAAAAATATTTCTTCTTCCCTATCGGCAATGACGCGGAGGATTATTTAACCATTATTTTGTGATTTAAATATGTTTAGTGTATAATTATGTTTAGTATATATTTGTAATTCTTATTTTACTTTTATAAAATTTTGTAAATTCCCAATAGTGTAGGTCAACGGTCCTTCGACACGGTCTTTCACATAGGTACGAGTACATTGGGGTATCGGTATCACTAGTATTCTTCTTATATTAGAGGATACATTATATTGTAAGTGGATAGATAGAATTGAGATAATAATAAATAAAAAAAAATAAAAAAAATAGATAATAATAAATAAATAAATAAAAAAAAAAGAAGAGATAATTGAATAGATTCATGTGTGATGATTAACTCACTTTACAAACATGCAGTAGGGTATCAACTATTATTATATGGCGTCTATACAATCGGCCTTGATGGACCACGAATCTGTACGGGACATAATCATCTCCAATAACCAATGATCGAACGTATTACGAATATGAAGAGGGCAATCAAGGCCCCTTCTACGATTGCCCATCATGGCCGATAGTACAGAGGCTGCATTAGATCCCATTCACATACACATTCCAACAACTAAGTACCTATTCTCTCTGTGTGTCATTACTCAACATGTTTTATATGTAAACAAAACCATTAAAAACACGTGGTTCTCATCTTATATTGTTTAAGGTCAAATGTCACCGTTGTTCTTTAAAAAAATTATGTCATCAACATTATCTTACCGAGATAAAAATCGAATGACACTTTAGAAAGATGAATCGAGGCTTTCGAATCGATACATCGGTTTCTACATGATAATAAGCATATCAATGTACATGTTCCTTTAATTGACAAGTGAATGATTAATTCGATTATTTTAAAATACAATGTTAAAGGTTTGTTTACAATGTATATTTAAATCGTCGGTATTTTGTACCTTAAAAGATATTAAACGAGTCATCATCCACGAAGCGTTTTCCCACCAGTTGGGGTCAGCTTTCCAGTCTAACTACGATTCAGCTGAACTTCGATATTTTCCATGAAGCGACTGTCATCTGACCTTCACAACCCATGGGCGATATCGAAGTTCTGTAGTTAGACCGGTCGAATTTTGTTTTAGGGCTCCAACTACCGCTAACGACTACCGCTAGCCGTTCGGTCCCGGCTTAACGTGCTCTCCGAGGGAATGTTAAACTCTGCTAAAGTAAAACTACGCTGCAAAATAAAGTAACAAATCTTTCTATCTATATAATAATCCATAAAAATCGTTTGTATCGCTACAGCTCGAGAACAGTTTCGCCGATTTGGCTAATTTTGATCTTAAAATATTTAGAGATATTCAGGAAAGGTTGAAAAGGGGCAGGAAGAAAGTATGAAAATTTAATGCAGTACGAAGTTATTTATTTATTTATTTATTTTATTTTTAAACTTTTTTGTACACCAATATAAATATGCATATGAAACTATTTATGAGAATGTACAAATGGCGGCCTTATCACTAAACAGCGATCTTTTACAGGCAACCTTTGGATGGAAATAAGTTGTTTAAACTGTTATGTGAAATGCGGGTAGTCATTGGTGTTTCAGTACTTAATAGAAACGTAAACAATACTAGCATAATATGAAAGTAGAAAGATAATTAAAATTAGTGAACACAAGTAAAGGACAGAAAGCATACTTTAACATAGATAACCAAATAATAATTATTATTCCAGACATTACAAAGGTACTACATACATACACACATAGACACAACATTTTGAATATCATATAAAACAAAATATATTATTATAATTACTTAATACAGGGGATAGACGAACAGTGACTAGGCACCCAAGTAATGGTCTTTGACCATTCTTTTGAGGGTAACTAGCGTTGGTGCCTTTCTTATAGTCACAAGCAGTGAATTCCAAAGATGAACAGCCTGCACTGAGAAAGACTTGTCATAGAACCCAGTTGCATGCTCTGGTACTGCTAATACCAGCGACTCCGACGACCTCAAGGACCTTACATGTGTGTCATCAAGGAACGTGAAACGCTCTTTTAAATAAGTTGGAGTGCAAGGATTAAACAACAGATTGTAAAGAGTTGAGAGAATATGGGTATTCCGGGGAAGACGAATTGGGAGCCACTTGAGCATATTGCGGTATTCAGATACATGGTCATATTTACGCAAGCCAAATATGAACCTGATACATAATTTTTTAAGGCGCTCAAGTTTATTGAGTTGCTCCTCATTGACGTCGAGATAGCTGACAGCAGCGTAGTCAAGGATAGGAAGCAGGAGAGACTGTGCCAGCGAAATTTTGGTGGCAGTTGGTAGAAAGTTGCGAACACGACGCAAAGAACCAATCGATGCAAATAGTTTGCGACTTACCTCACATATTTGTGGCCACCAGGATAATGTGTTATCAATTAAAATGCCAAGGTTCTTGACACGAGTAGATATGTGTATTTTTGCCCCATTAAATACAATATCAGGAAGTAACGCCCAGTCAATCCGATCGACCATTCTGGCGCTCCCAACAACAATGACTTGTGTTTTACAGGGATTCACGCTAAGGCCAAATCGCTTATTCCACTCACAGATTTGGACCAAATCATCATTGATAATTGAGAACGCCTCACTGAGCTCGTCCACTGGCGCTTATATGTATATTTGCAAATCATCCGCATAAAGGTGATAGAACGAAAGTAATGATTTCGAGATGGAGTTTATAAATATTGCAAAAAGTAATGGAGAAAGAACGCCACCCTGTGGTACGCCGGCATATGTATCACACCAAGCAGAAAAGGATTCATCATAACGTACACGCTGTCGGCGACCAAACAGGTAACTACGAAACCAATCAACTACTGTTGGAGATATGTTAATAGAGTGTAATATGCCTAATAGGATATGGAAATCCACCGTGTTAAATGCATTACTGAAATCGAGTAGGGAGAGTACAGTTAGATTTCCATTTTCACCGTTCACCAGGACAGCTAAACAAAAAATAAATAGCAAACAAAAATAAAATAAATTTAAAAGTTTATATGCAGCTATATCTTCCCAGGATAAAAAAAAACTTAGAAGACTTGATTTATACCATTTTTTGTAATGAATTAACTCAAAAACTACTGTGCCGATTTAAAAAATACTTTCACTATTGGAAAGCTACATTCACCCTGAGTAATATAGGCTACTTTTTATCCCGGTAATGTGTTCCCACGGGTAACAGGAACGAGTAAACTAAATCACGCGGGCGAAGTTGCGGCGATCAGCTAGTAATATTATAAAGAGGAAGAATTTTATTGTTTGTTTGTTTGAAGCGAATAGGCTCCGTAACTACTAATCCGATTTTGAAAATTCTTTTACAGATATGTAGATACATTATCCCTGAGTAACATAGGCTACTTTTTATCCCGGTAATGTGTTCCCACGGGAACTGGGAACGAGAAAACTAGCGTTGGAGCCGCAGCAATCAGCTAGTAAATAATATTTTTAATAAGAAATAAATACCTATAATTACATACAATACGTTAACACGTCTCTTGAAACGTTCTGTCAAAACTATGAGAATGCGAGTATTTAGAACAGACAGACAGACATACGGATGAGGGGGATTAATATCAATCATAACACAAATTGGTGGTTACGCCACTGCTACTAGTGTACATCAAGTGGGCCATTGATAGCTTAGGATTGTAAGTAGTGAGTGTAATTGACATTTGGTAAAAGTTAATTGTTATAATCTTGTGTTAAGTGTAAGTAAATGTGTGTGTAAGTGTACTTAAAGTGTCGTTGTGTGTATAACTGTACAGTGCCACAAAACCACAAACCATAAAAGAATACTATTATTTACAGGTGCCTCTTACCATACAAAGAAATAGGGGAAGTCAGCTCAAAGCGGCCATAGGATGCAAAGCAGTCACGATAAATTTTTCGGTTATTTGTAACGATAATGCGACGTAGCTATTCTACACATTTCAATCCACATTTCGGCCCCTGATTATTCTCAGGCCAAGAAATTAAAACTTGTACAGAATAAAGTAAGGGAAGGCGACATCAGTGGGGCAGCAAGACTACTTTTTAGTAGCGACGTGCTGGCTTCTTATTCTGTAGAAACTTTGACGGGCTTGCAGAGTAAGCACCCACCATCCGCAGCTGACCTCTCTTTCCCTGATCCTCCGAACAACGATACAGAAAATCTTGAGACTACTGCCAAGGATGTGCGCACAGCTGTTGACTCCTTTCGTTTTGGATCAGCTGGTGGACTTGACGGTCTGACACCACAGCACCTTAAGGATCTGTTGTGTCCGAGCGCTGGGGAAGCTGGTGATGCACTTCTGAGGGAGCTAACAGCTATAGTCAACCTCATGCTCTCAGGCAATGTGGACAGTGGCATCACAGATATTTTGTATGGGGCCAATTTATGTGCCCTTAACAAGAAGGATGGTGGCATTCGTCCCATTGCCGTATGTAGCACTTTGCGGCGTTTGGCAGCCAAAATTTGCTGTCGTTTTTATAGTACGGAGCTTACTACCAAATTTCAGCCCTTTCAATTAGGTTTTGGTTCAAAAGGAGGTTGTGAGGCCGCAATCCATGCGCTTGCAACATACCTTGACAGTAGCGAAGGTGGAGAGGTCATCTTGAAAGTTGACCTGAAAAACGCCTTCAACTCTGTAAACAGGGACACCTTGCTGACACAGGTGAAATTAGAAACCCCCAAAATATTTAATTTTCTTTGACAATGCTATAGTCAGCCAACAAAATTAATTTATAAAAACCACCTTTTGAATTCAGCCGTTGGATGTCAGCAAGGTGATCCGTTGGGACCAGTCATCTTCAGTTTGGCCATTAATTATTGACTGCTTCGGTGGCGTAGTCGGTAGTGCATCTGCTTTCGACGCCGGAGTCTCGGGTTCGATCCCCGGTCGGGACAAACTTTGTTTGAAGATAGATACGTTTGTGCCGAATCTGGGTGTTTCCTATGTATAATATGTATGTATTTACAAAAAAAAATGTATATAAGTATTTATATCAGTTTATCTAGTACTCATTTCACAAGCTCTGCTTAGTTTGAGACTAGATGGCGTTGTGTAAATTGTCCTAACATATTTATTTATTTATTATTATTATTTATCTTCTTTATCTTATTTATCTTAACCCAATAATTCAAAAATAAAATCCAAATTCAACATTTGGTACTTAGACGACGGGACTTTAGGGGGAAAAGTAGAGACAGTTTTACAAGATTTAGCCCTAATAAAGAACGAGTTTCAGTCAATTGGCTTAGAACTGAACCCGAATAAATGTGAGATGTTTATATCTGAAAACACAGATAAATTAACAACAATCTCCAAATTCAACTGTTTGGCCCCCCACATAAAAGTTTTGGACAAAACTTCTTTACGCCTCCCAATAGGGTCCCCGATTTTAGAAGATGGCTTTTCCACTTTTAAGGAGGAAAAAATTCATAATTTTGATCAGGTTATTGATAGTCTATGTAATATCAGTATTCATTCAGCTTTCACTATTCTTCGTTTTTGTCTTTTCGTACCCAAATTTACACATGCCCTCCGTTCAGGACAATTTTGAAAAAATTTAGAAATTTTGGGCAGACTAGACAACTTAATACAAAATTCTCTGTGTAAAATTTTAAATGTAAATATTAATCAACGGGCCTGGGTCCAAGCGTCTCTTCCAGTTCGCTTGGGCGGGCTAGGTATTCGTAGAGTCACAAATGTCAGTCTGCCAGCATTTCTGTCATCGGTCCATAGCACCGAAGAATTAGTCAGGAAAATTTTGTCAAATACACTGATTGATTCCGAGGTGCGATGCAAGACCGATGCCATAAATGCTTGGAGGATGTCTTGCCCCGACACTGACCTGCCCTCACGCCTAGGCTCACAGCGACTGTGGGATTCACCGCTCTGTAAATTGAGAATTAATACACTAATTGACACTTCTGTCAATATTTCAGAGCGTGCACGCCTACTAGCTGTTGGAGAATGGGAGTCAGGGTTATGGATCCAGGCGCTCCCATTGCCCAACATCGGTACAATGTTGGACGACACTACCTTCCGCATTGCCACTTGCCGTCGGCTGGGTACACCTTGTGTATCCCCGCATCATTGCACCTGTGGAGTAGCCGTCGATAATCTGGGACACCATGGCCTTTCTTGTAGCAGAAGCGCAGGTCGTATACCTCGGCACGCTATTCTAAACGACATAATTCGTAGGGGTCTTTCCACCGCATGTCTTCCGGCCGTAGGTGAACCAAATGGTTTAGCACGAAGCGATGGAAAGAGACCGGACGGTATGTCGTTGCTACCGTGGAAGATGGGAAGGCCTTTGGTGTGGGACGCTACATGCGTTGACACCTTAGCACCTTCACACCTTCCAAGCACATCCGGATGTGCCGGCGCTGCTGCTGCATCGGCTGAAGGCCTTAAACGGCGTAAATATGCTAACCTAGCAGGTGATTACATATTTGAGCCGTTTGGGTTTGAGACACTGGGTTCATGGGGTCCGAGTGCTCGCCGCCTTTATAGAGACATTGCTAAACGCCTAATCGATGCTTCTCAGGACCAGAAGGCTGGCTATTTTCTGGCCCAAAGAATAAGTATCGCCATCCAACGTGGCAACACAGCCAGCATTCTGGGAACCTTCCCAGTCGGCAATGACGCGGATGATTTTTTAAACGATACTTTGTAATGTAAATATTTTTATTCTATAATTATGTTTATTTTGTATATTGTAATTCTACACACATAATAAACCTCCTGCCTCAATCCAAGCAGTCATTCGGCAGTGGTGGCAGCAAGCATTTGGCTCCAGTTAACAAAAAATTGTTTTCGTGCGTTTTGTTACAATAGTACACATAGTACACAAATACAAGTACATATTTTAATTTAAGTCACAATACATTAGACGTGTATTATTACTCATATATTTGGCTTTGTTTCTTTCGGATTCGCTACAAAACCTAATTAGTACTCGTATTAAAGAAGTAGTTGATTTCTACAACGAAATGGGCGATAAAAACAAACCGCCGTTTACATTAGTACTAGTACGGTGTCTTGCGCAGTGCTTCACGCCGCACCACGCCATAGGTTTTGGCCTATAACTTTTGACCCCTTTTGACCCCCTAAATTTTCGATTTAAATTTTTTGGCTTGCCTTCAGATCGAGGGCTATCCATAGAGGGGTCAACCATCATTGTAGCATAAGCAGTTCTCGAGAGCTAAGGGGTGACAGAAACTACATTCCCCATTTCTACGAGTATGTATAGATAAAATTAAGTATTTTGAAAAATACATCGTTTTTTAAGCTACCTAAGTAGTTGTTCTTTTAACTTAAAGTTAACATGGCGGCTCTGAGCTTCTCTGAATGCAACTGTTTTCAACCTACTTCCAAAAAAGAAGGAAGTTCTCAATTCGACTGTGTTTTTTTTATGTTTGTTACCTCATATCTTGGGACTGGGTGCATTGATTTTGAATTTTTTTTTTAATTGGAAGCTTTACTTCTTCCCATGTAGTCCAATTTCAAGTTGGTCCCATTCCAACAACTATTTGGTCCCATTTCGGTAGTTTGAAGTCGGTTGCTGTGTCAATTTTTGACGTGTATTTTTAGGTACACTTTAAGGTGCGAGTGTTTTGGAAAAAATCCTAATAAATGTAGTATAGATCGGTATCTCGATGTACTATCTATGTGTTTACACATTTGAGTATCTAGGTTTAATTATTTTTCACAAAAAAGAGTTTGCTGTTACATTTCAAAAGTATCCATGTCTCGTGAATCAACAGATTTAAGTGTCTTCATTCATCCAGTGCTTCAGCTGGCAGTAGCCGTTGCGTTGGGCCCCTACATCTTCCCGGAGTCCCTCAACAACAATTTAAAAGTACTTAGCACTAATAATATCTAAATACGGACACGATATATCAAAATGGCCACCAACGCAGCGATACGCAGATCAATTATAAAATAGACAGTATTTTTTTAATTTATAGCTCTTGTACTTATTGTTTTAATTACAAATAGAGAATTATGCCGCCCAAATTACTATATCGGTATGATTTAGAATGGCTTTCTATTGTATAGGTAGATTATTTATATTAATCAATAAGCTGGCCCCCGAGGTAGTATAAGAAGGAACGCCTATACGATGTTTCTGAGTCTATTATTTAAGTTTTGTGAACTCAATGAATCTTGTTGGTAATTTTTTTGTTAACTTTCACTGTTATACATGGGTTTTAAATTAGCAAAGCTATTATTTGCAAGTTTAGGTAATTGTATATCATATTAAAATTATAAAGTTAATAATTCGGTCGCCGTGCGCCGAGCCATCAACATCTCCTGATGATGCCCCTGGTTGGGGGCGAAACACGTGTCGAGGGTTTTTATTATTTTTGCACGATAACACAACTCTCATATTTATTCTATTTTCAAAATTATTTCTCTATTCTTTCGGCCTAAGTGGGTTTGGAGGGCGGACTTGTGCATGAATAAATAAGAGAGTTGGGTAATTTGCATGTGGCGGAATATTGCAAAGTAGTTAGATTTATTTTATTTTTATTTTATTTTTATTTTTATTTTTATTTTATATTAAAATTATGTTTAGTTTTGATATTTGTGAGTTGTTCAATTAGGTAACTGTTGCTTTTACTTTTGCTAGAAAACTATTGCATAGAATTGAACGTTAAATTTATTTAAAAAAATATGAATGCTTCTAAAATAACAATATTAATACTATTTTGTACAATAATTATACTCCATTTTGATGTCTTCGGAATGCTTACCTATTATAATAGATATAAGTATTTGTCTGGACGGACATGACGAAACTATAATGGTTCTGAGAATTTTATTACGGAACCCTGAAAATACAAGAAGGTAGGTAACAACTTTGATATTATTTTAATTTTACAAGCAAAAAAAAAATTACAACTTAATCCCACCCAAAGGAGAAAGCATAAGTATATCCAACAAGGTCTGCACTGCGTATGCATACTTGTAGGTACTTAGGTATAGAAATTACTGTCATGTAAGTGTATAATTAGTTTCCTACCAAGCTACCTATGAAGTTATTTCATCAATGTGTGGCGGTAATTTGCAAAATTATACCCTTTACAACGTTAGTGATTTGATATAACGGTGACTAGTGATGTGCTGTACACAATAGCTTGTTTTATATCAGTAAATTAAATTCAATAAAATTTTAATATTACTTACGAGTACGATTTATAGTTTATTTAAATAGTGTATTGACATAGATTAAAATTGTAGTAGCAAGTGCAAATTAATTTGGTCGATGTAGGTTTACCAATTAGGTACTAGTAGTCATGGCGAACTTCGTACCATATTTTTTAAATTCTTTTAAACCTTTTCTAAACTTTAAGTAAATTAGCGAAATCAGTTCAGCTGTTCTCGAGTTTTAGCGAGAGAAACGAAAAGCGATTAAATAATAGATAACTCAATTATAATCTATTTCTACTATATCTATAATTTATTTCTACTAATATTATAAAGTAATAACCTAATAGCTTGGGCGTTGGATGCAGATGTTAGAAGTTCAATCTAAGCAAGGTATGCTGAATGCCGGGCGCCACTGGGAATACCTTCTGGTGCATACCAGTGACGCCCGGCAATGGACGTAAGAGCGACCGCGCATTCTTATGCTGTCAATAAGTTCTCTCTCCGGTATTCTGGGTATAAAGGAATTCCCCCCTATATAGGGTAGGCAAAAAGACACTTTTCGGTTTATGTGATATAATTCCATATTTTTTATGAATTCAGTTTTTTTTATAAGACTATACACTCGTAGATCAACTTTTATTATTGGTCTCCGGTAATAGTCAGTAAAAAAATATTTTTTAATCGGACAGTGTCCAAAAATCTAGTATCCAAAATGTCAGCTTCTCAACATGCTGAACTTGCTGGTAGTAGGTATCGTTAAAAAGAATAAAATAGTTGTAAATAATAGAAACGCTGTTATTTCTAAATGGTCTAAGTAGTTCACTATCATAATATTTATCACAAACATAAAAACTTTAAGTAGAAAACTAATGAATTTCTACAAAACAGCTGAACGTTAATTTAGATACCAAACTTAGTATTGAAATTGACGACACTATAGAAGCATTAGATTGTAATTAAATTTTTATAATCACTGATTTTATGTAACATAAATTCTTTTAATTACCTTGAAAGTTTCCTAATTAGATCATATGCATGATTACCTATCGCGCCATATAAAAGATTTTTTAATTTATTTTAATACACCTAATAATATTAAGACTATCATGGCATAAACCACTTTCTTAATGTGATTAACATTTTTATTATTATACCTTTAACCACTTAATAGCAATTTATATCGGGTCAAATAGATTTTACGTTATAAATTTTATACTTTTGTTTTGGATATAAGTTTTTGAATTGAAATAGTCTATGTAATAGCGCATAATGTAGATACAGAGGTCAATAGTATCATGAGTGCACATAAAACATAATAAATAAATGACTAAATATGTTAGGACTATACACACAACGCCATCTACACTCTCAAACTAAGTAGAACTTGTAATATGAGTACTAGATAAACTGAAATAAATACATATACCTTTTTTTTTGTAAATACATAGGAAACATCCAGACTTCGGTACAAACGTATCTGTCTTCACACAAAGTTTGTTCCGACCGGGAATCGAACCCGAGACTCCGGCGTCGAAAGCGGATGCACTACCGACCACGCTACCGAAGCAGTCAAACATACCACATATACTCGTACCTACATGTTTTTGTATGTAGGACTGCATTTAGTGGTGATTGAGAATGAATAGGTGTGAGTTTTTATTGCCAGGTTCTGTTTTTTACAAGGCCTATCCTACCAAATATTGCCTGGCGAATTTAACATTAAATGGTGAATCGACGTTCATACCCGTTACTTTATGAGCTACACAATTACTAATATTATAAAGAGGAAAGATTAGAATGTTTATTTGATTAAACTGAAGAAGTTCCGTAACTACTGAATCGATTTTGGAAATTCAGTCACTAATGTATAGCTACATTATCTCAGAGTAAATATATTTGACTTTGACCGCATACCACATAACTTTTACGCTCTGATCATGTTAACAGCCTCACAGCCCTTATGTGATATTATACCTAACGAAGTGCTCATAATTATCCAACATTTAATTTCAGAAGTTTTAAAAACAGTACAATATTTTTAAACGATGTTACAAAAACAAATACAGACTGCAAAATACATAACAATCATACTATCGACTAAATAACAAGATGATTATTATCGACAACATCACATCACTAGCATGGCGAATTGCCTTTGGGAGTGATTAATCGAAAGTATTATACTAAGATCAAATATGTTACATATTTTAACTAGCTATTAATTGCCCGCAGGTACGCCTGCATCTCACAGGAAATATAATAATACCTACTTAAATAAAATGTGATCCTATAGTTAGCAGATATCAAACTGTAACTTACCATCAGAATATACTTGGATGACTCAAACAACATGGTATTTTTTTTCAAATTCAAACTCAATTAACAATATTAATATGGCACACAACAAGGGAACATAGTTACGTTTAGGAGACATCACTTAAAAGGCGGCCTTATCGCCAAAAGCAATATTAATTTATATAAAGGTTTGGTATTATTCAAAATATATTACATACGTTAACATTACGTACCTACCTACTTTGACATGTTAGAAAAAAATTGTTCATAATATGAAAACTACTAGGCCAAATTACGTTAAATTTTTATATGACCAAATGGCAACTATTCCGCATCGAACTAAAAAAAATCACGCAAATCGGATCACAAATCTCAGAGAAATCGGTCCATACAAAAAATTATACCAATCGAATTGAGAAGCTCCTTCTGAAGTCGACTAAAGATTTAAACATGTCTTTGAAGATTGATGCGACAACATCTAATAAAATTTAAAAATATAAAAGTGTACGCATGGTGTTACATTTTTTCTTCTGGCAATAAATTGTGTTGATTGTGAATCAATACATTAGATAGATTAAAAATCTCTTTTGAAACATATTAATGAATGTATTTTACATAATTCGCGTGAGAATGGCTTCTCGCTACTGTGTAACATGATCCGATTGGACATTATACTATTCTGTTTGAGTATCATCTCGGTCTCATTATGAACATTTTTGTATAGGTGTGTTTATTATTGTTAATAGTGTCGAATAACAGCATTATTGTTAAGTATAAATTATTATTTAATATTAGTTGTCGCCCATATTATGGTCAAACAGTAAACCTCGCGAACATACAAAGCATTATTAATTATTAGGTATTTGCCCTCCTATCCCCCCCCCCGCCCCCCCTATTAACCAATAAAAAAACTTGCCAAGTACGAGTCGGTCTCGCAATAAACATTCCGTATCAAAACGGCAAAAAAATACTTTTGTTGTATGGGAGCTCCTATACAACAAAAGTATTTTTTTATTATATTATATAAATATAAATATTTATTATATTCAGTTTTTTAGTATTTGTTATTACAAATCGCTTCTTTACCTTAATTATTGTACGTCTATGTATGTTTATATAACTTTATATGTATGTATTTGTGTATTTATGTAGTATAGTTTTTGTAAGTTTATTAACCTGCACACACATCAGCACCTGTTTGCATCATGATCTCCTCTCTTACTGGAAGAGATCTCTTTAGACATAAGTGGCGCCATTGGATACCATGTTTAGTTTGTATCCATTTACTGTTTTTATTTACTGTGTGTGAACAAAAACAAATACCAAAAAAAAGACTACTGAAATACATCATCTGTGAAAATTTCAACTTTCTAAATATCACGGTTCTTGAGATACAGCCCAAGACAGTCGGACGGACTGCGAAGTCTCAGAAAATAGGGTTCCCGTTTTACTCTCTGGGTATGGAACCATAAAAATGAACGCTAGCCTAGACAGAAACCCACAAACAGACAGAGAGACGGACGAAATAATAATTAAGCCAAAGCGGCTCGCTACTAAGTATATGAGAGCTTCGTTGGTGTGTTCAAGCCAATTGTTGCGCATGTGCGACCACAGAAAATATTCACCATCATCCGTACGAAGGTGAGACCAACGGCTAGCTTTAATATAAATACGGATAAGTAAGTACGAGCTTAACATAATAAATAATTAATTATTTAATTCAGCTCTTAATTAATAAGATTTCTTCAAATTTTTCTTTGGTAAAACCATTGCAGAATGCATTCTACAACGGTATCGTGCCAAGAAAATATGTTGTTTGACAATTTTATAAGTTATTTATTTATAATTAAGTCACAAAATTCGGTAGGAGGTCTCTTGTACCGTTATCAAAATACATTTTTTAAACTTTAAGCACAAAATTAAGTCAGTATTAGGTGTTAATTAATTAATTTTAAACTTTATCGCCTAAGCCTACTTCTAAACCGCTAGGCATTGCTAGTAAGTGCCACTAGATGCCAATAGGGAGCTCATAAATTTATAAGAAATTATTCAGAAGTTCTTAATATTATAATAAATTGAGAAAGTTTGTGTGTTATACATATATTGATGCTGTTTCCAAATATATGGTTGATATTTTTATTATTATGATTTCAAGGGTTTTTAAAGTAGTTAGTTATTAAAAAGGTATGGAACATCGTTTTGTTGTTGATTACAGAATGAAGTTTGGTTTTTATTGAGAGTGTATGGGTGGTGGATTTTTATGTTATCGGCGCTCAGTAAAACCCGAGTTCCAGACGCTCACTTGCATTACCGAACAACTTTCCCTTGTCCCACACCGTGAACTAGTTCGGAGCAACTAGTTCTTCTATGCTGGAACTAATAAATCAGGCATTACGAGTACCATGGCAAAATCATCATTGAAGGATGGAGCCACCTAAAAGAAGAAGAATGGTTATTGATTTTATATTGTATTTACTCCCCGGTGATGGCAAAGAGCTTGTTCTCTATATGGTATAAAATTTTTTGTCAATTACTTATACACTCGCATTTAACATTATTTTTTGGGGGAGTAATATACCTACCTAATATCAATGTAAAAGAAATAACAGAAAAAGATTTGGGTAATATGCCTTTTTTCTGCTTGTATAAGATCAACAAAAAATATTAATTCATATTAGGGCACTTTTACTGTCATGCGTATTTTTATCAGTGTCCGCACCACACACGAATGTCAACGTCAAATCGCGACTAGTTCGTTACCATAGCAACCGGAGTGCGACTTTAAACGCATTTTATAATTGTATGAAATTTGACATTGCCAATTCGTACGCTGTTGGAAAAGCGCTCTTATATTCGTACAAACTTTTGCGTGTATAATTTAATTAGAAATATCAGATTAAATTTAAGTGTCCGTTTTTAGCGTTAATTTCGTTCGCCTAATTTTTGTGCTTAGTAACAAGCGCGAATAACAAATACCACTCCATAAATTAGGCAGTTCCAATTTAATTATAATAAAAAACAGATTGCACGTTATTCTTAAAACTTCTGTTGTGTTCAAACTTTTAACCTCTGTGTAAAGGTTACAACTTTGACAGCGCCGCACTAGTGTGGGCGTTCTGTTTGTTTATGCAATCGTAACTCATAACGGCTACAATATTTTTACATGCAAACCAGTTATCTCTTTTTCATCTTTAATTATCGGTTTATTAATTTCTATAGATATTTATGACTAATTCTGTTAGTAAGTTAATTTTCTTTATAGGCGTATTAGTTCGACTTAAAATGACAAAATTTATCCATTTTTTGACCATAAGCGAAGTGATTGCATGTGAATGCTTCTGTCTTTTATATTTTGTGTTTGCGGAGGTGTGTCTTCGTATCATTTTTCATATTAACTAATAGATATTATAAAAACTAGCAAAGTGCGAGTCGGACTCACACAGAAAGGGTTCCGTACCAAAAATCACGTCTGTTATATGAGAGCGTCCTTAAATATTTATTATATTAAATTTTTTAGCATTTGTTGTTACAGAGGCAACAAAAATACATTATCTGTGACAATACAGCTTAAGTCGTACGGACGGACGGGCAGTGAAGTCTCAGTAATAGGATTCCCGTTTTACCCTTTGAGTACGGAAACCTAAAGAGCAAAGATTTTAATGTTTGCATTGAGTAGACTCTGAAACTACTCATAATCGTGATTCTTTGAATTGATTCTCCATTAACGCAGAGGGTAGCACGATGGAAACTATAGGTAAGTACAGATTTTGCATTTGACCCGGTTTACTTTCGAATGTCAAACACCTATTATGCACATTTTTGTTAACCCTCGGCATGCCTGGTGACCCAAAGTTACACGGTATGCCTTGTAGGGTCTCACGGACCCGGACTATTAGCCCCCTATAAACATGTAGTAGTGTATTAACCTAGTGTATTAAATTAATTAATTAATTGAGCTAGCAGTATAATATGCTACACAGTATGTAATAAAAATAACCCAGAATTAATATGTTTTGTTATTAATACTTATAATTAAACGTAAGCAGCGATTTTAACAAAAGCGTAAGCGTAGCGTTTTTACTTGGCATCATGTATGAAAGTTGTACTTAAATAACAGGTACACGCGCACTTAAATCACATCTTTGTTCTAAAGAACCATACCCTGGACTGAAATGGCGGGTGTCGGACGTCTAGTGACTCATAATGGTCAGCTACTGAAGACGGTTGCGTGCAAAATTCAAATTTGAATGAACTGCAGCAATTTATGTTTAGTGATGGGTCTGTGGGACCCTACCAGGCATGCAAAGGGTTAATTTCATCCTACATAGAGTTATACTCGTATACACATATGATAAAAGGTGAACAATAGGACCATAGTCTCAGTGACACCGAGTGGCCTTACTGACACTAATGTCATAAAAAGTAAATTTATTGTAGAAAGCTATTATAATTTAGTTCTATTATAATTATCTATTAATATACAATCATAGCCCAAGTAATTTATTTAAATAAATATGCATGTGAGAGAATATTATAACTACGATGCATAAAGAAGCAATAGGTTTAAATAATACTTAATGATGCACAGGTAAGTGACCCATGGTGTTAGAATAAAAGATAAAAGTCTTTAAGATTTCTTGAACCAATACATTGTCTTATCTATCGTTAATTAATTACATGTGACAATAAAAAAAACAAAAACTGTCCTCATATCGTAAAAGAATAAAAAAATACGTATTATCTATAAAAAAGTTAGCGGTAGATTGACATCTGTCGGCCGGCGGTGCTTGTTCACGGGCGGTTGAGCAAAATCAAGTATTACAATTAAATTAAAAATCACTCACTCGAAGTACAATCGATATAAGTTTTGTACTGACAGCAAAAAAATTATGTCACATATAATGAACATTTTTATAACGACTAAGACGGGCAAGGAGCCCGGACACATAACCTCAATCCATCAATCCCAGTTACAGCAAAAATCAAGAATTAGCCTGAAAGAAACCGCTCAAGTCGAATTCCGAAAGAAACGCTTATAGGATACGAAAGAAAAAATGTCAACTCCACATGAAATGTGATATGAATGGACGTCGACAATTATTGATTTAATAGACATGGTTTCTGCAGATCAGAAGTTAGTATATTTTGCTTCCTGCATAATAATTATTATTATTTACACTAGGTACCTGTTTATAGCTTATTATTAGTCCTAGCCAGAATCTAGTGGTACCGTATACATATAAGAGATGTTCAGACTTAAATTAATAATAAATTAAGTAACTTTTATCTACGAATTAGCATATCTGTTTGGTTTTATTTAACACAGAACCAACAAATTTAGTACAAAACCGTGTTTGCTTGACAATTTTCGCGTCCCGTCATCAACCTGTCAAATGTTTGGAGACAAATGTCCGCTCTTTTTATTTTGAATTTTATTGCTATTTCAGTTTTAAATACCAGTATAAATCAGTATGTGACGTTTATTGTGATTAATTTTATTAATGTTCACATTTCTGGCCTATTTTGGTGGGTGTGTTTTATAAATAATAGGATTATATCGCGATTCGGTTCTATGGTTTTCTTAAATGGACATTTTCAAATTGGATTAAAGTAAGGAGTTATATTGGTGATTTGTGTATCTGGATTAGTCGTTAAATTAATAAGGAGCTTAATATATTTGTATTTATTGCTTTTATACACGAATTCGTTGGATATTTTATTCGGCAGTTGATTATATCGTTAATGTTTTCAGATTTATAAAATAAGTTATACTAAGTGTAAATGACCATCCGCCGGCATCCTGGTTACCAGGTGGTGGTTGCAGGGGATAACCTGGGGTGCCTGGCAATGGATGATAAAGCGCCCGTGGCCGTAGAGCACAGTTTAAAAAAAAAGATTTAAATGATGGCCGAAAATTAGATACTAAGATACTAAATAATAAAATATTATTGGAGTTTACTCCTTAAGAATCGATTTTCATATATAAGGCGCCCGGTATGAGAAAAATCCGAGGGGTAAAACCTACTAACAAGTAACGAAAACGTGTCACGTTTTTGGTGCGCACCTTTAGTGCGCAACTTTCTAATTTGGTATGGTTATCTAACCATACCAAATTAGAAAGCCTTACCTCGTACTTAAGGAGTAAACTCCAGTCGTGCGTCGGAGCTGACACACACACTTTTTAGTCACTTATCAAAATAACCTTAACCCACCTGTTAGTAAGCTCGAGATTCAGATACTGAGAGCTACCATCCCTGATATTAACGTAGCCAAAAGTGTCAGGACTCCGATTGACAGCTCTATTTCACTTTGATCTGTTATGTCCATCCAAAGGTTGCCTGTAAGGGATCACTCTTGGTGATAAGGCCGCCATTTGTACTACTGAATTAAATTTTAGTTTGTATTTATTTAATTTGTATATTGGTGGACAATAAAGTATTTTTCTATTCTATTATCATTGATAAAAGTGTAAAATTGTATTAGAAACTAAGATATTATTTAATAACTAGTGGTCGTCCACGACTTCGTCCGCGTGGTAATTTGGATTTTTTCCCGTTCCCGTAGTATCGCGCACTCGGTTTGTCATCGTCGCTTCCTACTTACTTGACACTTATCATCATATTTTGAACAATTCACACAATATCTTTATAAATTGTAGCCTATGTGTTATTCTGATGTATAAGCTATATTATTGTAAAATTTCATTAAAATCCATTCAGTAGTTTTTAGGTGAAAGAGTAACAAACATCCATCCATACATACATACCTACTCACAAACTTTCGCGTTTATAATATTAGTAGGATAGTATAGAAATCTAAACTAGGTACCCACCAGATTTATTAAAAGCATATGTTGCATAATTTACCCCTGAAATATAAAATAAAGAGAGAAAATTAGTTAGCGAGAATAGGGATCGAAAGTGAGAGTCCCACCCATAAAAAGACTATAAAAGAGATGTGTGAAAGAAGGAAATAGTATGCGGAATAAAAAAGTGCGAGAGGCATAAAAGAAGAAATGGCATGACAAGGAGCAGTAGTTTCTTCTTTTTTTAAAAACGTGGCTCCATCGATGTTCATCGATGATTTCGCCAATGTCAAGGTAATACTTGATAAGTTGATAGTCCTGTACAGAAGAACTAGTTATTCCTAACTAGTTCCAGGTGCAGAACAAGAAACGTTGTTCGGTATGTGAATGTCAGGGAACCCGATTTTTGCGGGGAACTAAGCGGGGAACGGAGCGGCAGAGGTAACCTAAAAAGCCATCACCAGTCGCGCGCTCATCAAAAATCGAACTCCGAGCAGTAGTTTAATATAGACTCCACTCAAGGGGAGGAAGATCGTATAAAAAAAAATTTACAGCCTCGAGACATGACTTTTCACGTACCGCGTATGTCCATATATACTTTATTTGCTGACGATACTTATTATAAGGTAGAATGATTCAATTGAATCTCCGGTATGCATGAGTTTCCACCTATTGTGGCTTTGCTTTCTATCTGTTCACCTACAAGGTGTCGCGTTGCCTAACCTGTATATCAAATTGAACGTATAGAATGATAGTGACAGGACAAACCTGCGATTGCCGATGGCGGTATACTTTTAATATATTGTCTTAGATATTATTTAAAAAAAAAGTGGAGATATAGATGAGGTATCTCATTAAAAATAATTAAATTAAATATTAATCTTGCTCCGGGGTATCTAGTGTGCGCGTGCTCTAAGAAATAAAAGACGAATAGATTTATCGTACTTACCTTTAATATATTTCAATGTCAAACTTGTTTTCAGATTCAACATCGTAAATGTAATTAGAAGTTGGTGGAGCGCGTGGCTGGTTGCCTTTTAGGTTACCTCTGGCGCTGGGCAAAAGTCCAGGCCCATACGGTCAATTGCAATACCGAACAACGTTTCCTTGTCCCGCACCGCAAACTAGTTCAGAGTAACTAGTTCTTCTGTGCGGGGAAAATCAAGCATTACCTTGACATTGGCGAAATCATCGATAAATAAAAATGGAGCCACGTTTTTAAAAAAAAAGAAGAAAATGAAGACTATTTTTTAAAACTAGCTCAATCTCAAATTATTTTTTTAGGGTTCTGTACCCAAAGGGTAAAACGGGAGGTAAAACGAGAAACCCTATTACTGAGACTTCGATGTCCGTCCGTCCGTCTGTCTTGCGCTGTATCTCATGAACTGTGATACTCGTAGTTAGAAAGTTGAAATTTTCACAAATCATGTATTTCTGTTGCCTCTATAACACTTTCTTTTTGCCGTTTTGATACGGAATCCTTTGTGCGCGAGTTCGACTCGCACTTGGCTGGTTTTGATTATTATTTCAATATAATTATATTGGGGTACGAACGATGACAGAGAGCTATAATTTTCAAGTTTGGGTAGCATGTTTCTAAATGAATAGGAATTGTTTACATTACTTAATTAACTGAATGTCTATCTAACTACTTATGTATGTACCAACCAATATTTTAAAGAGACTAACTGTACGTTATTCTTTCAGTAATTTACTTTAAAGTTAATTAAAAATTGTATTCATGTATCGACTTACCTAACACTAGTCTGGATTTAAACCCTTGAATGTTTGTTGCAGGTAACACCAGATGTCTGCAATAGCCTCAAGCTTTCTAGTCCGAAACGCCCAGGACTTTAATTGGCTGTGCCATAGCGGCTGCCACGTAAGATTTTGTTGCGTTTCATCAACATTTCATCGCAAGGCAACGATTCAATTTTTTTCAAAATTACAATATTGCTGCTACTTTTTATTAAATTCATTCGGCCATTTTGGACATAACCCATTATATGTGTGCCCCGTGACGGCAATAGGCTTGCTCCCTATTATGTGGAAAAATACTGGGTAAATTGTGGGTGTGTCATGCACCTCTGCCTACCTCTTCGAGATATAGGCGTCTTATGTGTGTTTATGTGTGTGCAAAAGCCTCAAATGCCGCAAACAGACAATATTATATCAATTGTGCGAACTAGGAGCACATTTTCATAGAAATTATCTTTTGCTACTTGGCGTTCACTTTCACAGAGTACCTTTCACACGGTTCCAGTGAACTTGCTTGACCACTCGACTCACCACTTAACAGTAAACGAACAGATGAAGTAGACCATTATTTTTCTTCTACTGTTTAGGAAGACTTAATGAATTAATTATAATATAATTACCTACGTAACGTCATTTTATATCTTTAAGTTTATTGTATGGGGTTTAAGCTGCACCCAATGTTATTAAAGTATTTTAATGGTTTAATCAAATTTCCTAATGACTATTTTGTCTGGTAACTAAAAATCAACATAGTTTTTGTAGATAAGTAAAATTTTGGGACTCGAGATTGGTCGCATTTAAGTAACACAATTCGTATTTTTAGTGGGATAGATTTTTTTTTATTGAAGGCATTTATTTCGTACACCATTAGGTGTATGAAAGCTGCGTTAAAGTGAGTAAACTGTTGCATCACTTAGTTATTTGTAAGATAAGGCAGTAAAAAAACTTGCACCAAAAACTCCATGATGTAATTACTTATCAGCACTGTATATTTTTAAAATTAGTCTAGAATAAATATTCAACATTTTGCTCATAACATAAATAACATTAAAAAATTAGCACTATTAGTTAATCTCTGACATAAACATGAATTGATTTATAATCTGACAACGCTCAATGAGCATTTACTTTATTGACATTTACACCTTTAAATAAAGACAGTACGTTCAAACATTCCCGCACATAACTAGACCTGCAGAACCCCGAGGCTTGGTAATAGCCAACATCCGAGTTACGCGTTTGCGCAACTCAAGCTTATACCATTTCCTTTGTGATTACGCCACAGTAAGAACAAGATTTTTCTCAATCAAACCTGTAGTTAGCAACTAGATTCTTTGTGGATTTTCTAAGACAAGAAACAGGTGATTACAAGGTAGGTATTTAGTATTTACCTATGATTCATAATGTAGGAGAAAGTATACGAATGAGGAAAATTACAGGCGATGTTTATAAAGTGTTTATGTGCGATGACAGTAGAAAATTAAATAGTAAAATATTTTGTAACATTTGGCTTGCTCTCGCAGTTTAATATTATATAGTTTTATTCTGATTTTCTTTATTTTCAACCGACTTCCAAAAAAGAGGAAGTTTTCAACTTGATTTTTTTATGTTTGTTGCCTCATATCTTCGGGCTGGATGTACACATTTTGAAAATATTTATTTTTAATTGGAAACTACTGCTTCCCAAGTTGTCTCATTTCAATTTGGTCCCATTCCGACAACTATTTGGTCCCATTTCAGTAGTTTGAAGTCGGTTGCTATGTCAATTTTTGACGTGTATTTTTTATATTACTTAAGCATCTAATAGAAATCGGATTACAGATATTGGATGTAATGAGCATTTTCAATTTGGTATTGACGTTCATTCTTTCTCTCAGTTTTTCTTATTTGAAAAACGAAACACTTTCCATAATCTACCTACATGTTTTTTACTCTAATATGAATTTGCGTACAGAACAGCCCCTTTTCTTTGTACCTATGGGATGGGGTGTACAGTACTATCTAAGGCTATAAAGAAATGGGGCCGCTCCCACGTCTGTTGCCGGGCGTCTCTGGTACTTCCAGAGAAGGTATTTCCAGTGGCGCCCGGCGGACTTTGACCACCAGTGTGGCCTCTTCGGGGTTTGATCGGGATGAGAATCCCGCGTCGTTAAATCCTGCTTCTGTAAGGACGGCGGGTGACTATCCCACCGTCGTCAGGCCCCGATCATGGAGGTTGATGGTCTTGGGCGTAGATGAGTCTGCGGGGCGCTCTCGCCACTGTCTTCGGAATTCGGCGGGGAGATGACGCTCCCTCTCCCTCTCGGCCGCCTCCTTCGCGATACTAATCTAAGACTATCATAAAGAAAATCTGTCATAATTATAGTGAGTAATTTCAGTGATTTATCTCGAATAAAACTTTTAAAAACCACTTTTTAATGACAGATTAAGTCACTGTTATAACTACTATTGCACAAGCTATAAACAGAGTCATAAAACCTAAAAAAAATGTTAAAATGTCTTTTGTTCAGAACAAGCCATTACGAATATCTTCCGAATGAGTAGTCTACAGTTAGTCACACCTGTTCTCCGTAAAACCCGTAACAGGTCTACTATTTTCCTTCTAAATCGAGAGTTTATAAAAAATAATCTATTGTCTATGGTTAAAAGAATGAAAAAAAAAACAATAACAATGAATTCGAGCGAGAACCGGATTTTTTAGTAGCGACTGTTTTAATTTGAAACCCGTTTTTTAAAAGTATATAAATGGTAAAAGATCATTTTATAGGGGTTGGTTATCTACAAAATTATGCGTAGGTACATTTAGTAATGAGTTTAGTGATATCGGTATATTCCTAAATCTAGTGTCATTAATTTTATATGGCTTGTGGTTTTATCTAGAACTTAGCGAAACTGCACGATTGTAATTTTATTTTTAGTATTGGGGTTTTTCCAATATCATATGTTTTAGTTACAATATTCCGAGACCCCTAGGACTTTAATTGGCGGCTGCCACGTAAGAGTTTGTTGCCTTTAATTAATATTTAATCGCAAAGCAACGGGTTTTTTTTTTTTCAAAATTACAATATAGCTGTTACTTTTTATTGAATTCTTACGACCAATTTGGACATAAACCATTTTATGTGTGCCCGGTGACGGCAATTACCCCCTATTACGTGGGACTAAAAATACAGGCAAATTGTGGGTGTGTAATGCACCTCTGCCTACGCCTTCGGGGATATAGGCGTGATATCATTGTGTGAGTAACGAGCGTTTGTTATCTTTTGAAATCGGAGTATACTTAAACCTAACTGAAACATTGGATGCTAAGGGAGAAGAGACTGTCTCATTTATTGACCGACTTTAAAAAAAAGAGGAAGTTCTCAATTCGATTGTAGGTAGTAGGTATTTTATTTTCTTATGTTTGTTACCTATAACTTGCGACTGACGATTTGAAATTTTTAATTAATTGAAAGCCTGCTTTCCGAATCATTTCAATTTGGTCCCAATCCGATAGTTTTAAGTTGGTTTGTGTCAATGCTTGACATGTTTTTTCTTAAGCTTATATAGATACCTATATCCACGATGGAGTAGACAGAAGTTTGTTAACCATTATTTAGGAATTGCCTGTTTTCGTCAATCGTCACGTTACGCTTATCAGTGGTTCCCAACCGGTGGTCCGCAGAAGCCAAAATATAGTCGGTAATTTAGCGTCAGCGTCGTTAGTGAAACGAAAAGTAACCTAAATACAGATTGGGTTGCGTTGCATTGCGTAAAGAACTTCGTTCCATCCGGAGGTCCCCCTACCGCACATTTTTTTTGTTAAACTAAAATCTAAATGGGGTAAGCCTATTGTTGTTACTGAGGTACTTATATTTTCTTAATTATAATCTCCCATATAGGATCACGGTTAATAGTGCTATAAACCTTAGATTTTATAACTATAATAACCTATTGTTACACACACACGTAACTATCAAACATGTTTGTATGTTTATGTATGCAGGAAGGCTTTAACGGCGATGTCTAGTGGCTAAGTATAGGCTGTAACAAATTTCAAATTAATAACGTACCTTCGGGCGGTGTATCTTCCGATTATACAGGCTGATTAAAAAAAGGGTTCTTTATTAATTAATACTGACCGAAAATACGGGTTACTAAACTTCCCGTTAATAACGTTTTCGTGCAATATCGGACCTGAATACGGTAAGTCATCGAAAATAGTTCTAAATCTGAGTTAACCTAATACATGTATTTGAACTTAGATCCCAAATAAATAGAATGGAATCCCAAAAATTTGTGAAGTATAATTTTCAGCAGACATTTAACACCGTTGTCGCGTCTTTCAAGTATTATTATCATAAAGTTCTAAAACTTAACTCTTTATCTAAATTTTTGTCTGCGTTTGTCAATTGTCACCGCTAACGCATGAAAAAACTGTGGTCCTTTGAAATAAAATATAATGTTTAAACATTAATTAAATAATTACCTACTAACGGAAGCCCGTGGTTTCGCCCGCTTGACAAATTATGTACACAAAATTCTTCTTAGAGAACCACTCCATCTATTGGTGAAAACCGCATCAAAATCCGTTGCGTATTTTTAAAGATATATGCAGACATACGAAACGGGCGACTTTATTTTATACTATGTTATGATGCTGACAAGTCAGAAGGACAAAAGCCTCCCTAAAAAATAAAGAGAAAAGAAGCTCAACAGAAAAACAACAACCTGTATAAAGCTGAGAACACCTGTTCGATTTGATTCCACTATAAATAGCACCATCGAAGTGAAATTATGTTTGTCCACAAACTAGAAAGCACTATTGTGGCCGGCTTGATTAATGGATGGGTGGCTTTTATATAATAAACTGCTACATTGCGTACTAATAGAAATAATTAGCCAATTAAGAAACCGTTGTGTTAATTATCTATATAAGTTATAGCGTTTGTAGTTCAACCTAGGACAGTATTAGTTCGCGAAAGGATTGAGGTTCGTTCAGATTTGACTCATACACAGAATCTATCGTTTTGTGTTGGTTAGGATTCTAGCCCACTTTTTTCTAATAACCACGACCTACGGCCACGGTCGCCATTGTCCATTGCCGGAAGTCACGGGTTAGCTAAGTTGTTGTTAGTTATTCTGTGACAGTAATACTTCTAGCTCCTGACAGCTGCTGTCAGCTGTCACCTGAGCGCTTGTGGGTATTGTTTGCCACGGTCAGCCCTCGTCCTTATACCCCAGGCACAGAATCGGTAATCATAGTACAACCCCAGGGCACTGCTGACGGAATTCTAACCCACTACCTTCAGGCTTAATAGTCTGCTTTAGGCAGTGTCACTGGACCACAAAGTTTGTCAATTAATGTCTTTGTTATTACCATTTATATGGCAATAACTGACAAGAAAATTATCCTTAATGTGATGAGTAATAGTTATCTATTTAAAATATAATTATAAGTTTATTTTCCATATTATTTGCTAATAAAATTTACCTAAACAAGATTGCCGCGTGGTAGGCGGTGTATGGATCGTAAAACCAAGCCAAATCTATTGCGACATGGGTGTTAACTCGTATTCTTGCTACTGACTTTTGTTTAATTGGTGATTTTACAATTCACACTTAATCACAAAATGAAAAGGTACGTTTGAAGATTAAATTAAGGGCTAGAGTGTACCTTCTGGGGTCACCAGAAACCCGCTGCAATGGAATAAACAAAAAAAAAATTGAAATTGTCATTTTTAGGGTTCTGTACCCAGGGGGTAAATCGGGAACCCTATTACTGAGACTTCGCTGTCCATCCGTCCGTCCTCATAAACCGTGATAGTTAGAAAGTTGAAATTTCCACAGATGATGCATTTCTGTTGCTACTATAACAACAAGAACTAAAAAACAGAATATAATAAATATTTAAGGGTGATCTCATACGAAAAACGTGATTTTTTGACGTTTTGGTACGGAACCCGTTCCGCGCGAGCCCGACTCGCACTTGTCGGTTTTTATTTTGTCTTAGGGCAACATTTTTCAATAAAATTGTTAATCCGATATCAATTCATTGTTACACACTGGATTGCGATGATCTGTTACAATTTTTAATCAATTTGATGCTAGTAGCTACTCTCATTGGTTTAATCGATTCGGTTCAGCAAACGATTGTTATTTTGTACGATGAAATTGATTTACGTAACAGAAGTCGTTACTTTTTTTATAAGTTTTGAAATAATAGAAAGCTGAGCAATTATGAAAAGGTACTGTTTTAAAAGATGTTCTATTTTCAAATAACCTTGTTCTGCTTTTTTTAAAAACGTGGCTCCATCGATGTTCATCGATGATTTCGCCAATACCAAGGTGATGCTTGATTAGTTGATTGCACAGAAAAATAGTTATTCCTAACTAGCTCCAGGTGCAGGACAACGATCAAACGTAGTTTGATATGTCAGTGTCTGGGAACCCACTCCACGCCAAGCGCCAGAGGTAACCTAAAGCCACCAGCCACGCGCTCAGCAAAAATCTAACTCCTTTAAATTACCTACATTAATCGATTGAAAACACACATAGGTATCGACATTTTCCTAGTCCTACTAACTCAGTAAATAGGGATTAAATGTAGCTTATGGCACTCAAAAGTGTAAATTCGGACACAATATCCGAAAATGTTGTGTCCGTAACGTCAGTGACTCAGGGATATTAAGATAAGATAAGGTACGATATTTATTTATTTATTTGCAAATTATACTTGTGAAAGATACAGTTGTTTCGGAGCTTTATTAAACAAATAATCAAATCTTTCCTCTTTGTACTATTAGTACCTATAGAAATATCGTTAGGTAATACAGACAATATTCTACTGCTCTAGTTCTCATTGTGTTCGACACAAGATAAATCTTTTGCTAAGGAGGTCGCGTTCAAATAGGGTTGCCAGAAATTAAGTTGTGTATTTAGATATTTTAGTTTGTAATTGTTAGATGTAAAATATTGATTTGTATTCATATATGTGTATGTATTTATTTATTTTTTAATTTTGTATATTTTATTGTATCGTATGTATCTATGTATTTCAACCGATCTACGCACACATTAACTTTATTCTACCTAGCATTTCCATCCCCGGATCCACTGGTAGAGATTTCGTTTGAAATAAGTGGTGCCCTTGTACTAATGATATTTCTCTATTGTTTTGTTCTCGCTCTTATACCGTTATGTGTGTACATAAATAAATAAACAATTAAATAAACTTTATCAAGCTACAAAAACTTTGAACATTTCCATAACTTAGGTGTCTTAGATTAATATTCAATAATTGTAATACAAGTAACTAATAAATTATTTTATTTTTCTTTAATTAGGATTTAAAAAAATACACAATTCACTCCAATCGCATACTGCATACGTTGTTACTTTTCATTATTTCTTGTTTTACATAAACAACTACAAGATAATTATTTATTTATTTTCACTTCATTTCAAACAAAGTTTAGTTGTAAACTTAAGACAAACGGGCCTTTTACGCGATTATTGAGATATATACATACCTCTTTATTACCCGACGTTTCGACCCTGTTACAGCCAGCCAGCCACCTGCCAGCTGTAGCCGGCTGAAGCCAGTCCACCCGTGACCACGGCTTTTGTAACATGGTTGAAACGTTGGGTAATAAAGAGGTATCTATATATCTCAATAATCGCGTAAAATACCCGTTTGTCATAAGTTTATAATGTGTACAAGTTTTGTTGATTAGTGCGTTATTAATGGTCACCCTACTGGGACAAATGTCGTAGTAAGATCTGACATCGAATCTAAAATCTTATCAATAACAATACAAGCCCTTGTTTCTATTCTGTAGCCTGTTAGACACTCGTTTGGACACTGTTATTTATTGTTGCATAGATACCTATAGATGACTAGCGTTTCTTCCCGGCGTTGTACATGCGCTTATTATTTCTAGTAGTAAAAATAATGTACGTTATTGAGGCATGACGTAGCGCTGTAATTGTGAAAGAAGTTGTAAAATCGGGTAATTAACTTCTGAGTCCATTTGTTACAAACATCCACATCCTTTATTTTTATTGTATAAAGTAGGTAATAGCACATATAATAAAATATATTGTATTGTACTTGTACTTGTTTTAATTGGGGTACCGTGTTCCCACGAAAATTGTGAAAAAGAAAACTATTCGAAGTGGACGAAACCACGGGCATCAGATTGGGCACTTTTCATGTTACACGTACCGCACTCACGCAAACAGGGTTGGTCGCAAATAGGGAAGTTGCCTACGATGAAAATAAATAATTTCAATGTATTTCATCATCAATGGAAATACAAATTTTCATAATTTTTGAAAGTAAATAAAAGTGACGTCATGGGCTAGTATTTCATACAAATTTCTACGTGCATTACCGTTTTAGCATTTAAAAATTGCGCCCGGCGCCGGCGGTGCCAAAGTGCCTATAGTAATGTATAATACCCATTTAGTTTGCTAACTTATTTACGGTCAATAGCCGTTCCTATAACTGCCGTTCACCGTGACCCTTACGGTGTTCATTATAAATTAGTGGGGGCTAAAGAATCGTATTTCTGTCTTAATTTTATGATCCGCGGATAACATTCGATTATACCAAATACAGAAGGTAGGCATGCGTTTAATTAACATCATAATGACGTATTTTTATGGTATTATTCCCACGCTTTAAATCCTAATAGTTTTACTAGGAATTTTGGTCACCCTAAAAGGAAAAGGTCCTGATTGGAAAAGTATTAATGTTGACACGCTACTGTTACCTTTAAATAATCAGTAGAATACATTCCTAACGAGATCAACTTAATCTCGGTTCTGCAAATCATCAACAATTGCACGGACGGTGGCCTCATCCGTCTATCAGCAGCCTGCTGAAACTCCTGTCCGAAGACTGTCCAGTCAGCCTATGACCACTGCCTGTGCAACCTGATAGAAATTTCAGGCAATAAAATGTAGGAACTTTTACACATCTACGACATATTCTTGATAATTTATGTAAAAAAAAAAACAATATAAAACAGCTTTAGCACGATTGTGATTACAAAAAATGTAAATCTATTTAAAGTTTCATAATTTACGCCTTTCGCTGGAATATTTACAAATAATAAATAAACATTTCTTGTAGAGAACCTTCGAGTACAACATTTCCTCGCCATAGTGCAAAGCTTAGATAAGACAGCTATGGTGTAGGCAGATCTCGATAACTGGTTTATCTTGGCAGTCAATTAAGAGTATTGTTGGTTTCATAAATCATTGAATGAAGAAATTATTTGTTAAATCAGAATTTAGTCGAACAGGTACAACTAGGTAGGTATATATTTTACGTAGTTAAAACTAATGTAAGTCCAAAACCAACTTTTACAAGTCCATTGTACAGTCAGAATCTAGAAAGTCCAAGTAATATCCAGATAAACAAGTACTCCTAAAATGATCGTCATAAAACTCATCTAATTAAGTACCTACCTATACTTCGAGACGTCATCAATTATTTCAACTCAAAGTATGTACTCAAACTCGAAGTAGGTAGGTAGCTACTAAAAAAAAAGAATCACCATCATTTTAGGATTTTCGCAGCCGGTTTTTGAATTGAGAATTTTAAGTCGAGCATCCACTGAGTACGCCAAATGTCAAAATTTAGGAACAAATTTTGACATTTTACGTACTCAACGAACACTCAAAATTCTCAAATCAGAAACCGGCCGTAAGTTTATCTAGATATGACGATCTGTCACTTTATAAGGAGCTGACTTTACTGTACTTACTATGTATGCATTAAGTACTTGTACTATGTCACAGATAAAATGAAAACAATATTCACCTTTCGAAACATATGAGCAGGACAAGTGTGTCTCAATCTTTGAGCAGCTTATCATAAATCTAAATCAAGATAAACGACATTTTAGGGTTTTAATGGGGCTCTCGATTTATTAATGTACTGTAGAAATGCTTTAGGTTGTGTTCCCTGTGTGAGCGTGTAGCTGATAAATAAGAACGTATATAGTATGTGTTTATATATATAATATATATATATATATATATATAGTACGTATATAGTGTATGTTTTTGATTTAATTAGAAATGCATGAAAATTAAGTGTTCTTTGGAAGACAAGCAGCAAAACTTTTAGTCCTAAGTATAATTTCGTCTGCCTTGGTGGCGCAGTGGTATGAGTATGCGACTGCCGTCCCTGAGGTCCCAGGTTCGATTCCGGGTCGAATCAAATTATTTGTGTGATCCACAAATGTTTGTTTCGGAGTTTGGGTGTCTTCTGTGTATATTATGTATGCATTTAGAAATATATAAGTATGTTTATCAGTCGTCTAGATCCCATAACACAAGCTTATATTAGCTTAATTTGGGCTAGATGACAATGTGTGAGAAAGTCCAAAAAAATATATATAAATTTACTTATTGTTTACGCACGCACTTTGAACTTATCCATGGGCCTTTTTAATCAGCCAGGCATCTTTGTCCTTCCTGATCCCGTAATCTTCATAACTATGACTATTTTTTACTTTTTATTAACATCTCCAATACGCAAGTTATCCTCATCTGGATGTGGGTGCAACGGATTAACGTGGGTTCGGAACCAACACTGACTTGAAAAATGCTAGCACCTATGTCACCTGTGTGCTTAGAGCTTTAGTCGTAAAGTTTCAGAAATTTAACAATAATTACCAGACTTTAGCATTTACTTCTTCGCATATTTTTTGCAAAGATTAAATCTCTACAGTTCTTTACTGAATCAGAGCAGCATATTTTTTGCTGCATACCTCGCTACCGTTCACGAATGACACGCTACCGCTTATGTTTATTCCACACCGCTGACACTTAAACCACGGATTATGGAATGTTGACGATTACAGTGGAAGGCGTTCCTTTGTTATCCGAGTTTTAATAGTTATTATCTAATGAAGAATCGGGTTACAATTAATTGTAGTGCTGGTGTATTTATTGCATCAAACGGATCGGATTGTAAACAGTTATTTATGATAACTGTCGTACGTTATTTTGTATTCGGTAGCTTGTTACGGTAGATTTTTACATAGTATATAGTTACTTCGGATTCGTGTTACTTCTGACGGTATTACTAGTAATGACTAGACTACCTATACCTGTTCATATTAAACGGTGTAAATTTTTATTACATATCATGTGGATAATATCCTACTAATATTATAAACGCGAAAGTTTGTGAGTATGTATGGATGGATGGATGTTTGTTACTCTTTCACGTAAATACTACTCAATGGATTTTAATGAAACTTTATAATAATATAGCTTATACATCAGAATAACACATAGGCTACAAATTATAAAGATATTGTGTGAATTGTTCAAAATATGACGTGGCGCGACGGGAACGGGAAAAAACCAAATTATCACGCGGACGAAGTTGCGGGCGACCAATAAATAAATATGTTAGGGCAATTCACACAACGCCATCTAGTCTCAAACTAAGCAGAGCTTGTGATATGAGTACTAGATAAACTGATATAAATACTTATATACATTTTTTTTTGTAAATACATAAATATTATACATAGGAAACACCCAGACTTCGTTACAAACGTATGTGTCATCACACAAAGTTTGGCCCGATCGGGAATCGAACCCGAGACTCTGGCGTCGAAAGCGGATACACCACCACTTGGGCAACTGGGTGGGTACTTATGCAAATAATAACAGTGATGATTACTGCAGGGGACTAAAAATTACCCAGGTTCATTGACCTGGGACCCTAGTAGGTACTTAACTGAATAATATTTGGTAGGGATATGGCTCTCCTCTTTCCTGGTATTTTGACTGTGCCGCAAGCTAACGAAGATATAAAATTATTGAATGCTATTCTCTCTACTATTTATACTGTCGATTGACGGCACTTGGTGGAATCTGCTACACATATTTCACAAAAACATATAATATACTTTTCCACTGTTATAATGTTATTTTTACTGACCAGTTTCACCTCACGGCATCATGAGATATTTATACAGTAACTATAGTTTCAATAAATCACACAATAATATCCATAATTCACATAACAATATCGTACTACATATTCATAAAGACATTAAAACACTCAAAACACACTCAAAACCGGTCAGTAAAAATAAAATTATAATAGTGGAAAAGTATATGTGTTTTGTGCAATTTCTATTCTCAGGTGCTAGGGGTTCTATCAACAGCTCCAGGACGCAATCCATCCTCATCTCAACACGTTGCAGTTTCATCCCTTTTACGCAGGACCAGTAGGTAGCGACTGGTCAGATACCCCTTAGCAAAGTGATTTAATAAAACCATTGAAATTCTTTTAAAAATCTCTTAACTAATTGGTTGTATAAATTGGAATTCGAAGGTTACAATTCATTTACTTTTGTACCGAAATACGATATTTGTATTCACCCACGCGTGTATGATTAACAAAAGATCGTGGTCATTAAAATGTATCACACATTGTTATATTACGTCATTGTTGTCATAACTATGTAACTACATTAGTATAGCTATACTACTATTATAAAAAGGAAAGATTTGTATTTTTGTTTGTAATGAATAAACTCAAAAACTAAACTGTGCCGATTTCAAAAATTCTTTTACCATTGGAAAGCTACATTCATCCTGAGTAACACAGGCTACTTTTTATCCCGGTATTGTGTTCCCACGGGAACCGGGAAATCACGCGGTTGGAGCTGCGGCGATCAGCTAGTTGCTAATAAAATACTCCGCCTGTTTGGCGAATTACATACCTATAAATATCATGTATTTTGAGTTTGACCGGTTCATTTTGAAGGTTAAGGCTAGTTTTTGGTTTTTCTTTACTATTTTATTTTTATTTTTCTATAGATTGCGGATATTGTATGTATGTAACATCGGTCTGTGTAACGTGGGACCAAAATTTAGGTGGGTAATTAATGCCTTGGGGAGAGGCGCGCTTATTTGCAAAATTTTTGGAAGTTCATAACTCACCAATTTGAAATTTAAATTGTATAGCTTTACTAAGTATGATAGCAATGATTTTGAGATTTGAAACTTTGCGTTGTCATTGATATAGGTTTTTAAGACCTTACGAACTATATATTGTAAACCAAAATCGCCAAAATATAGTTCCGACAAAATAAATAAAAATATTTTTTGGGACCTTCTCACACAAAGTCAGCTAGCCCAAACTAAGCTTGTGCTATATGATCTAGACAACTGCTAAACATACCGTTGACCCAAGAAGCGAACCCAAGACTCCAGAGTTGAAAGCCGCATGCACTACCGACCAAGCCACTAAAGCAGTTTAGGTAATATATATGTATCAACGTTATTATTATAGACACATATTTCACACCAATAACTCAAACACCGTTAAGTTCTTCACAAAGTTAAGTAACATAACAATCAGCTGACGCAACGTTCAGTGCTGTGTTCTTAGCGTAAACAAAGCTGAATGTTAAAGTACACAGCAAACTGTCAGCTTCTATTGTTTGCATTCAAAACACCCAGCAATTACGTCCGGTGGGTATACCAGCAGGATTTAGAAAATACTTCACTGTAATCAAAATGTATAGTCGAATAATAGAAGTCAAAAAGTGACACCATAACCGATTTAAAAATTACCGAAATGGTACCAAATTGAAATGAGACCAGATAAAATTATTTTTTTTTAAATTGAGTATCCTCCTTTTTTGTAAGTCGGTTAATAAGGATAGGAAGAGACAAAGAGGTGCGATATATATAAATTTCTATTTAACTGCAGAATTATTCGAAAATTAATGACAGGAGACCGATAAGTGGGCTATGTTATAAGCTCACTTTTCGTAATAAAAAACCAGCCAAGTGCGAGTCGGACTCGCGCACAAAGGGGTTCCGTACCGAAACGGCAAAAAAATTACGTTTGTTGTATGGGAGCTCCCTTAAATATTTATAATATTCTGTTTTTAGTTGGTATTTGTTGTTATAGAGGCAACAGAAATACATCATCTGTGAAAATTTCAACTTTCTAACTATCACGGTTCATGAGATACAGCCCAAGACAGACGGTCAGCAGTCTCAGTAATAGGGTTCCCGTTTTATCCTTTGGGTACGGAACCTAAAATAATGCATTTTTCCCGGACTAAAGATTGATGGTATGGTTACCATCGGACCTGGCTGCATTCTGGCCGTTGGAATTTAGGTTTGAATTACAATATGACCTCTATTACGTGAAAACAACCAATTTTTGGGCAAACGGTGTGGAACTCACCTTCACCTACCCATCTGAATGTACATGTTCTAACTCCATATTCATCTTAGCGAAAGATAATAATAAAAAGGTACATTGAATTCCCTTCACTTCGCCACATCTGACCTGGGCATTGGGTTCCCACAAAAGTCCATCGTAAGTGCGTGTTGTATGTACATAGGTACTTATACTTGGAGGCTTTTGTCTGCCCACCTTTGAACAATAACGTGATCTCATACTACAGAACACTGCGTATTTGTGAAAGGTTTTGTTAAGATATAATCATGCTAGATGTGGCAACAGTTCATTATAGTGTTATGATTATGGACAACATTTTGTCTCAGCATTTCAGCCTATTTGACACCCACTGCTGGGTAAAGGCCTTCCCTAAAAAGGGGGGAATTAAGCTTACATAAACCACCCTAGCCAGACGGGTCGGCATAGGGTTTTGCATCGAGTTTTCCTTCTTTATGTTCCGTCGTGTTATGATTATGGACAACATTTTGTGTCTCATTATCTCAGTCTATTCGACACCCACTGCTGAGTAAAGGCCTTCCCTAAAGAGGAGGGAATTAAGCTTACTTAATAATAATAATAAGCTTGTTTTGCATCGAGTTTTCCTTCTTTAAACATACTTCGATAGACATACTTAAATATTTCTAACAGATCTCTGTATGTCTGTAAAATGTAGTAGAATTGTCACTTCCATGCATTTTAAAGCCACGATGCCACACAAGTAAAGTGCGCACGCGTCGTAAAACCAATGTTAGTGTATTCCGTCACCTCACAATACTTACAATGTGGCCCTCTGTTGTTTCTGTACTTGAAATATATACCTATATGTACACGACTAATGCCGATACTATAATTGATTTTAAACAATCCACTATGATAAATAATGATACTACACTACACAACTATGATAAATAATCTCTAAACTTACTGAACAGATTTCAAAAATTCTCTTCCCATTAGAATTACATCTACACAATACTATCTTTATTTGGTGAACTAGCCGCGCTGATTAACTATTTAAGGCCTTTACCCTCATTGCCCTACCAGTCAAAAAACAAAACCGGCAATGTTCGTGTCGGGTCACGCATAGAATTGGGTTCCGTAGTCAAACATAATAACCTCTATAACTCCTGAACTAACAAAGTCATCGGATCCGTTCTAGTTTTCCTTCAAAGTGCATTAAATCACAAATGTTTTCACTATCGTTCGTTTCTCTGCCGAACGATAGTGGCCTGGAACGCCCTGCCTGCGCACGTGTTTCCTCCCACACATAACCCTGGTTTTTCAAGCGGGGCTTGAAGAGGCACGTCACTGGGTTGTCAAGTTGAGGCCCACTCTCTATAGTATTGTGTACTATGAGAGTCGCCCACAATCGTTAGACGTCGTCACGACTTACCAACAGGCGGGCGGCGTCAATTTGGCGAACCCAATAGGAACCCAAAGGAATTCCTCCCTCTTCGGGGAAGATAGCAGTGAGCATTAAATGGGCTGATTGATGACGATAATGATGTTACTACTCCACCACACTGTTAAACTTTTTTACATAATTCTTGGGTAACTTTCGTTGCCCTAACCTTTCTGTATTTTTACATAACTATTTACATGACTATTACATAAATTTATATGACTATTACATAAATTTTATGTAAAACTTCATGAAAATTGGCGATTTTGAGGAAAAAACTTAAAATTCACGAAAATTTCATATTTTTCCGTAAGTTTCCCAGATTTTAAGGGAATTTTACAGGTTTATGTAATTTTTTTGCATGTAAAATTACAGAATTTTTGAAAACAGTGCATTTGTAATTACAGTTGTCCAGTACATTCTGTTACTTCCTATGTATTATCAGGTCAAGTGATATATTTATACTGCCATTATCAACTTCTTGGCTTAGAAACAATGTTGCACTAACGGTACCGGACAAGATTATACATAAAATAGCAATAGTTGACTAATTTTATGACTCGTGTGATAGTCGAGTTTCCAACAATTAACATTATAATAATAATATCATAATATAATTTATGTCTCATTAAAATATTCATGAATAATGATTAGAGAAGTTTATTTATGTTGAACTGAGAAAGTTTAGAACTAAGTATATATAAGAGTTTCTTTAGCAGAAAATGTAAGGTACCTACTGAATTACCTAGACACATCACGCGTGTATCCCCGAAGGGGTAATCTAGAGGTGTATTACATAGTACACACCCACACTAACTGCTTCAGTGGCGTAGTCGGTAGTTCATCGGCTTTCGACTCCGGAGTCTCGTGTTCGATTCTCGGGTCGAATCAAATATTTGTGTGATCCACAACTGTTTATTTCAGAATTTGGGTGTTTTCTATGTATATTTTATATTCGACAAAACGCGCCAGGTAGCACCCATGACGAGCCAGCCTCCAACTCAGATTGTGTATATATAAATATTTATTCAAGAACGTTTTTTACATAAATATACATAATAGTAGATGAAAATACTATTTACACTTACTAAAAACTATACTATACAAAATCTACACTATATACAGGCGTCAAAGAACTACTCCGCCTCGTAGCCGACTGGCAATGTTCCCAGAAGGCTGGCAGTATTGCCACGTTGTATGGCAATGCTTATTCTTTGAGCTAAAAAGTAACCAGCCTTCTGTGTGTCTAGTACCAGTCCCTTAAGTTAATTTGCTCGAAATACGTTTTCGTATTCCTCATACATTTCACACCAGAGCGCCCCTAGCGGTAACGTCAGGGAACTGTGTGAATTGTACATCGTAAGGAACTGCTACTAGACATACTGGTCTTGAGAAGAGTCGATAATGAGTTTCGAGATGGTTTTATATGTATTTAGAAATATATAAGTACCTATGTTTATCAGTTGTCTAGATCCCATAGCACAAGCTTATAGCTTAGTTTGGGCTAGATGACGTTGTGTGATTTTGTTGATCCCACGTAATAGGGGTACAATCCTATTGCCGTTATCAGGCACTATAAAATACCTATTCAAGTCACTCTGTAATTCAAACCAAAATTCCCACAACTAGGGCAGGAATGGAATAGAATCTCTGGAGTCCGAATAATATATTTAATTTGGTTTTGATCAAAATAAAATTACTAGATAATTAAGTAAAAACATAATGTAAACGTTTTATTTTGTTTTTTTTATGGCTATGTTCGAACGTGTTAATTTCTATAATATTGGGATTTTTTTTTAATTTTTAAAAATTATTGTCGAAACCAAATCCTGTCATCCTTTTAATCAAAACCAAATTAAACATTTCAAAAACTTAGCCGCTCAATCAATTCTATTCTCGATATACTATTTTAGTGTTGGCTAACCACCATTTATTATATTTTCAATCGTTAGCCTGCTTCGAATCACAATAGATGAGTATAGAACAATCAACGGCGAATTAGTTGTTCGAATAGATCGGACGAAATCAAACAATCAACTCGAAACTATTTATTGACTATGAAAAATCGCAAAATACTTCAATAAAATGTTTGGAATTGGTACAGGGTTGCCACTATTGTTTAATGGTAAAGTATGTAGGTACTTTTATTGTATAACTAGTGGATGATGATGGCTTTGCCCGCGTGCACGCGATCCCAATCCCAATGCGGTCAAATCAAATATTTGTGTGATCCATAAATGTTTGTTACGGAGTTTGGGTTATTTCTATATATTTTGAGTAAGTATGCATTTAGAAATACGAGTATATCAGTATGTTTATCGTAGTAGGTATGTTTGAAGAAGGAAAACTCGACATTAAAGTTCATACTAACCCATCTGGTAAGCGTGGTATTATGTAGGCTGAATTTCCCCCTTTGGAGGGCCTATGCCCATCCTTATAATGATTCTAAAGGTCACCTATTGCTGACTTTTTTATGACTTGCGATATCTTACATTTAACGTATAACAAAGAGAAAACTATACAAGTACACAGTCATCATAAAAGGGAACTTAAAACTGAAATTTGGATGGAAGTAAATATCTATATATTCGGATTTTTGAAAATCGAATGCACTTTTTACATTCAATTTTTAAAAATCCCAAATGTGTGTAACCAACGTATGGATACACGTCTGGAATTTTTGAAAATCGAATGCACTATTAACATTCGAATTTCAAAAATCCCAACCCTAAAACGATCAATTTCACAAACCTACAAATAAAAGTGTATAATTTTCGAGCAGTGCGCATCATTAATGGTACTAACTGCACGCGCCGCGATCGCCTGCCACCAATTATAATCAGGAGCGGTTCTACATAATCGTTTCCATGCCAGATTTGGTACGTATCAATTTTAATACGCCACGATTGTAATACTCGTCAGTGATGAGAGTCGGAATTTTACTTTATATATTAAAAACCAGCTGATACCCGTGGCTCCACTCGCTTGAAGTATTTTAACAGACTTCAAAAAACGAAAGGACAATCAATTTGACCGTATTTTTTTTTAGTTTTAGTTACCTTATATATTTATATTATATTAGACAACTATTTGGGCCCATTTCCATATATATAATAATTTTTGTATTGACAAGTTTTAATATTTTCTTGATCGCAATGTTCATAGATAAATAAGCATTACAGGTATAAAATGTAGCCTATGTGTTAAGAATAACATAAAAATGTTTTGTAGAGTTTTATTAAAATCTGTTTAGTAGTTTTTACGTGAAAAACAAACATCCATACAAATTTTCGCCATAATAAAATTGTTAGTATTTTTTATTTTTCATTTGCGACATTTAGCGGCCTTATTGATTGAGGAATATTTGATTATAATTCTGCTGGTGAACGTGTTAAAGAAAATAGTTTAGATAATTTGTTGAGATAGTTTATTTTTTATATTGTTGTCAATTGGTGAATAAAAATGTGTAGGTAATTGGTTCGACGTTTTTTTTTAATTCAAGCCAGCTGTGTAAGTTTACAGACTTAGGTTTATTAGTTATTCTTAGTTAGATTTTTGATATTAAACACGATGTCATAGCACTATCCCTAATTCTGTAGTATTAGTACCTAACAAAGTAGTAGCGTTTTTTACTGTATTTATGTCACTTAATTGTATAATGCCTTATTGCGTACAATAATGAGTACTTGTATTGTGAAGAATGGCGTATTACTTTGTAAGTTTTTGTTTATGAATTTAAATTAATCGTAATTGTTACGATTAGATTCGTCACGTTTTAGTGTAGTATTTAAGTAATTACCACATTTCGACGGTGTCAATTATTAAATAAAATTAAAATGGAATTTGACCAACGAACGTGTTGAATCAAATAATTAAGAGTTTTATTGTTTTAGTTTTTTTAATGTGTATCATAAACTGAAGAGTGATTTTCTAATTTACGATTTATGGTTTTGTTGCCTATGGGTTATAGGTGAAAAATATATTTTATATTTCTCTTAAGTTCTGGGGCTAATAATTTACAATCAAGGGTAATCTATACTTATAATAAATCTGTAGAAGTGCAAATTCTGTACATTGAAAGTATCTAGTGTTACTAGACCAACACCGAACACAAAAATGTGATTAAAAAAAATTTTTGTGTGTCTGTCTGTTTGTTCAGGCATCACGCAAAAACTACCGGTTCGATTACGATGAAACTTGGTATAATTATTATTTAATATCCTGGGCACCACCTTACTACTTTTTATCCCGGAAAAGTATATCCAATAAAAAACAAACTTAATTTTGCGGTTCAATCCCTAGACCCGATTACTGTACCAACAGCAAATAATAAGTATGTCGTAGGTTACGTCACCCGCAGTGGAGTTCACTAAGGGGCGCTGCACACGGCTCAATTGCTATATTATTTTATCTTAAGATACAATATCGCTCAACAGCTATACATAATAAATCAGTAACTGGTGATCAAGAAAGCTATAACACACAGGCGCGGGCAACAGCTAGTATTATAAATAAAAACCATACGATTTGTAAATTTGACATACAATTTAATACAACTATAAATGGGTGCCTGGTGACGGTAATAGGCTGGGACCAACGAAGTTACTGCCAAATAGCACCTCTGCCTACCCCTTCCCCTGAGTATCCTTTCTTTCTTTATGAAAAACTAGCAGCTATATTGTAATTTTGAAAAAAAATTGTTACCCGTTTTCTTGCAATGAAATGTTGATGAAAGGAAACAAAATCTTACGTGCCAGCTGCTATAGCACAGCCAATTAAAGTCCTGGGCGTCTCGTCTCGGACTGTCTGGGCGTCTCGGACTATATCTCTACTTTAGACAAAAAGTAATTTTTTTTTGTGTAATTATTTAGATACTTACCTACCTTATAAAATTTGGTATACATTTTAGTACAAAGCTGCTTATTTGGAATTACAAACACTTTAGTTTTATTTACCTGTACCTATGGATTTCAAACGACTATAAAATACCTTTAGGTAATAAGAGTATCTTATAGGTAGAATGAAATCAGCAATACAAGCTTAACGATTCCTTCGATAAAAGCGGTATTTTTCATTATACTACAGCATAATGAAAGGCATCAGACATCAAACCGGTCGCCTGACGATCCTGAGTAGTCCGAGTGTTATCGCCCGATTTGTTGAACTAGAATTGTTACTTCTTGTTACACTGTTGTGCAAGTTACATTTTAAAGTATTGCGAATGTAAGGTGCGGTTCATTTGATTTGGATTTTGTAATTGTGAGGAATATTATGATTTTGTAGGAGGAAAGATCTGATCATTTAAATTAATTGCGAATGTAAGGTGAGGTTCATTTGATTTGGATTTTGTAATTGTGAGGAATATTATGATCTTGTAGGAGGAAAGATCTGATCATTTAAATTAATTGCGAATGTAAGGTGCGGTTCATTTGATTTGGATTTTGTAATTGTGAGGAATATTATGATCTTGTAGGAGGAAAGATCTGATCATTTAAGTTAATTGCGAATGTAAGGTGCGGTTCATTTGATTCGGATTTTGTAATTGTGAGGAATATTATGATCTTGTAGGAGGAAAGATCTGATCATTTAAATTAATTGCGAATGTAAGGTGCGGTTCATTTGATTTGGATTTTGTAATTGTGAGGAATATTATGATCTTGTAGGAGGAAAGATCTGATCATTTAAGTTAATTGCGAATGTAAGGTGCGGTTCATTTGATTCGGATTTTGTAATTGTGAGGAATATTATGATCTTGTAGGAGGAAAGATCTGATCATTTAAATTAATTGCGAATGTAAGGTGCGGTTCATTTGATTTGGATTTTGTAATTGTGAGGAATATTATGATCTTGTAGGAGGAAAGATCTGATCATTTAAGTTAATTGCGAATGTAAGGTGCGGTTCATTTGATTCGGATTTTGTAATTGTGAGGAATATTATGATCTTGTAGGAGGAAAGATCTGATCATTTAAATTAATTGCGAATGTAAGGTGCGGTTCATTTGATTTGGATTTTGTAATTGTGAGGAATATTATAATATAATATAATATTGTTGGACATTCTCACACAACGTCATCTAGCCCAAACTAAGCTATAAGCTTGTGCTATGGGATCTAGACAACTGATAAACATACTTATATATTTCTAAATACATACATAATATACATAGAAAACACCCAAACTCCGAAATAAACATTTGTGGATCACACAAATATTTGATTCGACTCGGGAATCGAACCAGAGACTCCGGAGTCGAAAGCCGATGCACTACCGACCACGCCACCGAAGCAGTTATGATCTTGTAGAAGAAAAGATCTGATCATTTATGTTTCCATTGAATGAGCTATATGTTAGGACAATATTGAAATTAAGCAGAGCTTGTGATATGAGTACTAGATAAACTGATATAAATACATTTTGTATTGTAAATACATAACATATTATACATAGGAAAATCCCTCTTCGAGAACCACTTTATTTATAGATGACAACCGCATTAAAATCCAATGTGCAGTTTTAAATATCTTTGAAGCGGCTTTGTTGTTAACCCCCGACGGAAATCCGAAAGGGGTGTTATATTATGATTATATTTAGTTTACTAAACTTAAGGGTAGATGGCGCTGTGTAAAGTTAGCTAGTTAATTCGAGTTTGTACCAATTTGAGTCAAAAGGATCACCTGTAAGGTGCGCTTGCGCAAGATTCGCACACGTTCAGTTGTTCGATTCGGATTAGCGAATGAGTTTACTGGCTATTAGTGCGTAATTTATGATGTGACTCGCAACGAAGCCCCGGTGGAGCGGGACAGGCGCTGCGTGAGATCTAGGGTTCGACGTCGGAGTTATCGATATCGATAGTTTTAAATTTATTTACACAGATATTAGCTTATGTTAATACGGGATGTAGACTTATTTATTAAATTAAACATCCTTATTTATTGTAATTTTATCGATTATATTCGTTAAAAGTATCGTGTAAAATAAAGTTGCCACGATACTTTAAATGAATCGCCAAAATTTAACCTAAAAATTGCAATGAATGGATCTATTTTACATAATAAAATTATTTATGTTGTATATGGACCTATGTTTTAGCACAAGACTTGCTCCGTTACGAGCTACTAAAAAACTACTTGAAAATATTCATACCTATGCAATGTACTTACCTCTGCCTACTCTCTTAACGATATAGGCGAGATAATAAATTAGTTTACTACCCTAAAGTTGAATGCTAATTGCAGATTAATAAACGTAAGGGTTAGTATCGCTTGCGAATCGAATTATATTGTCGTAAACAACTAAAGAAATATCGATAAGGTCCTCTATCGACATGAGCCCCACTCTAACCAGCCACCGACCGGTACAGGTGCGTTAGTTTCTCACCGCTCGCGCGTACGCAACCAACGCAACATACACGACAATTTGTCCGAAGATAAACATCTTCAGATTGCCACTTTATCTACCGCTTACTGATGGCGCTGATTAATATTACTAAGTAATTTACGCAATTAGTATACAAATTTTATATAATCTTGGTTTATATTTACAACCGACTTCCAAAAAAGGAGGACGTTCCCAATTCGGCTATATGTTTCTTTTAGTGCCTCATATCTCTGGACTGGGTCAACCGATTGAGAAACTCTTTTTTTAAATGAAAGCTATTACTTCCTAAGTGGTCTCATTTCAATTTGGTCCCATTCCAACAATTATTTGGTCCTATTTCGGTAATAGTCCGAGACGCCCAGGACTTTAATTGGCTGTGCATTAGCGGCTGGCACGTAAGATTTTGTTGCCTTTCATAAACATTTTATCACAAGGCAACGGGTTTAAATTACAATAATGCTGCTACTTTTTATTAAATTCATTTCATAAATGTGACTGGTGACGGCAATAGGCTTGCCCCCTATTACGTAGGACTAAAATACTGGCAAATTGTCGGTGTGTAAGTAATGCACCTCTGCCTACCCCTTCAGGGATAAAGGCGTGATATGTGTGTGTGTGTATTTCGGTAATTTGAAGTCGGTTGTTGTGTCAATTTTTGACGTGTATTTTTATTATGTTTAAAAAAAATCTCAATACGTAAAATTTTCATCTAATAACTTATCTGTCTATTGCGATCGGCTTCCAGTCTACGACTGTGCGTAGTAAAGTAAAAAAGTATAAGTGAAAGTAAAAATATTTAAGACACAATGCTCACACCGGTATTAATAGATTATAAGAATGAGATTAAAATTAGAGACATCTCTAAACGACTTATCGATGCTTCTTTAAACTTTCGCGTTTTGTACACATTATAAACTTAAGACTAATGGCTCTTTTACGCGATTATTGAGATATATACACTGAGTCCACCCGTGACCACGGCTCTTGTAACAGGGCCGAAACGTCGGGTAATAAAGAGGTATGTATATATATACATACGGGTCTTTTACGCGATTATTGAGATATCTCAATAATCGCGTAAAAGACCCGTTAGTCTTAAGTTTATAATCGATGCTTCTCAGGATCAGAAGGCTGGCTATATCCTGACCCAAAAAATAGTATCTGGGAACTTTCCCAGTTAGCAATGACGCAGTGGATTTTTAAAATGCAAAGATTTATAAATTTTAAGTTATCGATAACTAGCGGACGCCTGCAGCTTCGCCCGCTTGAGAAATTATATACACAAAAACCTTTCTTGAAAACCACTCTGTCTATTAATGAAAACCACATCAAAATCCGTTGCGTAGTTTTAGAGATCTAAGCATACATAGGGAACGGCAGTGACTTTGTTTTTTTGTACTATGTAAGTATGTTATATAATTAAAGATAGGAAAGTAATAATAATATGACACTAAATGGCCCAGCTTCTTTGCAATGTCTTAAGGTACAAATATCTTTGTGTAGTTTTTTTATTTTCTTTTAAATACCCGTACTATTTGTGATAATGATCTTTACTATCGGCTTCCGTTCAGTTCACTATTTTACTTAACGTTTAGTAATTAAGATCTGAATTTATGATAATAGTCATGTAATTTAATACTTATACAAAAAATAATATAACTGAATTAGAACTACATTATTGTATCAACACGTTTTTGTTAAAGCATGAAAATTTATTTTTAGGTTACCTCCCTTACACGTAAAGTGGTGCTGAGTTTTTTTCTGCGTCGACACTATTGTGTACCTTCAGGTAGGTCTTTTTAAAATATTTAGAGGTTGACGAGACAATTTTTTGATTTAACAATCCATTTGTTCCATTTGACGTTAAAACGGATTATTTTATTAAAACAGGGTGTGTGTGTGTCCCTACTCTAAATTCTAAACGGCTAGCTAGAAAGATGTAATAAAAATAATGATGGTATTCCATGTTATGAACTTAAAATAAAAAACTATAACGGATCCGAAAACTCTGTTAGTTCAGGAGTATATAAATAAATAAATATGTTAGGACAATTCACACAACGCCATCTAGTCTCAAACTAAGCAGAGCTTGTGATATGAGTACTAGATAAACTGATATAAATACTTATATACATTTTTTTTTGTATATACATACATATTATACATAGGAAACACCCAGACTTCGGTACAAACGTTTGTATCATCACACAAAGTTTGTCCCGACCGGGAGTCGAACCCGAGACTCCGGCGTCGAAAGTGGATGCACTACCGACCATGCCACCGAAGCAGTCAACAGTCAAGTCAGTATATGTTACTATATGTGACTACGGAACCGGTTTTATTATAAGAGAAGAAGAAGATATAGGTACGTGTGTTATAGTTATTAATTAACGAGTACCTATCTAACTAATAACTTATTATTAGACGGAACTAATTATGTTAGTAAACCTACAGAATCTCATCAATAAACGAAACCGCCTACAACAATTTACCGCTATTTATCTTGAGACGTATCTCGAGATAAGAATCTCTATGAAAGTGCTAAGCAAACATACCTTTATGGGATGACCAGACCACTGTGTAAGTGACATTTATTCATAGTCTTGCTCTATCGAATGTTTAATTATTTTGTAATTTATACCATTTTTACTATGCGTAATGTTAGACAGGTGGATACTCATATTACTATGAATAATGAATAAACATTTATTTACAATAGATAATTACAATATACATAATAGTAGATAAAAATACTATTTACACTTACTACACAGCCTCAAACGGCGCAAATACTCAAATTTAGCAGGAGACTACATATTTGAGCCGTTTGGGGAAGAGACGCTGGGACCTTGGGTCCGAGCGCTCGCGGACTCTTTAAAACCATCTCAAAACTTATGATCGACTCTTCTCAAGACCAGAAGGCTGGTTACTTTTTAGCTCAAAGAATAAGCATTGCCATACAACGTGGCAATGCTGCCAGCCTTCTGGGAACATTGCCAGTCGGCGACGAGGCGGAGGAGTTCTTTGACGCCTGTATATAGTGTAGATTTTTAAGTATACCTATATAAATATTATTTTGTTGTTTTTTTTTATTGTTTAAAGCCCGAATAGAAGTGCAGATACAAAGAGTTGTAGCTGTCAGGACATGCTACTTACGAGGTCTCGGGATCAATTTCCACTTCGACTCAGATTTTGATGGGTATTTGTTTCGTAGTGTTTTTTCTATGTATTTTACGTTGGTAGGTATGTTTTTACGGACTGACAAACAGAAATACACCACGTCTATACCCCGAAGGGGTAGGCAGAGGTGCATTACACACCAACATTTACCAGTAATTTTTTTTGGTCCTACAAAATATAGGACAGGGTAAGCCTATTTTCGTTACCGGGTTTTTGTTCACAAGTAACAACAAAAAAAAAAGAGAAAAAAAAAGTAAGTAAGTATGTTTAGCTATATTTTGCAACAAAATAGCGTTATTTAAAATACCCTAAGTAACATATTTATTATATTTATTACTAAGTAAGTACATAAGTAAATACTCTTTATTGTACACAATAGAGAAACAAATAGTATATGACAAGTCTTAAAAAATATAATGTACAACAGGCGGCCTTATTGCTAAAGAACAATCTCTTCCAGGCAACCTTAGGATGGAATGAAAGTTACAAGAAATAATAGGGGCTGTGTACAATGTAATATAATTATATTTAAAAATAATAAATTAATAGGATTTAAGAAAAGAGCAAAATGTTCAATACATTGATAAATGAATAATAATCAGGAGAAACAAATACTATTCTTCAACAAAGCAACTGTTGAGTGGCGACATATTTACAGTGCAATAAATTATGCAATTATTATAATTAACTTGTGCCCGGTAAATGGCAATAGGCTCGCCCCCTATTACATGGGACCTAACATAGCTGGCGAGATGTGGGTGTGTTGCGCACACCTCTGCCTACCCCTTCGGGGAAAAAGGCTTGATGCTATGTTATATTATTATGTTAATAAATTACAAATGCACTATAGATAAAAATCTGTGACTAAAGACTAGGCTGAGTAAAAAATTATGTAGAAAGTAGTATGACAGCACACAACTTGCTAGTTAGGTAGTTCTTTGTAGAGTTGTGTAATTACTGGAAATGGCTTCGATTGAACGTATTTATCTTCAAGTAAGACAAAATGTAAGACAACTACAGCATGGGATATGTATTGAGTTAGAACCTATTATTTTTTATAACTATAGATATTTATGTCAAAGGGGCTCGTGGTCTAGTGGTAACCGACAATGTTAACACATTGCAAAGGTACGCAACATCGACTCAGGCCGGTCTTAGGATGGGTGACCATTTCTCAAGACATTGAGACCCCTCCGTGCCTCGGAGAGCACGTTAAGCCGTCGGTCCCGGTTGTCATACGAACATCTATGGCAGTCGTTAGGGGTAGTTGGAGCCCTAAATCAAAAATCCGACCGGTCTAACTACAGGACTTCGATATCGCCCATGGGTTGTGGAGGTCAGATGGCAGTCGCTTCACGGAAAATATCGAAGTTCAGCCGAATCGCAGTTAGACTGGAAAGCTGACCCCAACTGAGTTGGGAAAAGGCTCGGTGAATGATGAGATATTTATGTCAAAATCTGGTTCCGTGAAACGTGCTAATTTGTACTGGGTTTTGACATAACATAGAACAATTAGCTCTTTCTCGAGTCTTCACACGATGCGTTCTAGTAACTGCATTCTTTTAAATACAGAATATCATTGGATAGCACAGTTAGTTTTTGTGCATATTTTCTTCGGAACTATTATTTTTTTTAGGAAAAATAGTAAAACTCGAATTAAAATAATATTATTGTTTACTTTTGACGACAGATTTTTATTTAATTAGGTAATCTATACTCACATTTTAGCCTACGTTTTATGGTAATTGATTGATTAGCAAACGTACAAAAACCTAACAAAACTCAAAACTCAACAATTCAAACAAAATTCAATATAACTTAAATCTTAAGTTATATTGAATTTTGTTATTGACAAGTATCGCAGAGTAAATATTATTATCACAACATATCGAACAACTGTAGCGATATGGTGACCATTGTACTGCTCTTAGACTTAATAAGCTCCTAGTATGAATTTATACTGAATAAATTAATATACCTAATAAAAAAAGAACTGTAAACCGATCAATGCAATTTTAATAAAATAATGGAAAGGTCACATCTAGTTCGAATTTATAACAAGGTGTTATGCTCATCTCCTTTTACTGTTACTAGTAACAGATATATCGAAGATTAAGGATGTAACTGTGAGCATAGTTTACATTACAGAATAATGGCGTAGTATATTAACTTGGACTGCAAAGGTTCTCCTTATAATATAGGAGACGTGGAAGATCGAGCTTCATCCATCTGTTAACCAGGATTTATACTAGCCTAACTTACTTCTTATAACATCCAGCTATCTGTCTTTGAAAGTCCTGCTAAAATCAGTGAACCCGTTTCAGAGATTACACGGAACAATTATACAGAGAGACCGTATTTATAGATTCTTTCAAATATTATTAGGCATTCAGTTAAAAACTATTAATTTGGAATTACAAACATACACTTAAATTTTATGTACCTATCTATCATCATTCACCGAGCCTTTTCCCAAATCAGTTGGGGTCGACTTTCCAGTCTAACTGCGATTCGGCTGAACCTCGATATTTTCCGTGAAGCGACTGCCATCTGACCTCCACAACCCGTGGGCGATATCGAAGTTCTGTAGTTAGACCGGTCGGATTTTTGATTTAGGGCTCCAACCACCTCTCACGAATGCCATAGATGTTCGTATAACAACCGGACCGACGGCTTAACGTGCTCTCCAAGGCACAGAGGGGTCTCAATGTCTTAATAAATTGTCACCCATGCTAAGACCAGCCTGACTAGATGTTGCTTAACCTTTGCAATGTGTTAACATTGTCGGTTACCAATAGACCACTAGCATGTAGCTATAGTAGGTATATATTTTATATGAGTAGATATGTTTTAATTTATTATCTTAATGAACAGTGGACTTCTGTAGTGTATTTATGTTTATAAATAAATGTATTCTTAAAAAAACACAGGTATAATGTCTAATAATTCAAAACACCCGTTACATTTTAATGCAAATAAGCAGTTTAAATTTAAATATTGTTAAAGCACGTCTCAATGACTTTGAAATTCAACATACAAGCTTGAATGTGTGAAAATTTAATTCTTTAAGTTTTTAAAATTTAAATTTATAAAATGTGTCGACTTATGCCTACTGGCTAGTTTACGGTAAGTGATGATAACCTTATTTTATTAACCTTTTGATGGCTACGACTTTAACTGTTTGATTCTATTAAATAAAATACCTGTTACTAAATGGGAAACGAAGTAAGAAAAGTTTTAACCACGGGTCATTATCATAACCACTTGTCATTTCACTTTACTTTTACTTACTTTCACAACAAAAAGGTTAACTATAAATAAGTGGCATGACAGACAGACATACATCACGCCTATATCCTTTGGGCTCGGCAGATGGCCATTACACACCTACACTTTACCAGTAATTTAGTTGGTCCCACGTTATTGGGGGCTAGCCTATTGCCGTTACCGAGCACTATAGGAAATCCATAACTAATCTGTTATTCAAACCAAAAATTCCAAAAGGAAATTGCATTCCGGGTCAATTTTTAATAATAAACATCAGCTGTAATTCTATAATTTACATAAAATTAAATTTTAATTTTAAAAATTAAATTACATAATTATATACCTACTTACTATTAAACATTTAGTGTAGGCGCACACTAGGTGACACGCGACAGCGACAGCTCGGCGACTACACGCGACGATAGGCTGCGGCCGACAATTTCATATGTTTCAAAGCTTCGCACACTTGGCGTCAGAGTCGCGGAGTCGCGACGACCAGCTAGGGGAGTCGCGCGCGTCAGTCACGCTGTGAGCGCTGAGGAAGGTGCACGTCTACGCCTTCGCATTCGCAAGATAAGCACCAAGGCAACTATGGAGCCTGTAGTTGCACTTCCTGCATACGTCTGTCTTACGACTAGTCTCCGACGCTAGCGACAGCTCTGCTTCTAGTCGCGGCGACAAGACGCCAAATGCAAACGACAACGCCTGCGCTGCGAATAGACGCGGCGACTAGTCGCCTAGTTGCGATGGCTCTTACTATCCATATTTTTCGTAAACAATGTCTTAAAAAAATGAATAGCAAAATTCACTGACAATCTGTCATCAATACGTGCCTGCTGACCCCGCACGATTGTTTCAACATGATTGATGTTTAGATCCACTGAGCACCTGTCATGCTGATATAGCGAATAAAGCACAAACGACGGCGATAATCTATGAAAAAAATACGGCTTGTTAATTGTGGCTAAATTTTATATTTTTAAAGTACATAGATATGTAGTAAATATTTTATTTAAAAAGTAATTCTAAATTTAAAAAGCACCACTGCAGATTCGGTCCTTACTGGCCTGTTCGACCTAGGATATAAATATTATACCCAAAATTCGACAGCGACAAGTGAAAATTGCTATTAATTACCGAGTAACAGTTTTGATAATGTACACAACATTTTAAAATCATTAAGGTTCTTTGTGTAAGAATCACTAAATAATATTTGGAGCGGCATTGAATTTGAAAAAAAAAATAAAAATAAATTGTTACATACAGATATAGGTAAATTTAACATATGTTTGGTTACTTTTTAAATTGATAGGTACCAAATTTTGTAAGAGATTGGGTCCAGAAATTATGTAACCCTGTCTCAACCACAAACGTCTGCGGGATAGTGACTTATGACGTGTATGATGTACGTGTGTATATGCACGAGACAAGAGATAAAATACACGTCAAACATTGACACGATAAACGACTTCCAATTACCGAAATGGGACCAAATAATTGTCAGAGTGGGACCAGTTAGGAAGTAGTAACTTTCTTTAAAAAAAAATATTCAAAATCCGTTAACCCAGTCCAAAGATATGAGGTAACAAACATAAAAACAACACAGTAAGAGAACCTACTCCTTTTTCCGAAGTTGGTTGAAAAAGGACTAAGTATTCACCGGAAAAAAAAGTAATTAAGACGGAGCGTAGTGGAGTATTCTCTAAGATGGGCCCAATCGAAAATGTATGTAAAACGATACCTGTAGCAATTTTAAATCTATCGACTTGAAATTTGGCTGCAGATAGAACACATTAACGTGCTTTGCTGTATAGTTTTGGTATATGTGGCTTTTATAGTTTTTGAGTTATTAATTACGTTCTCCGTCTTATTTATTTCGACGTAACCGCCCGCGTTCCGGCGAATACCTAGTTACAATGCCCGCTGTCGCTTACTACTTAAAAGAAAACTATAAATGTCTAGCATGGCAACCATATACAATTCAATGTATCCGAGTATGTAGTTGTAATAACAAATTAAAAATCATCAGGCATCAAGAGTAATTCACGACTAAAGCTTATTCTATCTATTGACAATAATTTATTGTTGTCTGTCTTACGTAATAATATTAAAAAACGTGCAAAATGTTAAACTAAAATAACGTATTTTCTACTTTTATTATTTATGTATAACCACAGAATAGGGAATAGTACTTACATACAGAACTTGCACTCCGACGTTAATTAAAGCATATTCTTTTGTTTACAGAGAACATATTCGAACTTTAGGGTTGTCAGGAAAGTACCAGCATAATTTGAACAATAATTATGACGTTAATGCCTCAATATCAACTCTATGGTCAATGCCGTATCACAAACAAGTGACAACCCTTATTAACTTACAACTTCCAAGTTGTCGCTGACGTAACGTATTTTTTGCGATTGTTAGGCGAGTGACATAGGCCTGATATAACTTACTAACTGATGTTGACACAGTGATATAGTTTCCTCTTTCCCAATTAAATCGGTTTCGTAGTTTTAAAGATAAGCCACCTACAAACAAACTACAATTTTTTTTCATCTCAGCTATGCATTGTGAGGTGCCTTGGTATGTCATCGAAAAAATGGTTTATTCCACTTGCACCCAGGTAAATCCCAGGTCACGGAAAAAAACATTCATTTACTTTTCAACCCGGTAATGTGATGCTATGGGTACAAAAACTACCCACGCGGTAGTATCACGTGAACACTACAATATACTTTTAAATATAATTGCAAGTATCTATAGAATCGATAAAAAACCGGCCAAGTGCGAGTCGGACTCGCGCACAAAGGGTTACGTACCAAAACTGCTAATATACCACGTTTGTTTTATGGGAGCCCCCTTAGTAATCTATACTACTTCTAGCGGACCCGACAGACGTTGTCCTGCAAAAAAAAAAGAAAAGAACCAAATTGTGAATCTAAACCATTCTCGAATCCCCTTGAACACAAAAGTGTAGTAGATTTATAGATAGTAGGAGTAGATTTATATATGTAAAGATTATAAAGACAGAAGATTTGTATTTTTGTGTGTATATTTGTAATGAATAAACTCAAAAACTACTGTGCCAATTTCAAAAATTCTTTCACCATTGGAAAGCTACATTCACCCTGAGTAACAAAGGCTACTTTTTATCCCGGTAATGTGTTCCCACGGGAACCGGGAACGAGTAAACTAAATCACGCGGGCGGAGCTGCGGCGATCAGCTAGTTTATTATATTTTGTGTTTTAGTATTTGTTGTTATAGAGGCAACAGTAATACATCATCTGTGAAAATATCAACTTTCAACTACTACGGTTCATGAAATACAGCCCAAGACAGACCCGAAGAGGCCAAAGTCCGCCGGGCGCCACTGGAAATACCTCCCAGAGACGCCCAGCAATGGACGAAGGAGCGGCGCGCGGGGTCATGAAGCCCGTTCGCGGAAGCCTAAGACAGGCGGATGGACAGATGGACGGACGGACAGCGAAGGCTTAGAAATAGGGTTTTCCGTTTTACCATTTAGATACGGAACCCAAAAAACGTCCTAACACGTACAACAAAAGTCGACTTTGTTACAAGTTCAATGCACTTTGATTAAACGATCATCAAAGATTCCTAAGGTCATAGTTACTTATTGTACAATGGATTATAAGTAAAAAACTTGGATTTCCACTTTGTTATATGCTAATGACAATATTATTATAAGTCAGGCATGTTTGCTAGCAAATAATACATTATTACCGATAAGTTATTCTCGTTTTGTCGAACACGAAGCGTTGATGTCTTAGGCTAAGTAATCATTCAAAAATTGCGTACAGTTAGCAAAAAAAACTTGAATTTTTATTTCGCACATTATCAAGTCTGTTTCACTAAAAGTTACTCAGAAGTATGTAATACTTTTTGACAGCAACTTTGATGATCCTATGTAATATGTGGTGAGGTTAATAAATAAACTGTGAATATTTGTTTGTAATACCAGAGTAGTTTAATTTGGTAGAAAGTTGCCACTCACATAGGTTTCAATAATATACGGTTAATGTTCAAAAATATATTATTAACTATACTGACTTTTAATTAATATGTTGTATGCGGTAAGTCAGCATTCGCCTATAAATAATAGATAAACACAAATTAATTTTTTCCTATATTTTTATATTGTCATAGACTTGCCACCTTATTATTATGTATCAGTCAAATATTAAAATGACTAAATATTTAATGATCTATAACTCCGTGCCTCGGAGAGCACGTTAAGCCGTCGGTCCCGGTTGTCATACAAACATCTATGGCAGTCGTTAGGGCTAGTTGGAGCCCTAAATCAAAAATCCGACCGGTCTAACTACAGAACTTCGATGTCGCCCATGGGTTGTGGAAACCAGATGGCAGTCGCTTCACGGAAAATATCGATGTTCAGCCGAATCGCAGTTAGACTGGAAAGCCGACCCCAACTTTAGTTGGGAAAAGGCTCGGTGAATGATGATAACTAAACCGAGTTTACGTAATATGGAAAGTAAGTAACATTGATTAAATTTCGTGTCAAAATACGATAGTAAATGAAATACATTCAAATACTTCTTAGCCGAGTATCATAAGTGTAGGCTTCCGTCAATTTTTTTAACGTTGTCGATCTTGTGCAGTCTCCATCGCCAACGCATTCGAGACCAACCTTATGGACAGTTTTTACCCCACGGCCTACATCATTAACCTTTCTTTCTAGCAACGCAACTAGCTTATTAATGTTTCAATGTATATTGTATAACTCGTCTTTAGCTACCTACGCTTCTACATTAACTGTAATACACTTTGTAATAATAGAGCTATTCAATACATAATAACAGCTTTTAAAGTACATTATTAGTCTTCATTAACAACACCTACAATAGATGTTCATGAAATAATAACTGACCAAAAAAACTATTGTTATTGCCACCAACATTATGACCGCAGGCTATTTGGAAATAAAAAAAAAACATTATTTTTGTGCTGTCGCTACCCAAACTCGCATTAATACATCCAACCTGAATACAATCTGACAATTAGATTATCAGCTATAAATTGCTGAGTCATCACAAATCTATTGTTGTTGCACACTGTACACCAATAAAAATGATTTTGTATCAGTAACCTTACTGTTTTGGTGACCGTACAGTAGGCGTTCGAAATTTGAAAGTCATTCAAATAAAGCGTTTTAATTTTACTATGTTTTACGTTTAAAGTATTGATATTAGTGTAATGGGACTCTCTTTAAAAATTCGTAATAGTACTCATTATTTTTAACTGAATTCTATACTATAGATATTCGAAACTAAAAAAAAAGAAAATTCGTTGTTATTATTTGCCATTAATTTTATTGTTAGTGTATATTTTTGAATCATGTTTTTTAAATAACACGCTTATATCCCGAAGGGGTAGGCAGAGGTACATTACACAGCCACAATTTGCCAGTATTTTTAGTCCCACGTAATAGGGAGCAAGCCTATTGCCGTCACCGGGTACATTTATAATGGGTTATGTCCAAAATGGCCGACTGAATTTAATAAAAAGTAGCAGCTAAGGATATTGTAATTTTGAAAAAAATTTAAACCCGTTGCCTTGCGATGAAATGTTGAAGAAAGGCAACAAAATCTTACGAGACAGAGAATGGTTTTTAATCTTACGAATTTCGATTGACAGTACCTACCTACCTAAAGAGTTTCACTATCTTTATTTTGCTAAATTATAATTATATATAGATATATATTGGTTATTTACCTAGACCGTAAGTAAGTATGTGATATTTACACGCATGGTTTTAAATGATTCTTTTGTTTAGGAATAATTAAAATATCAACTTAAAATAGGTTAATATTGTAAAATTCCAAATATTCAAAGATTCAAATTTTTTCTCCAAAGCTACCTATTTCACCTTCACCTGTTCACCTTGCCAGGGAAACACCGGAGGTTTGAGTCCAGTCGATGACCATATTGCGAATTTAATTAATATTTGAGAAATTTTAAAAGCAAACTCATTGCTTTCAAATAAAACAAATATAAGGTTACATTCGAAAACGTAATTGGTTAAAAGACGCAACTAAATCCGAAAACGAGTAAACCTTTCCATATGGAGCCTCTGTGGGAAACATCTTTATTTTTATTTTTTTTAAGTCCACGGCTCAAGATCTCGTCCGCACCTACGTCCATTGCCTGGCGCCCCGGGTATACACTCGGATAAATTCCCTGTAGCGTGGGAAACACGTAGTCAAAATAATTCGCGTTCAAGCCTAACATTAATAGGTGTAAAAGCGCAACGGTCGGGAATCGAACTGGCGACCTCTACGGGTCACGCAGCATAATTGATTAACTCTAAGGCGGACTATACATTAACATAAAATAATGTTTGACCTTTGACTTTGCTTTTAAAACTCTAACCATTTCGTCTGGCACCTTTGTTAAGAGCGAGGCGAGATTAGATATTTTAATTGTTACATAGAATGCGTGTGTATTTTTTGGTGTTTTGTTCACTGACTTTTAAGAAAGAAAGAATTTTAAATATCTTTTTTTATTTACAACTTTTTTTGCATTAAGACTGACATACACAAATCACATCTTTATTCTCGAAGGGGGTAAATCTATTTTTTTAACTCCCACGTAATATGTGGGGTCCTATTGCCTGGAAGAGATTGCTCTTTAGCAATAAGGCAGCCATCCATGTTGTACATAGCATGAATAGCATGTCGTACATTTTATTTTTTAAAACTTGTCATAAACCATCTGTTTCTTTATTGTGTTCAATAAAGAGTATTTACTTACTTACTTATTATTTGCGACAGTCTGTTTATAAGCAGGTGGTCATATGCAGGTGAAGATTGGGTCCCGGAGATGTTAGTGAGTCCCTAAGCACCACAATTTAGAAAGTTGTTTTTTAAAACTTTCATATTTGGCATGTGTGGGCAACTATGGCAAAATGTAGGTGTGCAATACACTGCTACCCACCCCTTCGGAGACATTATGCGTAATTATTAGAGTAGCAGTACCTACGTAATCGAAAGCGTTGCTACAATTGGAAATACAGTTACAGTAACAGACATACTTTTTGCCCATACAATACAGAACACTAAAAATACTTATTCATCAAGAATCTCTATTTTATTGTAGTTAAATAACTATTATTGTACCTTCTACTTAATAAATAAAATATTGTGATAACACTATACAAGATAGACCGTCACAAAGCAATAGTTACGACGTAACGTAACGTGTGTTACGAACAGGTCTAGAAAACACTTGAATATCTTCCAACAATGGCGCATGACCTCAAGCTGAGTGCATGAATTATTATTGTTTATTTTTATGTACCATTTAGAAGCGGTAGTGCTTGACCAATCGATTTTATCATAACTCATCGATGTTACTATCGATTCGGATAATTTATTTCAGTAAACATTTTTTTAAACAGTTTTTCTTAAACCTCATCTTTTGTATTTTAAATGACGAAGCAATAGGTATCAATTACTCATTTGCTTTTATTTTTCATTTTTGATGGAAAAATATATTTCAAATTTCTTATGGAATAGAATATTTTTAATATTTTAACTGAAGGTCTCTTCAAAATCAGTTCATTCAGCCCAAAGTTCTGAGGTAACAAACATAAAAAAGCACACAGTCGATTTAAAAACATTCTCCTTTATTTGAAATCGGTAAAAAAATATGTGAAACTATTTCAAAGACCGTCCAAAGTGGCAATGATGGCAGCCGTTGACCAGCGATTCTTCGACACCTAAAAATGGCAAAATATAATAGAATTATATTTATAATAATGCCAAAACAATCAAAGGAGTTATGTCGTTATATTGATTTACAAAGAAATCGCATTTGTTATATCGAAGCTTTAGCAATTTTGCGTCGAAGTTACTTAAATCAGTTATTAGTAGAACACATATTTGGCTTTTATTGGCTAGAGTTTTTGATGAAACGGTCCACAATAATATTATGGTATAAGTAATACAATAAAACCGCATATTCACCGATATTTTTATACCAAATATATATACTGAAGTACTTATATTCATCAAAGAACATGAAACATATTAGCGAACGACATCATTTTATTCGAAAATCGGATACTATTCACTATACTAAGTATACTATTCACAAATCGAAAGTATTCGCTTCCAAATAATCATTCTGTAATGTTGTATCTAATTTATCATCGATATCATCCGAATCGATTACTTTAATCGATCACGTTTAATACCGCTACACCTGTAATACAACATACTAAGATGATCTCATTGGTTTTTTTTTCACGACTCATGAGAATAGATCGCAACTGTAAAATGCAATCAAACCATCACAATTAATCATTCAGCTTTTAGGGTTCCTTAGCCGAAAGGTTCCACTGTCAGTATCCTATGAACTGTGATAACTAGACAGTTGAAATTTTTACATAAGATGTATCTGTTGCTATAATAACAAATAGGTAGGTACTTAATTAATAAAAAAATAATAAGAATTTGAATTTTTCCTGACTGACATTTTCCTATTTGGGTCCCAACATACCTCCTTGAAGGACTCTCAAAGTTTTTATAGATACAGAACCCTTCGTGAGCGGGTCTGACTCGCTCTTTCAACTCTTTGTACTGCAAAACGCTTCACACACCAATGTTACTTTGCTTAATGCTCATATTTTGTAAATAGTGTCAAATTAAACTATCAATCTTTCTAACAACAGCGTAGGTATTGAGAGTTGAAAGTTGCGAACACAAGCTACACGAAAGTTTCAACTCAATTTCAATATGAATAAGAATAATTTTTGCTAGATATATGACTATAAGTTTTGACCTCAAGAAAACAAGAGAGGCTTCTTACTTTATATTTATATAATATTTCAAACTGGTAAATAACAAGCCGAGTACGAGTCGGATTAGCGCACAAAGGGTTCCGAACCAAAAGGACAAAAATCCACGATTATTGTATGGAGGCCCACTTAAATATTTATTTATTTTGTTGTTATAGCTGCAATAGAAATACATTATCTGTGAAAATTTCAACTTGCTAACTATAACGGTTTATCATGAGATACAGCCTGGTAACAGACGAACAGATGGACAGCGAAGTCTCAGTAATAGGGTTCACGTGTTAGGGTACGGAACCCTAAAAATAGGCCATTATTGAAAGTAATTTTTTTTTACTTACAACTAAGGTGATTAGATTACAGATTGTGTTCTATTGTGTATGTACAATTTCATGCAAATCTCAACAAAAAAAAAATGTAAAAGATTTTTTTTCGATTCAAATCTTTTAAATATTTGGTATCTTACTTGGTAAGAGTTTTTTGGGTTTAACATCAGATGCGTATGTTTGAAATTATTTGAATAGTACCTATTTAATTTTTTACACCTAATAATTGCTCAATTACAGCTGTCATGAAGTTTAAAAACACACAATCAAATATGTTTGTTTGTTTAATAGTCTTTTATTCTCCCTCTTGTGCCTGGTCCATCTTTTTTATTTTTATTACTTCTCTCTTTTCAAGTCTATAAGATCGCAATGTTAATTTAAGGCAATTCCACCATGACCTATCAATAAGTCAGTGAAATAACTGCTTCGGTGGCGTGGTCGGTAGTGCATCGGCTTTCGACTCTAGAGTCTCGAGTTCTCGATTACCGGGTCTAATCAAAAATTTGTGTGATCCACAAATTTTAATGTTTGCTTCGGATAATGTATGTATTTAGAAATATATAAGTATGTTTATCAGTTGTCTAAATTCCATAGCACAAGCTTATAGCTTAGTTTGGGTTAGAAGACGTTGTGTTAGAATGTCCTAAAACCTTTAAAAACATTTATATTAAATAGGTCTTAGTTAATTCTAAATCTCCCAATTTCCTGGTTCACTAATATCAAAATCCTGAACAGTTAGATAACCTCAATGAGGTAACAACTAAACAGACAGACATAAGATGTATGTAGCTTCACAATCCTATTGTTATTAAGTAATATGGCCGTTTGGCCCCGTCAGTGGTGTGCTTTCTCGGTCAAAGGTTCCGGGTTCAAATTCCAGCTGAGTTTATAGATGGTTTCCGCTATTGTTTAGTGGAAAGATATTTTACTTGACAAGGTTATAAGTGAAGATGACTCAGTAGGTACCAGTGTGTTAAATTATAGAACAAGATTTGGGAAAAGCCTTTGGATGAAAATCATTGCTTTTGCACTTAGTTTGACTGTCATATTAAGGTCAGGTTCAATTACAATTTTAATCTAAGCCTGTGGGGCCTTGGTAAGGCCTTGGTCTTCATATTATTGACTTACTTCATAATAGTTTAGTGTTTAGTGAGTAAAATGATCACACGGCCATACTCAATTGTTAAAGTGTTCTTGTGTGTTTTTTTCTAACTTAACTTCGACTTAAATCTTGCCCAAAGCCGCGGCCTACAATGTCAAAATAATTTTGTTGGATATATTATATTAAATAGGTTCTTCAAAAAAACGGTTAGGGTGATTTCACTTATTGGCACCTATGTGTTTTTTTGGCAATATTGTGCAAATTTTTTGAGTACACAAATTGTTCACTATAAATTTGGCTCATTCAATTTGTCAAGTTTATTCACAACAAATTAGTGTTCAGAAACAATAAATAATAAAATGTTTTGACTTAAACAGTTCAAATAGTCAAAGTGCACCTTTCGCATGTACAGCTTAATTGTGAAAGTTGCTTAAACAAAAGAGGACAAAACAAACTCTTGCGCACAATACGCGACACTATGGTGGTCCACAATGCGGTTGGACCACCGTAACGATAGTCCGGACACACACCAAGTTATCTTGTTTGATTAGCGTCCGCAGTTGGTTTATTTACCCTAACACTAGGTACGTATTGTGTGGTGTGGTTTTGACCAAGTATAGCAGCAGCAAAAAAATCACAAATTACAAAAAATACTAAGTATTTTGCTGCTATGTTTGCAACGGCATTCAATATACATGAAAAAATCTCTTATTTGATTGAAATTCATCTTAAACCTGTCACAATCAAAGCATCCTCTAAATCCTTTGAACAGTGAACCCAAAACCTTGACATCTCTATCGTAAAATCAAGGCTTATCCATGTTTTCGTCAAGTTTGGTATTAAGATCAAGATTGGGATAATTGTGACTAGCGTATACCTAGGTTTCAGCAGCAACACAGACAAGTCATTTGTCTGTGTTGATCACTACGACAATACCAATATTTGTACTAAAGGTTGTATGGAAATAAATTCTAAGTCTGAATAAGAAGTTAGAATAATAAAATATTCTGCCCTCTTCATCAAGTTCTTCAAAAGCACTAAATGTAAATTACACACTGTGAGATATTTTTTGATAGAATCCAATCCGAAAACCTATTTTAGGTAAAACCTTAATTTTTTTTTAAGGTTTTTGCTAATTTGATTCGCATTATATTGTACCACTAGCTCTCCCGGTGAACTTTGTAACGATTTTTTTCATGAGAACCTTCTCGTGATAATAACCAACACAACAAAAAAAGAATTAGCGAAATCGGTCCAGCCGTTCACGCTTGATGTTGTGACCAAGGGAAATAGGGATTCATTTTTATATAAATAGATTATTCCTTTATGTCATCACAATCACGGACACTTTTTTTTTGTCGAGGCTTTTGTCCATAATGGGCATGTCAGCCTCATCATACCCTAACAGGGACATTTGTAACCTTATTTGGTCAAAGTTAGCCCTTACTTTAAACTTTCATGGTAAGCTGTGAACAGATCGGTAGTTTCTAATATTTACCGTATATCGGAATCTACAAGTCGCACGTATAAGTCGTTAATTAGTGAAATCTATTGTCTGCCAGGTAATTTCTAATTCCATTCAAACATCTGCTCATCCAATATTTGTTTAACGGTACTTTTTACTTCCAAACGGACCTATAGTATGTTTGTTCGTTTCTGTGGTGTGTCATAATTTAGACCGATTGTCAAGTGTACTTATTGTCGTTTAAGAAGTTTGCTTGACTATCTACACTATTTCTAATACCACCTACATGTGTCCAAGTGTGTACCTATGTTTGGTTCTGTGGGCAGTTGGCTGTAATGTTTTGGAATCAATTGCCAATTATAATTTCATTTCTTATGTACCGAGACATTAGAAGTATGTTAAAATATGAGTTTGTGTTTGTTTTTCGAGTTTCGAGTGAGTCCCCATAACATGACAATAATTTCGCTTGTAGTGTCTCAAGGCTTTTCAACCTGTCGCGTGGGAATTTTGCTAACGTGAAAGGTATTTCTGCGTTTTCGTTGGTTGATAATACATTAATTATCTATCATTGTGACAGTATATTTGTAGTAACTACTCTCTGACAGAGTGTAGTTTAAGTACACAAGGATCATAAAATTAGATACCTTTCTATATATATAGAAATGGTGAATGTAATTTTGTCCCCCCTTAGCTCTCGAGAACTGCTTACGTTCCAATGATGGTTGACCCCTCTATGGATAGCCCTCGATCTGGAGGCAAGCCAAAAAATTTGACCTAGCCCTAAGGGGTCAAAAGTTATAGGCCAAAACCTATGACGTGGTGCGGCGCGAAGCACCGCGCAAAACACCGTAATAGTCTATTAAAAAAACTAAGTGTCTAGAAATGATTACAAGAAAGATTATAACATTCAATATAATATTGAATCTCTTTAAAAAATTCGGACTACAGAGATTCTATTTAGTGTTAAATTACTTTTTTTAAAACTGGATTTAAAAAAAAAAGTGTGGTTATAGATTTTCTTTCATGCCCCGTAACGGCAATAGATTTGCTTCCTATTATAAAAGATCCATTACTGCCAGAGTGTGGGTGATAATAAGTATCTAAGGAACAATTAAAACAACGAAAACGCACAGTACTACTATGATCCATTCAGTTATATTTGAGGTCATTATGTGACGTGTGGTGATGTGTAGTGACTTTGAAATGATGTTGGCATCTCTTGAACATTTGAACCGTTTAAAGTGCCTCTAGAACAAGATGTATAGATAACAATGCTCAGAATCAGGCACGGGTCAAGTGTTAGTAACTGTTATTGTAATACTTTATAACACTAGACACGCATGTGACTTTATTCGTATTGAATTTTGAATCCGTCCAAAAAAAAAGTAGTTTACCGAATAAAAACTTGTTTTAATACAAATTATGTTATTACATACTAAACCTTCCTCTTGAATCACTATACCTACCTAATTGTTCCTTTAAAAGAACGATTTACTAGTATTCCCGTTAGGACTTCCATCTGTACCGTGTAAATCCAATACACAACTACGAAATGCGGATTATGAAAAAAAATGGAAAGAAAACTTTGAAGAATGGAACGAAACTGTATCCTGCAAAGCGCGAAGATTATTTGGCAATACACGGTATTTAAAGTTACCGTGTTTTGACTAAGGAAACTTTAAAGGAAATATAATCTAATTTTCGTTGTAATATCTCAGAACTTTTCGTACAAAGTAAAAGAAGTGGGAATGTGGTACGATGTAACAGGCTTAAAGGAATCGAAAGAGCTTTGTTAATTCAAAACACTGTAACTCTAGATACAGTGTATTGGATTCATACGGTACAGCTACGCTAGTGTGGTAACCAAGGATCGAACGCATGTCCTGCCTCTAAGCCAGCCACGGCTACGGACGCAGATTTTTTCTGTTGATGCTTTATGGAAGCTTTGTCAAGATTTAGGTGTAGAAAGTCAACATCAATAGGCGTTTAGAACAACGTACAAAATTGCCAAAAAAAAAAAATAACACCAATATGAAGACATCTCAATAGCTTGCTCCTAAAAACTTAACAGACTAATACATTATTAATGTAAAAATATTCATTTATACTCTACACCGATGAATCGATTAATATCGTACCGTTGACGTACGGTATAGACACATCACATGTCAATCAGTATGAAAAATGATCAGTCGATTGTTAAAATCGATACTTTTTTTGGACTTTCATTTCTTCATTGTAATCTTGGGATTTACGGTTCAATTTTTTTGAAATATCTTTAGCCTTTATTCGATTGTTATTAAGTTGTTAAACGAGGTATTTTCTTAGTTAACTTGGTCAGGCATATGTCACTCGCCTAACAATCGCAAAAAATACGTGACGTCAGCGACTACTTGAAGTTGTAAGTCGGTAAGGGTTGTCTCTTGTTTTTGATACGGCATTGACCATAGAGTTGATATTGAGGCATTAACGTCATAATTATTGGTCAAATTATGCTGGTACTTTCCTGATAACCCTAACGTTCGAATTATCGATATGTCTGTAAACAAAAGAATGTGCTTTAAATAACGTCGGAGTGCAAGTTCTGTATGTAAGTATTCCCTATTCTATGACTTTCTTGGTAATAGTCTAGGGCCGCTAAGAGCTTGCTTCTAAGATAAAGCAATATCTATACAAACTAACTATTATACATACTGCATTTAGAGCCTTATTACACTACAATAGCGACACGGAATAAGGAATAGAATACTGGCGGATCAAATGCGGATTTTTTTTACCTTAGTTCCCTCGTCCTTCCGATTAATGTGTACCTAAAAATAGCTGGTAACTAGTAACATAAAAATGGTTGGACTGACACTGAGGCTTTTTTTTTATTCCGTGAGATCGCGGCCGCTCCCATGTCCATTGCTGCGGGCGTCTCTGGTGACCCTAGAAGGTATTTCCAGTGGCCGCCGGCAGACTGTGGCCACCTGTGTGGCCGCTTCGGGGGTTTGGTCGGAATGAAAAACCCGCGTCTTTGAGGTTGGGGTTTCATCCCGCGTCGGTGAACACTGAGGCCTACAAACCTGTTAAAAAAACTTAAAATTAATTAAAAACTTGTAATCATACCTACTTTGGCCACTTAATGTTAAAGAAACAGAAGGAAGTTTTCAATTTATTTGTATAAACAACTTTACTTATAGATTGAACAATAATTACTTTAATAAATGCATCATTGTATCGACAACTATTGTTAAATCCGATGATGTATAAAATAAGTATATAATTAATGGTGTATGTCCATTAACTCATTGTTACACTACAAGGTAACTAAAATGCCGATGGCATCTTATAAATATATACTTAAAGGCTGATCGTTACAGCTGGATCGCAACTCTTGAAACACAGATTTATTAAAGTCCTTTTTTTTTAATTCCGCGAGACCGCGGCCGCTCCTATATCATTTGCAGTGGCTTTCAGCGGACTTCGGCCACCTGTGTGGCCTCTTCGGAGGGTATAGTTAAAGTCCTAGCGTAACTACGTCAGACTTACTTACCATTCGTACCTATATCTAATTAATTTTAAAAGTAAATACGAGTAGGATAGTTTTTCTTCTTCTTTCAAGTACGTGGCTCCATCGTTCATCAATGATTGTGCCAATGTCAATGTAACGTTTGATAGTTACCGGTGTGGGACAAGATATGAAACGTTTTTCGGCATTGCAGGTGAGCGTCTCGATCTTTTTAGAGGTAAGCTAAAAAGCTCCCAACCATGAGCTTAACAAATACCGAAGTGGGATAGTTGTTTGATCCTAAATCCCGGTTAATTACACAATATTTTAACTTCTGTAATGTCAACTTCAACACCGACATTTTGACTTTGACAGTAATGAAGAAGGAGTGAGTTGCGTCTGTTTATAGAAGCTATACAAATTATCGTATTAAAGCCCGTTAAGTTAACCTAAGCCTATGCGTTGCCCTAGGTTAATTGTTCAACTCAGGACAACATACGCTTTGTAGTGTTTAATAGATTTCGTGCGATTTTACAGGTTTATGAGTAAAAAGTCGCACAAAATCAGTTTAATAACTTCTGAGATTAGGTTGTACCTACAAACTGACTGATAGATAAGAATGACAAAGTATATTTATTGTATTTAATTAATCTGAATACAGTTATTAATGTTCCCAATAAATCTGCACCTAAGCAACGTCTTAGCGCACATCCCATATTTTTTATATTAAAACATAGTTATTATTTGATGGAAAACCAGCATCCCGGATCATAGGTTGTTCATTGTTCATCCGACATTGGCAATCAACAATAATTTATTGTATATAAGTGTTAGAAACTACCAAATATTTGTATTTTTAATATTGTACAGTCATGCTGGCTACTCACGAAGGTATCACATCACATAAAACTAAGTCCTCCTCCGCGTACAGACACTTTTGAGGTTATCGCGATGCTGTCTGTTCGTGATAAACTCAAAACCTTGTGCACTGATTTTCATGCTGTTGTCATCAAAGGATAGAGTGGTTTTTAAAGAAGGTTTTAGGCTACTTTTTATCCTGAGGATATGTTCCCGCCAGAATTGGGAAACATAATAATTATAATTTCACGCAGGCATAGCTGCGATTGTCCTCTATAGTCTGTAATACTAATAAGCAAGGGAACTAACATTAGAGATAACCTTAGATCAAAAATACCTAGATTACCGATCAATGCTTTAAAAACGGCACCACTTCACCTCGGTCATTGCACACTTGGGCGCTTCAACCGCTTCCGTACTAAGTTCCTATTCCGCTTGCTGACTCTCGAGGGATGCGACAACGACGCTGTACATTGATGCTTTTGTATTAATTATTACGAATTATTTCTATGTCAACCATCAATGTACAATCTTGTTTATTTTTTGGATGGTATTTGTAATAATTACCTATATAGTATTCGAGTGCTAAGATTCCGCGTTGTATTTGTACTGAATCTAATGTCTATATTAATTTTGATCTAAGGAGATAACAATTAAACTCACCGATGTTCAGACTGCTGGCAGATATTATAGTATGTAGTGGTATCATAGTATCTTTGCGTGGATTATATATTTTCTTCAATGCCAGGTAACGGCAACGGTAATAGGCTTGCCCCCTGTAGGTGGGACCAACAAAATTACTAACAGAGTAAAAGGTACACGTCTGCCTATGTATGGTATGTTTACAGTTTGTAATTTTGTATTAGTACTAGTACGGTGTCTAGCGCGGTGCTTCGCGCCGCACCACGCCATAGGTTTTGGCCTATAACTTTTGACCCCTTAGAGGTAGGTTAAATTTTCGATATCTTGGCTTGCCTCCAGATCGAGGGCTATCCATAGAGGGGTCAACCATCATTGGAGCATAAGCAGTTCTCGAGAGCTAAGGGGGGACAAAAATTACGTTCACCATTGCCATATATATGCTTTTTTCTTTGAATGTTGCAAAAAGATTTTTTTTTCAAGTACCCACAAGGTACCCACTCGTGTACTTGTTTAACAATTTTAGCATTCACAATTCCGAGTACCGAGTGTTTGAGAGACCTGAGATAGCTGTTAATTTATTCAATTGTGTTTTTCAGTTTTAGATTCACTGATGAAACACATAATGAAACTAAATAAATACACTATGGAGTCGCACTAGTCATTTTCAATTTAAAAAGAAACCAGCCCGACTATTTTACAGATATAAGATCAGTCCTCATCATCATCTCAGCCCACTGCTGGGCAAAAGCCTTCCCTAAAGAGGGGGAAATTCCTACATGTACCACGCTGGCTGCACAGGTCGGTATAAGGTTTTGTGTCGAGTTTTCCTTCTCTAAACATACTCATATATATCTAAAAACATACATAATATATATAAAAACACAAAAAATATTTTATTGACCACACAAATATTTGATTGGACCCGGGAATCGAACCCGGGAACTCAGAGACGGTAGTCGCATACACATACCACTGCGCTAGATACATATACCCATTAATTATTGACTTATAAATGAATGTATAAAAAAAATTATTGTGAGTCATAGTTATTTTTAAACTTTGACGATATTTGCTCTTTAATTGTAACCACAACCGCAACTTCACAAAAGTCTAATAACACACTTTCAGTATGATAAAATCGGTAACTCGTGATGGTTCGATATCAAACAACTACCTACTAAGGATCAAAAGTGCTATATAATTTAAGGTTACACCTAGACTAGGCGTTTGTACTAACACATTACATAGGTACCTACACATCTAATGCTAGACCAATAAATATAAGTAATCACAACAATCAATTAGGAAGATTACGATAGATTGGAACACTTTCTGTTCGTGCATAGAGTTACGAATCTAACATAAGCGGCGATCGATAATTTATTAAATCAATTTAATCAATACACAAAATACATTTATCTTATTGCTACTATAGGTGCTGAATTTGGTCCACTAATCAATTTTATCAAATTTATGCTAATATAAGCCATCAGTCACTTTATTTACTAATGAACTAGCGATGTCAAAATAAATTTAAATAAAATTAAGTCAAGGAAAAGTTTAATTTTGGCAAAGTTTTGTGATCTATGTATCTGCTGTAACTACTACATGGACTATAAACTACTTCAAAGAATAAATTATTCTTTACAATTCGTTTAAAAACGATACAAAATAAATAGGTGAGTACGTGACACATGTTTCGTATATGATATCTGAAAAATCTAGTAATAAATTTAATTTTTTTAAGATAAGAGCATAAATATAGTGTAAAATATACTATATTAGTACTAACATACACGTCCATAATAATCTATTTTTTTCAACTAATCTGTTCAAATGATGCCGCGGTAAGGAAGTTCTTTGTAGTTACATATAAGACCGACCTTTATGTATTTTAAACCTTGTTATTTTTTCCTATGTAGGTTATTAAATTTGTATTATTATACAATACACTTTACAGAGGATACCCTCTCTCTCTCTCTTAGTATTATATTTTAAACTAAGCAACCGCGTCTAAATTTCACAATATGAATAACAAATATTATAGTCTTGGGCTGGACTCGAACCAACGACTGATCCCTTTCAAGAAGGAACTTTCTACCAAAACTTGTCTTAGTTAGTTTGTGATTCATATTGTCAAATTATATAAGAAAAAGTTAGCATACTTCTTATAAAATATATTAACAGCGTCTAAACTTTTCAGCTCTACGAGTATGAGCTTAACAAAAAACTAGTTATCTAATATGTTCGCAACTCTCGATTGTTTTATACTTACGCAAGCAGAAGCGTCTACTTTCATGATCGAGATGTGGGCGACCGTGTACTATGTATGTGGTCACCGGTCAGCGTGAGAAACTATTGGTCTTTGCCAACATACTCGTACAATACGTTTATTGTTTTAAAACCTTAATTGATAAGTTGACGTGTTTGACTTGTACATAAATGTGTGGAATAGAAAGTTAGCCTCCATTTAATTCTATCAAGGTTGTGTACGAAAAAAGTACGAGTATAAGACACTGTGACCCCTCCGTGCCTCGGAGAGCACGTTAAGCCGTCGGTTCTGGTTGTCATACGAGCGTCTATGGCAGTCGTTAGGGGTAGTTGAGCCCTTAATCAAAAATTCGACCTGTCTAACTGCAGAATTTCGATATCGCCCATGGGTTGTGGAGGTCAGATGGCAGTCGCTTCACGGAAAATATCGAAGTTAGACTGGAAAGCCGACCCCAACTGAGTTGGGAAAAGGCTCGGTGAATGATGATGTGTATGAAAAAGGGATATGTTGGTTGTGACGATAGTTTGTTGTCAAAGTAAGCTTGGATAATTTTATTATGTACAACAATAGTCTATGCAACTGTTCAATTTCCAGTAGAAACCTTCTGCCAACTGATCAAGACACCACTCACTAGCCTAAAGACGCCCAGGAATTGGCTGTGCCTTAGCGGCTGGCACTTAAAATTTTGTTGCCTATCATTTTTTTTTAGTTTTCAAAATTACAATATAGCTGCTACTTTTTATTAAATTAATTCGTCCATTTTGGACATAACCCATTATAAATGTGCCCGATGACGGCAATTATAGGCTTTGCCCCCTATTACGTGGGACTAAAAATACTGGCAAAATGTGGGTATGTAATGCACCTCTGCCTACACCTTCGGGGATATAGGCGTGATATGTGTGTGTGTGTGTGTGTGTGTGTTATAATTTATGATTTCGATTGTTTGCACTTGGTATAACATATGGTCGTTTAATCAGCAGGTGCGTCACTTGCAGATCAGGTTCTTAGACGTATAGGATCATTAATGAGACCCTATGCAAAATGCCTTGATATATACTATACTTGCGAAAGGTTGGCCACACTTGCGTATCCGCCACAAAAAAAATGCATAAAATTAATATTAAGCATAGTTAATATTGAGAAATAATAATTATTATACTGTCTCCAAGTAGATACCCAATCTAGCTATAGGCCAAATTCCTGGCCAATGTCAGATCTCTATCTCTAGACCAATTATTATATTTAATTACATTGTCACATTATATCCGAAACACGCTGTATAAGCAAAATGTAGTGTTAACGCAAGACAAGTTGCTCTACTTAACAACAAATAATAATTTATTGTGAGAAATCAATAGAAGTAGCTAGCTAACTAGCCATTGAGAAACACAATTATAATATAAATATTAGCTGTTGCCCGCGGCATTGACCGAATTTCGTAGCTACAACTTCAACTAACAGGTACTTAGTAAATCAAAAGTGTTATAAAAAATAATACTTTTACGTATTAGGTAACATACTAGTATATTTTATGGTAACAAGCTATTATTATTAATCGAGCTAGTATAATAATATGATTTATTATTATGTATAAATAACAAGTCATTGTAATTTCTGGAGTAAAGATAGCTTAAAATAGTTGGCTTCTAGCTTAAAATTTATAGGCACAATAATCGTAAGGAATGTTGACGTCATGATGTTAAACTAGGTATATAAGAGTTCCAGCCTTTATAATTTTATTCCCTGACGTGAGTTAAAACGCGACCCCCAAAGATGCGGTATAATAACCGACCCAACGACCCAACCCCTTCACAGAGGCCGCATATGCCCAAAGTCCGACGGCATACTGGGACTATCCTAAGGAGTGCTTACCCTAGACGGTTTGTATGGATGATAGAACGGCGCAGTGACTGCCTACGCCTTGGAGGAGGTCTTAAAGGTTCGTAGGGAGCCCTTAGCTTCAGTGCACCAGAATCTTAGCTAGCAGAGATTTTATTTTCCGTTACCCTCGTTTGAAGCAAAAAACCCATTTTGCGACAAGTTAAACTGCTTCTATCTGTGAATACCACAAGAGAATCAATGAGTAACTTATAAATGCAACCTAAGGATGCAAGATTTCTACTGTTTTATTATATTATAAAAGATTTTACAAATTTATTATTAGCTAGAATATATTCTCACGTTCAGTTAGTCATAAAATTGTAGATGTATCAAGACCCATTATAATATATTTATGCTAAACGTCATATAACGGTGTGTCCGATTTCAAATTAACGACCTTGAAGCTTGTGTTTTGTTCGGTTATAAATGTTGTAGACTTGAATAGGTTATAATGTCTATCGGTTATTTATTTGATAGTTACTACATACATACAATCACGCCTCCTTCCCATCGGGTTTTCCCCTTGCTACGATCCTGACATACTTCTTTTCCTTCTTCCACTTTCATAACAATCTTCATGCAAGCTCTCCGGTTACAGGTACTCTTGACCTTACCTTATGTAAATACATACATACATAATAATACATAAACTTGTTCTGGATTCTTTCTCTGTTGAGAAGTATTATCATGTATGCTTTCAGCTGCTTGTCTTATCAAATGGCCTAGTATTCTTGACCTTTTGACAAAACGTAATATCCGATTTGATCGAAGTACGTCTGCCTTTGTCAACCCTTAGGCACCAACCTCTCCATCCAGTTTCTTCAAACTTCTAACTTCTTTTATTCATGCACTCTAGCAACGTGATCGAATCATCTAATCATCCCTTTTTCTATGTTGTAGACTAAAAATATATATTATAGTTAAAGGAAGTATTAGCAACATAATTAATCTACTTATAAACTTACTTAAAAATCAAATACTTACACGACCATTACACAAATATAAATAACTATTTTATAATATAGATTAATAGTGCAATTAAAAGGCAATACTAAGCACTAATAGCATGTTCAACAACGTACTGCATACAGTATTAAAAAATTACCACCGAATAATTGCAACTAGAGACAAGGATAAATGTTGTAAATTATTTTTTATAATCTTTGGTCATCGAAAAATATTTAACCTTGGTCATACTTATCGAAGTTTGCTAACTATTTACAAATAAAAGGTAAACAGGTAATTTGTAGCAAACATCGTAAAAAATATTACTATTCTTGAGAAAGTTATATTCCCATGTCAATAAAAAACTTGTTATTGAAAAATAAAATTGCCAAACACTTTTACTAAATAACTTTTTAGCGTCACTAGATTTAAAAATACTGCTCACTGGCTCGATGCCACCTTATAGATCCCGTCAATACTTGGGTCGGGTCAAATATTAGTACGATTAGCAAATATTTGTTTCTGAGATTTGCGTTGTTTAGTCTTGAGAGCATACAAAAATCACTTCTTTATCCCCAAAGGAGTAGACACAGGCGCGTGTTACGCTCACATTTCGCCAATTCGTTAACCCCATAGCCTATTGCTGTTTCCGAGTAGCAGGTACATTACTTATTAATTTTATTAAAATATAGTAAGATACTTGTCATAAGAGTGTATCACATAAACTTTAGTCGATTGACATACTCAAGCAATGGTACTGCAAAAAAATTCATACGACAGATTTTTTTTGCCATATCATTGGTGGACTAAAGTTGACAAACTAGACCAGTTTCGGTAGCTTAATTGAGTAACTCATTTCTAATCGAATCAAACTTTGCTGGAGGGGTTTTTTTACCCCTCCCGTTTACGGAATCCTCATGAAACATACCTATAGCACCCTGTATACTTACCCAGTAAATATATACATACTTACAAACTTGATATAGACGTAATTTAAATAAAAATCTCCTTCTATTTATGGTGCTTATGGATAGTAAGGATATTAAGTCACTTTTGTACATAATTGTATTTAGATTTTTAAACCAAGATTTATCAATGAAGTCCAAACGATAACTTTGTTTATTACGAGGTCCAATTGAGAATAAAGTTTATGCAAAATAAAAATTTGGAGGTCAAAACAGTACAAAGAGGTCGAAACAAACACATTTTCAGATGGGGTCGGAACTTGAAGGTCGTTCGAATACGTCACCCTATTTTTAAGCCCACGTCATACTCACCTTTACGTGATACACCTGCTGACAGGCGGATGAGGCCCTGGTAATAATAAAATGGTCGAAATAGGCAATACGTCCACACCTGGCGAAATATGGGCATATTAACCCTCCGCATGTCTGGTGACCAAAAGTTAAACGGTATGCCTTGTAGGGTCTCACGGACCCGGACTATTAACCCCCTTTAAACATGTAGTAGCTAGTGTATTAAATTAATTGATAAGCTAGCAGTATAATATGCTACAGTATGTATTAAAAATAACCCAGAATCAATATGTTTTATTATTTATTCTTATAATTAAACATAAGCAGCGATTTTAACAAAACCGTAAGCAAAGACCTTATAATACAACGGACATAGGATCTAGAACAAATCGCAAGAAAATAATGTCCCGAGTCGACCTATACATTATACATAGGCATACATAGATATAAACAAATTTCATATTAAAATTTAAACCTTGATTCAACGGAATAGTGTTCACTTTTGTTTGCACTAATTTATCGCATTACGTAGCTTCTATCTGTCCGCCTGACTAATTCACCTTATGCAGCTTATACTTGAACTACGTGAACATAGAAACAATGGAGTAGGTTTATTTTGTTAAAGTCTTTTAAGGATTCCATGATATGTACCTACGTAGGCGTAATAATTAATGTAAGACTACAATAAATTCCATAATCTTATAAATTGTAATTACTTGTTTATGTTAGACGAAATAAGCTGAAAAACTAATTAACGACTGACAAAGATTTGTTTTTCGAGTCAGTTTCATAATAAGTAACTGTAGTGTATGAATAACAAAAAGGGAATTAATGAATTTAACTAATTATAATATTATAAATGCCAAACTTCTTGCGGGTGTCAAAGTTCTTCCGCTTTCATTACTATTTTCATAACGCTATGTCGCTACGTCTACTACAAGATAGCCGTGTTTCAAGTGACTGAATTAGTTGCTAAAACTGCGCATCATTAATTTATTTTTATCTTATGGTTAATTTTTGGGATACGAAATTATTGGCTACTAGCTGATCACCGTGACTCCGCCCGCGAGATATAGTTATCTCGGCCCCGATTCCCGTGGGAATACATTACCGAGAATCCAAATAAAAAGAAAATAACAGTACATACACGAAATAAAATGACATGTGTAATTATATTTATGACAAAACAATGATACCCTGTGAAAATTAAAAACATTTTTGGGCTTATCTCCTCCATTCAATCAAGGGATTCTTGTACAAGTTTCATAAAGATCGGACCTCTTTTTGTTATGTCCATAAAATGAGCCGAACAAACAAGATTGTTATTTTTTGGATCAAAATATTCTTCTCGCCGTGCTAGGGCAATAATATTTTTCCATTGTGCACAGTGTACTGGATCCCGAGGAAAACTGAAATAGATGTTGGTTCATATAACGAAAAAAAAATCATAAAGAGCCAAGGCGTCTCCACTATAATCTTTGTTCCAAATAGTTTTATCGCTATCGGTAATCCGAATAAATCTGAATGGTCATTTTGTTAGTACATTATTCAGTGAAAATGAAATGGTCTCTTTCTTTTTACTGAGCTTGGGATGAGTTCGAAAGAGACAGATAGGTACTTCGGTATTGGACTGGATTGCAATATTTACTTTTGTCTTTTAATTTATTATCGACGAAATACTGTATTTTAAGTGAAATAATAAATTGCAAATAATAAAACAAAAGCTTATTTACTGAAAATATGATACACCGTCTTCAATTTGCTTTTTTTTCGTAGTTTTTACACGTTTTTACAATACAGTACGGCATTGTGCAACGTGTTGTCGTTCAGTTGTCAAAATCAAGACTGGCGCGCGATTGTTTCTCTTTTAGCGTTTTGTTTCTCTTTTAGTTCGGACACTTTTGAGCGATGATCCGAAATCCATTGTATTTAAAATCATTGACCGTAAGCGTAGCGTTTTTACTTGCATGCATCATGTGTTGTACTTAAATAACAGGTACATGCGCACTTAAATCACATCTTTGTTCTAAACAATCGTACCCTGGACTGAAATGACAGGCGTCGGACGTCTAGAGACTAATAACGGTCAGCTACTGAGGACGGTTTCAAATTTGAATAAACTGCAGCAATTTATGTTAAGTGGTGGGTCTGTCAGACCCTTCCAGGCATGCCAAGGGTTAAACATCTTTGACTACCCTTTCGGTGATAAATACGTGTTTTAAACATGTGTTACATAGATAAGAAGTAGATTTTTTAACATCAAAATAAATCCTCATCTACCTGATACATCATTACACGAGATAACTATCCAACTTTTAATTTATTCACAGCATATAAAACAACAATCGATCAGACCGACCCGGCGCCTCACTGGGATCATGATCGATTACTTGTCACCTCACTACGAGTATCGATAAATTAATCGACTCGACTCGGTAACAATCGCGTGTTGTGTTGTAATTACTGTTTGTTCTGTAGTGTTTTAGAGGAATAATGTTGACCAATAGTTTGGCGTTGGATGAGTTATTGCTGATGATCTACGCTAAATAAATGGATTATTGATTAAACTGAATATTTGATGTACTGAAGCCGGATTCGACCAAACTCAAAGTTACACCTGTGTTCAACTCTCACAGTAATAATTATACTCCGGCTAAAATCTGTGGGATATTATTTCTACTATTATACTTGAAATGTCATAGTAATTTAATTTTGTTGGATAATACAGTGATATGTATAAAATGTTGACATTGTCAAGTGTTTTTTTAAGTTACATCTGGTGCTCCGCAAAAATCGGGTTTCCAGACACTCACATACCGAACAACTTTTCTTGTCCTGCACCTGGAGCTAGTTAGGAATAACTAGTTCTTCTGTGCGGGACTATCCACTAATCAAGCATTACCTTGACATTGGCGAAATCATCGATTAACATCGATGGAGCCACGTTTTTAAAAGAAGTAGAACTAGTAGTAGATTTAATTAAGTACTAACTAATAAGGTTACACCCGGGAGCTACATCTGCCAACAAACTTCTCTGCAGTTTGGCAGAAGTAAGATTTTTTGTATTTACTGTGTGTACTTAATCGAGAATAAATGCATTTTTATTTTTATGTATTATTAGTATAAATAATATCCCACATATTCTTGTCGGAGAAAGCTTATCACTGAGATAGTTAAACATTCGAGTTTGGTCGAATCCAGCCTAAATCGTAGTCTAATGTAACAAATTGCGTATAACCTAATGCAGATTCCAATGTCAAAGTTATTATTGCTCTATAATCAGCAGCAAGCAGGTAACTTTTTGTGATTTACAAAAAAATACTTACATTAAGAGGTAAAATTGGTTTTCGTGTTATGTAGGTGGTAATTTTTGAAATCACTGAACCGATTTATATTAATGTTTCATTATGCTTCTGTATTATTACTGACTGCCCTCCGATACTCATCATCATTCACCGAGCCTTTTCCCAACTTAGTTGGGGTCGGCTATTCAGTCTAACTGTGATTCGGCTGAACTTCGATATTTTCCGTGAAGCGACTGCCATCTGACCTTCACAACCCATGGGTGATTGATATCAAAGTTCTGTAGTTAGACTGGTCGGATTTTTAAGGGCTTCAACTACCCCTAACGACTGCCATAGATGTTCGTATGACAACCGGGACCGACGGCTTAACGTGGTCTCCGAGGCACGGAGGGGTCTCAGTGTCTTAAGAAATGGTCACCCATCCTAAGATCGGCCTGACTAGATGTTGCTTAATCTTTGCAATGTATGAATATTGTCGGTTACCACTAGACCAAGAGCCCCTCCGATACTCTTATACAGTTAAAATATCCTAATTAAACAAATATTTTTGGACACAACGTTATCTAGCCCAAACCAAGCTATAAGCATGTGCTATGGGATCTAGACAACATATACTTCTAAATACATACATATTATACATACTCCGAAACAAACATTTGTGGATCACATAAGTATTTGATTGGACCCGGGAGTCGAACCCGAGACTCCGGCGTCGAAAGCCGATGCTCGGGATTGGGAGTAAATAATTATTTGTTATTCCTAATATCGTTCATAATTGTTACGATGCGACCTAAATTGATAAAAGTTTCTGAATTTAAGAAGAGAAATACCGGCCAAGTGCGAGTCGGACTTGTGCACATAGGGTTCCGTACCAAAAACGTCTGAAAAATCACGTTTGTTGTATGATAAATAGTAATTTTATTTGTTGCTATAGCGGCAACAGAAATACATCATCTGTTAAAAAATTCTACTTTCTAATTATCACGGTTCATGAAATACAGCTTTGAGACGGACGGACAGTGAAGTTTCAGTAATAGGGTTCCCGTTTTACCCTTGGGGTACGGAACCCTAAATATAATAATAGTCAGCTACTAATCATAGGTGTAGTCACAAATCAACACTTACGATGCCGAGGCTATTGAAAGTGAAAACTTACAATTCAAAGCTTAACTTTCAACAAGATACTTAAAAATGCCGTGATCAGCTGATTTATAAATTCCAAATGAAGAATGGGATTTAGTGGAAAAGTATGTTAAGCACGTACTTAGCGGCCCCGTTGAGTTTCTATCGGTGACGGTTTCTATTGTAAATATTAAAATATTATTTTCTTTAATAATCTTTTAAGTTAAATCGTATTATAATGTAACAGTACTAGTTTATATACCTACATTTAGATTTACGCTATGACTGCAGATATTATATTTATATATAGTACGAGACACCCAGGACTTTAATTGACTGTGCCAAAGCGGCTGGCACGTAAGATTTTGTTTGGGTTTCAATTTTTTTTTTCTAAATTACATTATAGCGGCTACTTTTTATTGGATTCATTAGGCCATTGCCCCCTATTACGTGGGACAAAAATACTAGGTACAAATTGTGGGTGTGTATTGCACCCTTTGTCTACCCTTTCGGGGATGGGCGTGATATGATATGTGTGTAAAATACAGATTATTGTTATAAGCTCCACACCTTTGTCCGACCCAAATAGCATTATTGAAAGCTAAGCCACAGAGCTTTATCTACACATAGACAGATGTTATACGTAAATAAATTTTTCGCAACAATAGCAGTCAACTTTTATCGAAAAAGACACAACAACAACACTGGTATTATACAAAACTATACTCTAACTATCCTTCATAGAGCATAACATTCAAAAAGCAAAGATTTGCTAATAAAATGTAGCGTTGTTATTCTAAGAGACTTTTCAGCCTTGGTTATAAAGCTTAAATTTGAATACATGGAGGTGTGAATATATGAGACTTAAATAATGGAGAAGATGACAATGTGCACTTGCGTCCAGTCTAATGCTTGCGCCAGATTCTTAGTACTTAGACTAAAACCATTGATGCGCTATTATATAATATAATTTATATTCTATTTCATTGTTTCGTGAAAACCCGATACTTGTTATTCGAAAGGTAAATTTATTGACCAATTATAATATCAAATAGGTTATAAACATCAGTATTCACAACCAACGTCATATATTACTGGATTCTAGATATTTATGGTTTGGAAAATTATAACCTTTGGCTAACCGTTACCGTAATATTCTAAGTAAATGTGTCAGGAATTATTGTAATTAGTAGACTGATTTGGTAGTATTTTTTTTTAATGTGCGGTTATAGGCCGCGGTCGCACCTTTGTCCATTGCCAAGTGCCTCTGGTAATCACTTCTAATTTTTTTTAAAAGACCTATCTAATGATACTTCACACGATGAGGTATACGCGAAAAAAATATATCATCCTCACTTAGCGTGTAGGGGAGGTACCAAAAATAAAAGCATTAACCGTTTTAGAGGAAAGCCGAAAAGGACGGACGGACGGACATGACAAAACTATAAAGGTTCCGAGATTTTTACAACGGAAACATAAAAAAAAACTCCCAAATTAGGACTACTGAACAAGACTACTGAACAAAATAATAGGTGCTGAGAGCTATTAACATCTTCGGAAAACTAAATATTTAGTGATTATTTTATAATATTTTGATAATGTGAAAGAGGATTACTTGATCACTTATCTATTTTTGGTAATAAGCAGAAATTGGTGTTTTAGTGTGCACAACAAAGAAATCTGACATCACAAACCCTCTTCACACAGTTTTTGTTCCGACCTGATAAAAAGGTTGACAAAGGATATTGTATGGAGAGAGCCTCTCTATTGTTGTTTGTTTTTAGCAAACCACAAACGCAATCCAGTGACAAGTTGTTGACTTGGGAGGTTGTTATGCTTTGAAAGATGCTACACTAATAATACTGCGATTTTGACAATTTCTCTAATAAATTTACTTTCTAAGGTGTCACGTCACTTCATTGCTGTTTTATATATTAATAGCCTTTGGGTGCGGGTACATCCGCATTATTATGATGTTTAACTTATTCTAATGAGTCTGATAAATTGTAATAAATGATATTCGTTTCATGTAATGATTACAATATAATCTATTACTTTATTCACAATAAGAATTACAATATACCAACATGATAGTACACTAAAAATATTTACATTACAAAATATCGTTTATAAAATCCTCCGCGTCATTGCCGACTGGGAATGTTCCCAGAATGCTCACCTCATGACCCCAGTGTCTCAACCCCAAACGGCTCAATTAATGAATAAAACCAGTGGATGGAACCGAAGGCATACGTTAGTCTTGACATACATTTCTTACATCACAAAATCGCAATTATCCAACACAATCAACTATTCGTAGCAATTATTTTTAATAGTATTGTTAATCTTTTTAAAAATATATTCATGAGGAAATAGAAAGTGTTACTTTTATACAGTTTTAATTTTTATTCAAGCAATTCCGATTGTCTTGATCTACATAACATTAATAACTTCTATGAAAGTTGTTTTGTGACTTTCTATTGTGTTAAGACATATGTTTTTCATTAGCATATTATACAACGTGCTAGCACAAATATAATTAATTAGCGATATGACAAAACAGTATTTGATAATACACAACATATCTCTTTAAAGAGTGTTTCTTACAACTTAAAATTGTATTTTTAAATAAAAAAGCTAAACCATACTAATAATAACACTGACTTCATAATTATTTTATTCATAAAGTCTCAATAACTATCTAAATAGGTATCACTTACAATGTTGTCTGGAAGAGTTCACTTTTGTACTAGGTATCTCTGGCGGCCACTTGTACTAAATTTAGTTGATGTTAAATGTGTTATTGACAAGGGCTGGTGTCTTATTAACTTTTACTTAACTTTATTACTCCGATGTTTAGGTACACAAATCCAAGCTTCCTCAAACCATCCAGGTCAACAGAACATACTCCGCCATCTCATCAGCTTGTTGGCAATTGATAAACGATTTTATTTTGTAATCATCCTTGAAAGGGTCTTCAAAACTTTTAGAATTGAGGGACTCCAATTGAATAATATGTAAACTCATGTAATTTATTATAATTCAGATCTTCTTCAATTCCCTATTACCTCCACGCTTAAAACTGTAAATACTAAAATAATATTTTGAAGTAGAGTAACTTCCATCACCATCACCGAGAACAATAGCAACTGCAGTGGGCAACGACTTGGAATTGCATTTAAAATATTCACCAACTCATTCCGCGCCCGTCTGTCTGCTTATAACCATGTTACTACCAACATAACCGCCTACTACCAACCAATTGAAAATACTTCTTATCTCCTTGATGTTAAGTCTTTTTATTCTGTATGAATAACTTTGTCGAATGTCAAAAAAACTTTTTGGATGTTTACTATTTTGAAATGTATTTATGCATACTTCATTTTGACCTTAGTTTTGACGTATTTAGTGAACGATGACCCGTAAGAAGTTATTTTTGATCCGTACCGACCTTAGTTGAGTAATACCGTTTGTAAATTAATTAAACTTAAATATATGCCACTATTAAACACCGTAATATAATAAACTTCTTCTCATAATTTAAAATTCATTTTTAAATTATAATCTTCCGAATGTACTTAATTAAATACATATAATTAGAAAACATAAAATTTAACTTTACTCGTAAAATGAAAGTTCAAACAGAATAGATTTGAATTTGAAATTTAACTATAAGTTAGCTGTTGTCCGCGGCCTTCCTCGAGATTACTAGTGGGTACGAAATTCTGACGTAGACACATTACCCTACATATATAAAATATCTATTGGCATATACCAATTTCCATAATAACTACGTTTTTTTATCGTAATATATAAATTGAATTTATAATACAACATAGCACATACAAAATAGCACAATAAAACCATAGAGCTTTGTCCTTATGCTAACAAAAATGAATTATACATACCTTATAATGTCATATTAATTAGCTTACTTCAAATCTTAAAACAATTAGAAATGTCTAGTTGGTTAAGGTGTACAAACACAAAAAAGCCTTGTGTGTCTTTTTGTGTGTTGTTACACCACAAACACACAAAAAACCCACACCAAACCCTCTCGTTCATATACTCAAGCGCATATACAAACACACATGCGCACCTAAACACACACACACACGCATACAAATATGCACACACAAATACCTACAAGCTTAACTAATAACCTGTTGAACTATATGTGGATGAATTTTAATGTAACAGGTAAATGAATAAGACATTAGCATTCAAAGATACTGTCATTACTCCTCCTTTTTTTAAAGACGGTTTAAAATCACATAGGTAAATATAATAAATAAATAAATATTTTTGGACATTCTCACACAACGTCATCTAGCCCAAATTAAACTAATATAAGCTTGTGTTATGGGATCTAGACGGCTGATAAACATACTTATATATTTCTAAATGCATACATTATTATTCATAGAAAATACCCAACCTCCGAAACAAACATTTGTGGATGACACAAATAATTTGAATCGACCCGGAATCGAACCTGAGACCTCAGGGGCGGCAGTCGCATACTCATACCACTGAGCCACCGAGGCAGTCGTAGGTAGTTCTAGACTACTTTTTCGTTCCTTATGTCATTGCCTTAGTATCTACTTATGGCCGTTTGCCATAAGTAGATACTTTATAATAATAATAAATTGGTATTAACTTAACTTTGTGAGCATACCTATCCTCACAAAATTAAGTTAATACCGATGTGAAATCATTAAGATTTTAATAATGAAGTCAAGTAATAAAACATCAAATTTATAGTAACCTATAGTATCATTAATTTAATGCCATATTTGTTATTATAAATTATAATACTAAATTCTAAAATTAACACAGATTTGTGTTGTACCCAGAAGATCACTAAAAACACAGTGAAAATCGTAAAAACAGTAGGCGTTTAAATATTAGGCAATAATTTAGGAACAAATTATAATATAACCTCTACTAGGTTATTTAAGTGCGTGCCCGCATTTAATTCTGCGTTTATTATATTAAAAAATTAATTTATAAATAAATATTAAGAAAGTAATACTTTAAACAGTGGAAATTTGATAACCATTTTTAATGTTAATGTGTTTGTAAAGATTTTAAAATATATTTTATTAGACCTGACATGACTTTGTACGTTTCTTAGTCTTTGACGCTGAAATGGTAGGACCAATTTAAAAAAAAATTAAGTAGGTAGGGAATGGGTAGGCAGAGGTGCATTACACACCCACAATTTGCCAGTATTTTTAGTCCCACGTAATAGGGGGCACGCCCATTGCCGTCACCGGGCACATATATAATAGGTTTTTTTTTTTTTTTTTTTTTTTTTATATTTGGTTCGCCAAATTGACGCCGCCCGCCTGGTGGTAAGTCGTGACGACGTCTAGCGATTGTGGGCCACTCTCACAGCACACATTACTATTGAGAGTGGCCCTCAACTTGACGACCTACTGATGTGCCTCTTCACGCTCCGCTTAAAGAACCCAGGATTATATGTGGGAGGAAACACGTGCACAGGCAGGGCGTTCCAGGCCACTATCGTTCGGCAGAGAAACGAACGTTTAAAACGTTCGGTTCTCGCGAACATGCTATCCACTGTGTGGGGGTGGCATCTCTGCCCGGCACGAGTCGTTCGGGATCGGAAGGAAGAGGGTGGGATCAGATTGAAGAGCTCTTCAGAACACTCGCCGTGGTAAATACGGTAGAATGCGGCCAAGGAAGCTATTGTTCGGCGCTGAGCTAGCGGCTCAAGGCTTCCCGTTACCTCCGGACAACCAATAATACGGATAGCCCGTCGCTGCATAGCGTCGAGAGCGTCCAGCAGATACTTCGCGGAGCCGTCCCAGAGGTGAGAGCAGTATTCGACGCAGGGTCTAATCTGCGTCTTGTACAGCAGACACCTCTGGTCCGGTGTAAAGAATCTCTTTACCTTATTCAGTATTCCTAGTTTCCGCGAAGCTAGCCCTATACATCTTTCGATGTAGTTTTTATTATTGAGCTCTCGACGAACGTCTATGCCAAGGATATCAAGGTTGTCCTTCATTGGTAATAATGCATTCTGAAGAGAGGGTAGGGGAAGGAAAGGGGATTTCTTCGCAGTAAATGCACACGCCTGTGTTTTGCGGGCATTGAACTCGACCAGGTTCTCGGTACCCCATTGAGAGATACTGTCGAGGTTACGGTCGAGATCAGCCACGAGTCGTCGTCTCTCCTCCTCAATCTCAGATCGCCCCGCCGTCGGACGAACCGAGTAACTCCCGTGCAGTGTGCTGTCATCTGCATAGCAATGAATGTTCCCGAGGGATAGCATATCATTGATATGCAGAAGAAAGAGAGTTGGTGATAGTACGGACCCCTGCGGTACCCCGGCATTCACTTGCAAGAAGCGAGAAGCCTGGCCATCGCAGAGGACCCGCACTCGGCGCTCGTTTAAAAAGCTGGCAATCCAGCTGCACAGTTGAGGAGGTAGACCATATGCCGGAAGCTTGGAAAGGAGCGAAGCATGCCAGACCCTATCGAAGGCTTTGGCGATGTCCAGGCTAATAGCCAAGGACTCGCCGTGCCTTTCCATAGCCCCACCCCAGACATGCGTTACGAATGCCAGAAGATCACCCGTTGATCGCTTTGGCCTGAAGCCGTATTGTCGATCATTGATTAGCGAGTGATCCTCTAGGAATTGCATGAGCTGCTTATTTATAAGGAGCTCAAGCACCTTGCAAATGACTGAGGTGACAGCTATGGGTCGATAGTTGCCTGGATCGGACCGATCCCCTTTCTTGGGGATCGGTTGTACGTTCGCCTCCTTCCAGACCTCCGGCACGAGCCCTGAAGAGTATGACAGGCGGTACAGACGCGTTAATACTGGAGACAACTCAGCTGCACATTTTCGTAGCACCACCGCCGGAATGCCGTCAGGGCCACTGGCTTTCCGCGTGTCGAGTGACCGCAGCACTGCCCGTACATCACATTGCCTGATAACAATATCAGGCATTGTGTGGCCACAGTTGGCGATGGCGGGGGGCTGCAGGCCACGGTCGTCGACCCGGGAATTAGCCGCAAAGAGGTCTGCGAGCATATCCGATTTCTCTTGGGCTTTGTGAGCCAGTGTTCCATCTGGGTAACGCAGCGGTGGCAGCGAGGGCTGACAAAAGTTAGATTGCACGGCTTTGGCCAGTTGCCAGAATCCACGGCTGCCCGTGGGATGGGAAGTGAGCTCCTGACCAAGCCGCGCGACGCGCTGGGCATCCGCTCTCTTAAAGGCCCTCTTACTCGACTTTGTGGCCCGGTTGTACGCTGCTTTGAGGTGGCCCACGTTTGGGTCGCGCACAGCCCGGGCCCTGATCCAGGCGCGATATGCAGACTGTTTTTGTCGAACAGCTTTGGCACAATCTCGCCCGAACCAGGGACGGGCTCTGCGGATACTGGCGACATCAGTGAAAGGGATGTAATAATCCATCCCTAAACTGATCTCGCCAGCAATAGCAGAAGCACTATCCGAAGGAGCCTTTCCTACAAAGCAGCGCTGGCTCCAGGGGACGGACGCAAAATAATCGCGTAGACCGTCCCAATCCGCTGACGAGTAGTGCCATAGTCGTCGTGACGTTTGCACAGGACGTGCAGGAGGTGACACCTTCATGCCAGCGTGAACAACACAGTGGTCGGAACTACCCAGTGGGGCTCCTACCGAAACACTGTACTGGGCTGGGCGACTCGTCAGCAGTAGATCCAGCAGAGCGGGCGCGTGATCTGACCTGTCTGGTATCCGGGTGATCCCGCATACCATCTGGGTCAGACCGTGGGAGAGAGCGAACGCATGGGCGGCTCTACCCGCATGATCAGTCTTGAGGGACCCCAGCCATTCAATGTGATGGCCATTGAAGTCCCCCAGAAACACTAGGTCAGCGTTCGGGAACCGCACCTGCGCTTCATCAGCCGTCTCGCTGAGGTACTGGAAGAGCTTTGTTGTCTCAAAATCCCCTGTGTGGGATCGGTAGACGCACACGTAGATCTGGCTCATAGAGCCATGGTCTACGTGCAGCCAAAGGACGGAATTGGAGGGGTTCTCTAGGCAGCGCAACCGGCGGCAGCAAACATCCGCCCTAACGAACACGCACACCCCGGCTTTGTCTCGAAATTGTTCCTCGATGACATAGCCGGGGTAACACAGGTAAGACGTGTCGTCAGGGCGGCGTATTTGTGTCTCCGTGAGGAACATCACAGCGGGCCGTGCCGTCTCAAGGTGGTGGTGGACGGTATCGAGGTTCGCATGGAGTCCACGGACGTTAGTGAACTCCACCTCGAAATGTGAAGTTGTGGGGTTTCCTAGGGCCGCTGTGTAACGTTTATTTCTTTTTTGTTGCACTGCCATTGTAGATTTTGAAGAAGAAGCGTGAAGACAGGGCGACATTTGGTGCAGCAGTAAGTGACAAAGTGCAGGGGCTAGCTTTGTCTAGAACCGTGTGGTTAGGTCGGAGCCGACCCGCCGGACGGAAGGGCTCCCAAACCCCCCTGATGCAAGGCCGCCGCTACCCCACACCGGTTACCACCCGGAGCGGCGATCCCACATCAGGATTATGCGCAACATGTGGGGCAGCCTCCTGGGGTGGTTGGCCCCAGGCGGGCCCCATGACTGTGTTGCGGGCGGCCGCGGCAACGCCGTTGCTAAGGGTCTCCCTGGCCGGCGAATCGACCCACACCACCCACACTAGACTCCGTTTCGCCCCCACTGGTCCCATGCCTGCTGCACCATACATCGCCCCGGGCCCGGCGGTGCAGCTGCTGAACCCCTAACGCAACCCAGCCTGGGCTGGGTTACTTGGGGGGCTTTAGCACAGCTGCACGGTGGTACCCCCCCGGACCAACACTGTTGTACCACCTGGTACCCACGTAGGGGCCGAAGCCACTCCATAGGTACCGTAAATTAACGAGCCTCGTCCGTTTATCAGCAGGTGCGCCACTAGCAGGTGAGGTCGCTGGGGCCCTATAGATGTTGGTAGAGCCCCTTTGCACCCAAAAGGTTACGTCCAAAATGGCCGAATGAATTTAATAAAAAGTAGCAGCAATATAGTAATTTTGAAAAAAAAAATTACCTTGTGTTGCCTTGCGATGAAATGTTGATGAAAGGCAACAAAATCTTAGGTGCGAGCCGCTATGGCACAGCCAATTAAAGTCCTGGGCGTCTAGGACTACAATTGTTAGAATGGGACCAAATTGAAATTGGACCACATGTGCAACACTAGATTTAAAAAAAATTGATCACTCATTCGCAAATTCTGAGGTATAAAATATTTAAAAAAATCATACTTTCGAATTATTGAGAACCTCCTCCTTTTTTTTAAGGTGGTTAACAAGATACGGAGTCGACTATCTAGAGGTTGTCTTTTTCCAAGAACTTTAGCCTCTTATTAAAATAATTTAAATAATAACACCACATTAATAAATTAATATTAAACAATACACAGTTTATTTAAAATTTACACTCAATTTCCATATAAGATTATGACATGACATGTGTATACTAAGAAGCTATAAAACTGCTGTTCTAAGTATATTATTGTTCAGAAATTGTATTTCGGTGTTGTAGGGACACCGTTTTAAGGTCAAAGATCAAGTTGACTATATTTAAAGTTCATTGAATAATACAAAAATACATTTCCATTTTAGTTTTTATACATTTTGTGTCATATTATAATATACCGCTAAGTTTAACGATGTAAATCAATAAATAATACAAATGAAGATTTCAAATAATTATGATGTTTTAAATTTAACGCTTTTTTTAAATTTATTAAATAATTTGTTGACATTTGGGCCGTAACTAAAGAACTAAATGACTATAAAATAACAATATACAAACAAATTTGAAGAAATAAATTATTAAATTACTGCTAGCTGATACCGTGGCCCCACTCATATGGAAAAGTTTTTTACTATCAATTTCTATGGAAACATATCACCGAAATAAAAGGAGCATCATGTAGGTATTGTTTTAGGGATACAGCTCTCTCCATTATATTTTTTATCGAAATTGGTTCGTGTAATTAAACTTCCACATTACTATTAGAGTTTTCGTGGATATTCAAAACAACGTTATGGTACATAATGATCGTAAATATCATGAAAATTCTAATAGTATTTAATTGATCCAGGACGCCTAGTCGCGTTTACGAACAAAACTTTTAATAATGATATTAGAATGTGGAACAAATTACAAATTCATACGAACTTCGACTGAAATCGAAGTTTCCTTAGAACCGGGGTAGGCTTACAGGTGTTTGAGTGTGAAGAAATAATAAGTAGAATCCATACAAAACTAAAATAGTATTACGTCAGTTGAATAAAATGACTGCTAAATTTTCATGAAAATGTGTGTCTAAGTATAAAATAAAGATTTGAATTTGTAACTGAGAAAATTCTCAACAAAAATGTTGTTTAAATTTAAACACCATTAACAATTTACTTTAAATCATTTATAAACCTTCCCAGTCGGCAATGACGCGGAGGATTTTTTAAACGATATTTTGTAATGTAAATATTTTCAGTCTATAATTATGTTTATTTTGTATATTGTAATTCTTATTGTAAATAAATTCTTTATAAACTCTCTTTCTATTTTCAAAACAACATGTACCAAACTAATAATTTTAAACAAAATAATTTCTCATTTACCTCAAATATTAATTTCACTCAACAAATCACAGAAAAATATTTATAAGTCGTTTTATCCTATCGAATTTCAGATTACTTGGCCCATCATACCTCAAACATATTAAGTATTAGTTGAAACTATTTGTATGTTAAACTACACCTCACATTGTATGCATAAAGTTAAGAAATTATTTAATTAAAGACCCCCTATGGACCACACAATATTGCTAAGTTATTTGACCGTACAGTCTCACCAATAAAATAAGAACTCCATACCAAATAGATTTTATGAAATTCTCAAGTGTTAAAGGGTCTTTTTAAACTGGTTGATTTATATGTTCATCAGTGAGCATAATCTGAAATAATTTGTTGTGTTTCTCACGTACCGTTTGTGACCAACGGGAGGTATTTGGATATAAAGATGGCCACCAATAATTACATGTTACCTGATTAAAATGAATACTTAATACAACAGTTTGTTCCAGTAATATTTTAATAACCTGACCGGGTTAAAGTACTTGTGGTAACTTCTTTTTCTTCTTTATTTTTTTAATAACGTGGTTCTATCGATGTTCATCGATGATTTAGCCAATGTCAAGGTAATGTTTGATTCTTCCCGCCCAGAAGAACTAGTTACTCTGAACTAGTTCATGGTGCGGGACAAGGAAACGTTGTTCGGTATTGCAATTGAGCGTTTCGGCCTGGATTTTTCTAAGTCACGCGCTCCGCAAAAACCCAAGTCCTTGTGGTAATCCTGATGGCCTGCTAAGTTTTGAAAGTTTCGAAAGTGCGACTTCGTCCGCGTGATTATTGTTCCCGTGGCCGTATGTTTATAAATTGTAGCCTATGTGTTATTCTGATGTCTAAGCTATATTATTGTAAAGTTTCATCAAAATCCGTTCAGTAGTTTTTACGTGAACGAGTAACAAACATCCATACATCCTTCCAAACTTTCGCATTAATAATGTTAGTAGAATAATAAGACATACTTCTACAACCCTATGGGAATATGCGGATGTGTATTACACAACCACATTTTACCTGTATTTTTGTTGGTATATTTTGGGCCTGTTACCTACTTAGCAAAAGAAAATCAATAACGATTCCGTAATCGAACCTAATTTCCAACAACCGGGACCGAAGTTATATAGGAACCGACAACCTTTGCTATCCGGGCTGCATAGTTTTAACTTATGAAAAGATTATATAATTTAAAATTTAAGATAAAATAAATAAAATGTTAAAATAATTTACATTACTTTTCAATTAATAATACCTACCTGGGTACATAGGAAAAAGTAATTAATTTAAAAATACATAAACCTGACTGTCTACGTTTCCAATCAAAATTAAATTAAGTAGGTATTAATATAACCAAAATAGAGAGATGTTACGCTCTCGATAGTTCTGCATTCATTACATAAATAAACAAATCACAAATCCTTCGCGAGATAATAGTTAGGGGGCTAACTTTGTATTTGGACCGGAACATCGTCCAGACGGGAAATAGATTTTTGAAAGTGTCCAATCGGGTTTAATTACATTTTGTTTTCATAACGTTTGAAGGGTTGATATTGCTGGTACTTCTAATACCTTGATTTTTAGTCCGAGACGCCCAGGACTTTTATTGGCTGTGCCACAGCGGCTGGCACGTAAGATTTTGTTGAATTTCATCGCAAGTTTAAGGTTTCAAATTTTTTCAAAAAAGTTTTAAAATTTATAACATAGCTGCTTTTTTTATTAAAGTTTTGGACATAATCCACTTTCTAGAGTGCCCGGTGATGGCAATAGGCTTGCCCCCTTTTATATATTTAACTTCATAACTTCAGTTTATATTATTTTGGACTTTCTCAAACTAGTAGGAAATTCCAAAGATATGAAAAAAATCCTATAAAATTCTTAAAATTGATGTAGTTTCTTTTTTTTAATTCTGCAGCCCGAGGCCGCTGCACCTTACGTCTATTGCCGAACGCCTCTGGATAGTAGTAGCAAGGTTTTTTAAGGCAGTGAGCTACCACGAGTACTTCTTTAGTCTTAAAAAAAGGTGTTTGTTTTTCAAAGTAATATTTCCAGTCAGTTCTGTTTTCAAAACTGAGTCCTAAATTTTTTTTTTTGTAAGCAGTGGTTACTTTCACGGTGTATTGTAGTCTTTTATTTTAAGAGAATGAAAATCCTTGAGGACCTCTCATTAAAAATCATTACATGCTAATAAAAGTTTACAATGGCTATAACCTAAATATTTCATGATTACAAAAATGTACGTGGCCTCTTTTTTGGCGCCAACCACTCAAATGAAGCAATTGGCAATGTCGGCAATGTTGGCCATGTATGTTCTTCCTTATATGTGACAATGGTGCCATAAGTCACAGATAAGCATGCCAAATCCAACAATCATGGTTTAATTAAAAAAAAGAGATAAACAAGTCTCGCCAAAGTTTTAGTTGACTCTGAAGAGACACATACAAAGTATCATACAAATTTATATAAGTACCCACGTTTTTATTACTACACACCCAAATGGCTGGATCAATCTTCATAAAATTAGTAGGTAGAGCTTACATACTCGATTAACACAGGCTACCTATTTTTTTTGTCCGAGACGCCCAGGACTTTAATTGGCTGGCCATAGCGGCTGACACTATATACACTATAGGCGGCTGATAAGATTTTGTTGCCTTTCATCACAAGGCAACGCGTTTCAATTCCTTTTTTCAAAATTACAATGTTGCTGCTACTTTTATTAAATTCATTCGGCCATTTGGTCGGCAATAGGCTTGCCCCCTATGACGTGGGACTAAAAATACTGGCAAATTGTGGGTGTGTAATGCACCTCTGCCTACCCCTTCGGGGATATAGGAGTGATATGTGTGTGTGTACCTATTTTTTAGCTTGATACAGTGCTGCAGTGGGTAGGTATTGGTTTTGTAAAAACTATCATCATTATGAATATGAATCACTAAATGATACATAATTTCATATTCTTGCGGACATTATAAGTCATAGGCATGAATCATCCCCAATTTGTTAGAAAGAATACCAAATTTCTCTTTTCTTTTTATAATAGTACCTAGGTATTTTATTATTGTTTAGTAAAACAATGGCAGTGGAGTCTATAATTGTAAAGGTGCACAGCCCAATTGTGACTTAATGACTGAGCTATAAGCGTTAATCGTTGAAATTGTAGCGTTCCCCAATTATAAGCTGTAGCGATTAGTGGAAGCGGTTTCGAAACAAGTGTAATTTCACTGTAATGAGATGGAAGCGATTTTTAAGCACATGAGCAGAAGGTGTGGAAGAGTCTGACAAAAGCAATAGTTTTCATCGGTGTGTGTGTATTTCACTGTGTACGTACAGATTGTATTTGGCATGCGTTGTTTCACCAGACATGTAATTAGAGATACATAAAGTAGTTTTCCGGGGAAAATCTCCACAGTCAATTTTTTTAATATTTTGGTATCATTATACAGTGTTGTGATATCAAATCAATGAGTAGGGTAATTCAGTTCAGTACACTCTGACCACCCAGGTTTTTATATGTCCTATAATCACTTCAGAACAAATCACTTTAGTGATCAAAGTCCACATTATGATTTTAATTCTGTTATTTTGTTTTCTCAACTAATCACCCAAGTGATCAGAATACACAAGAGTTCAATTAATTTTATATTGTTTCTTCAAATCACCCGGGTGATCAACGTTTACATGGTTTCGCCCGTAGATTACACGAGATCAATAATTGGCGAAAAATGGGCCTATTAAACGTGATATTGTGTTATTTAGAATAATTCATATTTTAAAGTAGTAAATTCAGGTGACTTATAAATAGAACTTATCAATTTGGGTAAAACTTTATTGAAAACTACTACGTGTGTAATCGCTCTCAGCTTATACTTTAGGCCGACAAGTTAATCGTTTAAATAAATCTTGATACGATAATACCAAGCTAACGAGTGTGGATACAATGCCGCGACAATCGGCGGCGGTGCCTTTCATCTCGACACTTTGTCTTCTATAGTAAGAGTCCTTCACATTGGCGTGAGACGCATTTAATTGGACCGCAGATATTCGTAATTATTTAAATGTTTGCGTTATGTTGTTGGGGCATTATTATCGATGTTTTTGTTGATAAGAATATGTCAGTAACTGGACAGGATATATAATTTTTGTTTGTGTGGTAAAAACAATAATGATACAGGTTGTTGAATGACTCTTCATTTGTGTTTGGTTGCAAATAAAAAGATACGGGTAATTATATTAAACAAAAAAAAATGTTATCAAATTTAATTATCCGTAGTCTAATAAATTTTCATATTTTTTCTTCAGTTAGGTATTTCGATTTATTTAAATAAAACTTTTAAAGACAAAATACAATGGTTGTCATAAGTAACTGCTATTTACACAAAAATTAAGCTGACTGGAAGGGTCCTCGGACTGCTGGTTGCGTTGTCCTCTCAATAGTAATAGACTGAGCCAAAACATGAGATGACATTCAGCCTTGGGCTGCCTAAAATTATACATTTGAATTAATAGTGATCTCAATAAACTGTACATTGACTAATCAACGTTCAAAGAACTGACAATTTTAAATTATTGCGTTTCGTAATCTATATTGTATCATTTGCTGACAGTTAGTCTGTGAATACGGCCGGTGTAACCTGGTTGAAATTTCAGACACAATTTAAACCTATGTAACTGTGCATGTCTAAAAATATTTAAATACTTTGCGTAAATTATCGTAAAAACTGGAACTACTGGACTAACTGGAAGTGTTTTATGTTTTAATAGTCCTTACTCAGTAGTACAAGGCCTTGTAGAATATGACACTGTACGTAAGAGCATCTAAATAAAAAAAAACTATTTTTCAATCCTCCCGTTCACAAATAGCCCGTGAAATCGAAAACAAAATTATTCCTTTACTAAAATATAACACACCGCTTTACAAACAAAACCAGTATTAAATTATCCAATTATGAATAAAAAAATAAACTAATCAACGACCAATCTACACCTGCGTGACTATATGAGTATTGGTTTATCGGATGCTCGGGTAATCTGCGAATTTCGAAAGACGGCGGCACTTTTGTTCTTACATTTTTTTTAAATCATTTTTTAAAATTATCTTTGTAAAGAATCGATTGCGGCTAAGGACAGACTCGATCAGAATTCACACGGTACATCTCAAAGGATAGGTCGAGTGATTACTGCGATGAGCGATTTAAATGTGGCTTTTTGTGATATTATTGTTAGATATGAAATTGTTACATTGATTGGGTTGTGTTGGCGATTTAATCAAATTTTAGATTAAAAAAACAGGAAGCAAGGATATTAAAATTGGTAGATTTCAATTATTAGTTTGATCTAGCAAAGAACACAAAACCGTAATAAATTGTGTAGTTATTTTTTTTCATACTCGTATAATACTCGTAGTAGGTATATATGATGAACCGTTGTATATTCGTGTTGCTATTTCTTTATAATAGAATAGCTGATGATCACATCCCGCGTGATATAGTTTTCTCGTTCCCGATTCCCGTGCGAACACATTACCGGGATGAAAAGTAGTCCATGTTACTCAGGGCTAATGTAGCTACATATCGGATCATTAGTTATGGAGCTTATTCACTTCAAACAAACAATCAAATCTTTCCTCTTTATAATATAGTACCTACCTATAGATAAATAAATAAATAAAATAATTTTGTCTTTAGGTGTAATATTAGTATACTTAGACATAATATTTGCCCGAGGGGAGTGTTAGAGGCATATTAGACAGCCACATTTCGGGCTTTTTGTCTATAGACAACAAGAAATACTTAAACCATTCAGCCAGAACGGACTCACAATTTCTGCAGTCAGAGCTGTAAATTTTGATAATATTTTAAACCTAGTATATTATGTAACCTGTTTTTTTTTCTTTTTTTTTAATTCTTAATTGTACAGATTCACAAAAACACAAAACAAACAATAACAATATGTACAAAGGCGTGCTTAAGCCAGTAATGACTTTTCTTCCAGCAGACCTTAGAGGTAAAGAGGAGATAAATAATAGTAAAGAGAGAAGAGGAAAGTGTAAACACGTTCACATACAACAATACATATAATACAAGAACAAAATTAAACTAATAAATGTAATACATATAACAGACATTAAATACATACATATAAGAACTTAATAATATAAGACTAAGGCTAAATACCTACATGCTACATACAGATGTAAATATACTTACTAAATAATAAGGAGATAATATGAAACAAATAAAAGTCAAAAGAATATCTAATTATGGAAAATCATAGTTGGGAGAGGAAATGCTCCTTTACCCTTTTCTTAAAAATGTCCAATGAACGACTAACACGAATATCATGTGGTAGCGAGTTCCATAATCTGACAGCCTGGATTGTAAACGAATTGTCATAACAACTAGAGACATGAGCAGGAGTTCGAAGAAGTAGGGATGACGAAACACGACATGCTTTGTCTCTAGGCACCAAATACTCAAACGCTCAAATTAGTATTCACCAACTTAGATCTCATTATCTCTAGTAAATTAATGGTAAGTAACATGTTAAACTTTTTAAAAATATAATAGCATTATTTTCGCAAAATAAAAAAAATCTATTTTTCAATCCTCCCATTCACAAATAGCCCGTGAAATCGAAAACAAATTTTTTTGCGAAAATAATGCTATTATATTTTTAAAAAGTTTAACATCTTACTTACCATTACTTTGTCATGGATTTTCGCCAGGTAACGCCTGTTTCCATTCTAATTATTGGTCTACTGCCATAATAACTAGGTACCAATTTTTAAATAGATTATATAATTACGCAATATTACCTTGTAAGTAATTAAAAAAATATGTTTAGGTAATAATATGTCTTTTTAATTTCAGGAATTACCAAGCTGTGAATTAGTTTGAAGATCTTCGGGATGAGTTAGAAAAGGTATTTAGTTACACTTGGTTTTGGTCAACAACATACATTGTTGCTCTGATAAACAATATTGGTCAGATAGAGATTAACCTTCTTTTAAAGCCAGGCGTCTTAAAAAAAGAAAGGCATCTTACAATCGCCCTCGGAAGGATAGATGCTGGCGGACTTTAGCCACATTTGTAGCCTTTCCCAAAGGGTGCCAAACAGCCAACATAATATAAAAAATTTACCTAATTTACCCTTTCAGGGATATAAAAGTCGCTATTTCCCGATAATCATCATAGCATAGTATAAAACAATGTCGATTCCCTTCCCTATGTAAGCTTAGATCTTTAAAACTCCGTAACGGATGGTGATGCAGTATTCATCAATGCATAGAGTGGTTATCGAGGAAGATTTTTGTCTATTTTACAATTTGTCAAGCGAGCGAAGCCAGAAGCGTCCGCTAGTTATCTAATATTACCTGACTTACCACCATCGATGTTAATAGTTACATCTATCCGATCAATTTATACGCATCCATCTAGCTAGATTACCGGCGGTAGTTTTATTATTGTCTTGATTGGAAGTTATCTATAAATTAAGGAATTGTTCCTATGTACGGCTACAGGCAATAAATGTATCTCTTACAATTACTTCATTAATGGACTATAAAAACATAAAAACCTGTTCGGAACTTATACATTGCGTTTTACCGTTGATATTGGTATTCCGTTTGAATGATGGTAAATCGATTTTGAAATGGGTTTTTGAGATTGTTACTAAAGTTTCAGTGTAAGTTTACTTATACAGAAGCTAATCCAAGCATTGAATTGTGTCTTTTCTTATTTGTGAGAAATACGTGATTATTTATATTTTCGATTGATGGTACTTGGTGGAATTTGCTATACATATTGGACAAAACACTTGTACTAAAAACCAGTTTTGTCCAATATAAATACGTAATTACCAATAGGTTCTTTGAAGTTCTACTTATGTACTGAAATATCCGAGTTTATAGGTAGATAATGAGTTATAAGTCGGTTTAGTTGGTACGACAGGAATTACAGGGACTTTGGCTGTGTATAGAAAATTTTAGGCAAAGCGATTGCGGCGAAAGACTAGGAAGCCCGTGGTTCCGAGTATAAAAAAAATCCATATTCAATAACTGACGAAGCTGATTTGTAGAAGCGGGCATTTGTTTATCAAAAAAAAAATATTGTCCTTTGTTTTTCCAACTTGGTACAAATCATAGTAAAAAGGCGCAAGCTGAGCGTTGCATTTGTGTGACACATGTGTGTGTGTGTGTAAAACAAGTAACATTATACGTTCACGTACATTGACATGCTCTCACACAAATGCAAAGCTCAGCTTACGCCTTTTTACTTACAAGTTAGTGACAATGTCAACTTGTGTCAACTCTATCAATTACCCAGCAGGCGTTCGTGTTATGTCAGAATATAACGTTCGGCGTGCCATATTGAATTTCCGTTTTAAATCTTATTAAGATATTTACGATTCACGGCGACAACGTCCCAGAAGTTGATTATTGATTTTGAATGTGACATAAACCTTTAAATCTATGATCGTATGCAGATATTTATTTTTATTGTGACAAAAATACATTACACATTCAATGGTGGAACTAATGAAAAAAATTTAAAGCGTGTTCTAACAGTTCTAACACTTATAGTACGTGGGCTGTAGAATATTGAAAAATATGTATTAACAGCAAGCTCATTTTTCGTAAGTAGCTTTATTTTACCGAGTCCTACACCAATAACTAAAAAAGAAATCTCAAATCAGGTAGCTAACAGAGTTATCCAGTTAAAATATTCGTAACAAAATTGTAAGGTTGCATTAATTCGTATAGAGCTGCAAAGTGGTACAGGTATTAAGTATATCATCATAAATCAAATATCAAAAGTTCCCATCGATCCGACTTGTGCTAAAAAAGTTATTCAAGGTTAAAGTTGAAAATTTTCGCTTCTTTGGATTTTTCTCGTAAACAGTGAATTATGTTAAAAAATAGTTTTGTAAAATAACCTACACAAATGATTTTCCTAGGAATTACCATTTCTGAGAGATTGCGGTTATTAACGTCCAACAAGCTATAGTCAACACGCAATGCTGGCCCGCTCCTATTAACTCTGTCGTGATGTTACTCGCCTATTTTACTCGCTAAAATTTAGCTTTATATTACCGAAAGAAATTTTAAAATTGGTGCAGTAGTTTCTGAGGTGTTACGTTGTCCCGTACAAACTTGGTCCCCCCTATTGCACCCCTTTAAAAGTAGAATTTTGGAAAATCCTTTCTTATTGGAAGTATACGCCATATAATAAACACTCCACTCCATCCAAGTTTTAGGTTTCTACGATCAGCGGTTTAGGCTCAGCAGTCAGTCATTCAGGACATAGCATGTTATATTGTATGGTTAACTGTAATTAATATTGGTTGACGATTCAACGTTCAGCCTAAACCACTTGTCAATAAAAAAAATGTATTTTATTTTCTAGGCTTTTCTAGGTGACCTATTAACAGATTTTTTTATGTTTGTCTGAGCCTCGTCTGATGATTGCAAGTGAAGTTTACTTGGGACCCTAAAATCTTGGTGGGACCCTTTTACACGCAAAATAGAAAATGAGGAATTAATGTATATTCATGTAGTGAAGTCGCTATAAATTTAGAATTACAATCAAACCATTAGAGTGTATTTATGTTGGACTATCTTGATAACCGCCGCTTCGCCCGCATGATATAGTTTTCTCGCTCTCGTTTCTCGTATGAAAACATTGCCACGATAAAAATTAGCCTATGTTACTTGGGATAATGTAGCTACATATCAGAGAAATATTTTTTTAAATCGGTTGAGATGTTTCGGAGCATATTTGCTTCAAACAAACAAACGATCAAATCTTTCCTCTTTAGAGCACCTATTCCTATCTTTAAAAAGTTATGAATCGGTTTCAAATAAATTTGAAGCAGGTTGAGAGCGTTAAAAGATCATAACTGAAGGTCAACTCGTGGTCTAAGTTCACGAGAAAATAATTAATTTGTATGTAAATTAACAAGTAGAAAGTGGTGTACCTAACTGCCTTTCTTAAAAAAAGCTATCGCATTCAATAAACGTTAAACTTATTAAAAACCTTTCTGTAACGACTTTGTACTTGGGAACTCACTAGCTGAACAGAGTAAATACTAGTTTAAAATAGTAAAACTCGACCAACTTTGACTCAAAAACCGATTTCAAAATTACCGGATTGGTCCAAATAGTTGTCGTAATGAGACCAAATTGAAAAATCGAAATTGGTTCAACCAGTCGAAAGAAATGACGTCACAAACTTAAAAAAAAACATAAAGTCGAATTAAAAACTTCCTCCTTTTTTGCAGTCGGTTAATAATGATTGTATTTCCCTTTGCCTTAGTTAAATCGGAAAGTAAAGATAGAAATTACAGCAAAGGCAAGCTTACATGGAGTACACGTGTGGACGTATTTTCTCGCTAAGCTAATAGTAAGGGGAATGAAAATAAAAATATTTTTCGATATCAGTTTCCAATCTATAGCCATTTGCTAATTACTACTACACCGCACTCGCCTTTGTGGCGAGTCCTATCTAATGTAGACATCCAAAAAGTTGCTTTTTCTACCAATAAGAAAAAGTAAAAATACCGACACATGATCGAAAAGGCGAAATTCTCGGAAATAAGTGATGAGTTAACGGACTGTACTTACATACTATTCCCTATTTTGTGCTAATCACTACATATTATAAAACAAAGTCGCCCGTTCTGTATGTATGCGTATATCTTTAAAACTACACAACGGATTTTGATGCAGTTTTAACCAATGGATAGAGTGGTTCTCAAGGAAGGTTTTTGTGTAGGTATATAATTAGTCAAATGGGCGAACTTGCGTGCGTACGCTGGTAGTAGTAATAAAATAGAGTAGTATATTTTTGTAAAGCAATCAAGTATGTCTTTTTTTTCTTTGATAATAACAGTTCGAGGTTCCGTCTAGAAAGGGAACAGTCGCTCCCCGGTTCAATTGAGGCACAAGCCTCGTTTTTGCGATTCCTATTGTAGAATTGTTTGCAAAAAAAAAAATAGTATCTGTAATCTCTAATCTAATAAGACATGATACCGCGATAAGTAGAAGTAGTCGACTAACTTTGTAGTAAAAAAAATCTTGTAGTAAAAAAAACTGACCTTAGCATCTTCCAAAAGTATTTTTTTTATGTTTTGTGATCAGAACATATTATTATTTATTTGAGTAGGTTTTTTAATAAATAATAATAGCAACAATCACAAAGATAATTTACGAGTATTCATATCAATCAAAGGGGTGTGCCGCTTTCGAAGGCTATCGGTCCACGTCAGTAGTGCCCAGAATCAAACTCATTTCTACGGAATACAAGTCTAACATCTGGTCTGGTCAATGTATTGGTAAATTTTTATCACAAATACACATTCATCGGAGAATATTGAACTTTTGCATGTTTACCCACAATATATCAACAACTATATCTTTAATAGGGTTTTGAAATATTACAAAAAGAGTGTTATAATGCCCATAGATGATTTACGTCTACGTGGGGTAGGCAGAGGCGTACTGTTTATGCCCGTATTAGTAAACTCATGTTTTAGTAACTAGCAATTTCGTATTAAATTCGTCGTCGTTAGATACTAGGTCAAATATGTGGGTTTATATTTTTTCTAATAAAAATTAAATATGTATTCATGCAAATTTCAGGGTACATAAATTATGTCTTTCTCGCTATGCGTCACAAAGAAACTAGAGGTAACTTTATGTTTTTTTGTCGGTTTGGAAAAACCATATTTATGAGGTATAGCTATTTGGTTTTGAGGGGCTTAACTGATTAATAATTAAACATAGATGGAGTTAGTGAAACTGGACACCCTTATCCATGCGCAAATCAAGATGTAGTCCGTATAATGTGGTAAAGTGGCACAATACGTAAATTCGTAAAAAAATTATTTGGATAAAAAATTCTAAATTAGATTTTTTCTAGAATGCGCATGCGTCCATTAATGTCAGTGAGGTCATTGACACTACATGCAGACCAACTGTCGCCAGCCGTGAGAATATCACAAATATGTTTAATATACAACTTGTATTAACATAATCGTGTTTTGCCTCTATAAATTTACGAGTATCGATGACTCTGGCTCTATGGTTCGTATAAGTAGCCGGACGGATGCGTGTTTTCTCTATGGATTTTTTAATTCGAGAAAGTAATGATAGATAAACTACCATTATAATGATTACGGCGTTGAGTGCAGGATAGACTCGAGTATAGTTCCATAAAAAACAAACACATATCACGCCTATAATCCCGAAGGGCTGAGGGGCATTACACACCCACATTTTGCCAGTATTTTTAGTCTCACGTAATAGGGGGCAAGCCTATTGCCGTCACCGCAGACATATTATGGGTTATGTCCAAAATGGCCGAATGAATTTAATAAAAAGTATGCTTATACTGTATTACAATATAGCAGCTATATTATAATTTAAAAAAAAAATTGAAATCCGTGGCATTGCGATGAAATGTTGATGAAAGGCAACAAAATCTTACGTGCCAGCCGCTATGGCACAGCCAATTGAAGTCCAGGGGCGTCTTGGATTGTAAATGAATAGCTATGTTTTGTTTTTGTATATTTAGGACATACCTAAAGTTAATAGAAGAGATGTTTAAACGTATTTCAGCCTTGCGAATTTTTTTATTATCAATCAACACATTAAATAAATAAGAAATACTAACGTAATTCCTATACAGAGAATATTGAATACAAAGGTCATGACCCAAAATGTAGATTAAAATCATTCTCTGAATGTATTTTAAAAGCAGTTTGCTTTTTTCTCATGTAATTTTACAATATGAATCATAAAAACTCTTGGTCCGCTGGTAGAACGTTGCTCCTAGAAAAGGATCAGTCGCTGGTTCAAGCCTAAGATTCAATCTAATCATCATTCACGGATCCTTTTCCCAACGCATTTGGGGTCGGCTTTCCAATCTAACTGCGATTCGGCTAAACTTCGATATTTTCCGTGAAACGACTGCCATCTGACCTCCATAACCCATGGGCGATATCGAAGTTCTGTAGTTAGATCGGTCGGATTTTTGATTTAGGGCTCCAACTACTTACCCCTAACGTCTGCCATAGATGTTCGTATGACAACCGGGACCGAGGGCTTAACGTGCTCTCCGAGCCAAGAAGGGGTCTTAATGTCTTAATGTCTTAAGAAATGGTCACCCATCCTAAGACCGGCCTGAGTTGATGTTGCTTAACCTTTGCAATTTGTCAACATTGTCGGTTGCCACTAGACCACGAGCCCATCTAGATTCAATCTAATCATTCATTCCAATATAGGATTATATTAGATATTTTTTTATATTTTTGGACATTCTAACACGACGTCATCTAGCCCAAATTAAGCTAATATAATGCTGTTCTCTTTGAGACATTCTTGAGAATGCCTCGTGAGTAGGTGAAACATTATGTCGACGTTTATAATGTCTTCTATTTAGCGAAATTAGTGCAATTATATAAAAATTCAACATCTTATCCCATTGTTTTATCATGGACTTTCGCCAGGTAACGCCTGATTCCATTTAAGCTAATATAAGCTTAAATTTTAGTGTTGCAGTTTTTGTATTGTTACAAAGCCACTTTAAAATAGGTAATGAAAAAGTAATTAATTAAGCCGGTTTAAAATGTGTTTAATCAAATTTCCGGTGAATGGTAATGAGTGTAATACCATCACTTTTATACTTTTCCCATAGATTCAAGTAAGGAGACCCGTTATATTAGATATTAGAATATTTTATGGTGTCTGTGGCAGTACAAGACTTTACTATTGGCCAAATTATATTTAACTAACAGTTCTTTCCGTATATTTCTTTATAGCCTATCTTACTCAGGAAAAATTTACCATTCTAGACAAAGATCTTATATACAATGTATTTCGGATCATCGCTCAAAAGTGTCCGAACTAAAAGAGAAACAAAATGCTAAAAGAGAAACAATCGCGCGCCAGTCTTGATTTTGACAACTGAACGACAACACGTTGCACAATGCCGTACTGTATTGTAAAAACGTGTAAAAACTACGAAAAAAAAGCAAATTGAAAACGGTGTATCATATTTTCAGAAAATAAACTTTTGGTTTATCATTTGCAATATATTATTTCACTTAAAATACAGTATTTCGTCGATAATAAATTAAAAGACAAAAGTAAATATTGCAATCCAGTCCGATACCGAAGTATCTATCTGTCTCTTTCGAATTCATCCCAAGCTCAGTAAAAAGAAAGAGACCATTTCATTTTTACTGAATAATGTACTAACAAAATGACCATTCAGATTTATTCGGATTACCGATAGCGATGAAACTATTTGGAACAAAGATTATAGTGGAGACTCCTTGGCTCTTTATGATTTTTTTTTCGTTATATGAACCAACATCTATTTCAGTTTTCCTCGGGATCGGGATATTATTGCCCTAGCACGGCGAGAAGAATATTTTGATCCAAAAATATAACAATCTTGTTTGTTCGACTCATTTTATGGACATAACAAAAAGAGGTCCGATCTTTATGAAACTTGTACAATAATCCCTTGATTGAATACAATTTTTTCTTTTGATTGGCATGGAGGAGAAAAGCCCAAAATGTTTTTTAATTTTCACAGGGTATCATTGTTTTGTTATAAATATAATAACATAATTACACATGTCATTTTATTTCGTGTATGTACCTGTAATTTTTTATTTGGATACTCGGTAATGTATTCCCACGGGAATCGGGGCCTAGATAACTATATCTCGAGGGCGGAGTCACGGTGATCCGCTAGTAGCCAATAATTTCGAATCCCAAAAATTAACCATATAGATAAAAATAAATTAATGACGCGCAGTTTTAGCAACTAATTCAGTCACTTGAAACACGACTATCTTATAGTAGACGTAGCGAAATAGCGTTATGAAAGTAGTAATGAAAGTGGAAGAACTTTGACACCCGCAGGAAGTTTGGCATTTTTAATATTATAATTAGTTAAATTCATTAATTCCCTTTTTTTATTCATACACTACAGTTACTTATTATGAAACTGACTCGAACAAAAATACTTAAGGGTTTAGATATTAAAAATACTTTCTACGTATCTTTGTCAGTCGTTAATTAGTTTTTCAGTTTATTTTGTCTAATATAAACAAATAATTACACTTTATAAGATTATGGAATTTATTATAGTCTTACATTAATTATTATGTAGCCTACATGGCATGGAATCCTTAAAAGACTAACAAAATAAACCTACTCCATTGTTTCTATGTTCACGTAGCTCAAGTAGAAGCTGCATAAGGTGAATTAGTCAGGCGAACAGATAGAAGCTACGTAATGCGATAAATTAGTGCAAACAAAAGTGAACACTATTCCGTTGAATCAAGGTTTAAATTTTAATATGAAATTTGTTTAAATCTATCTATGCCTATGTATAATGTATAGGTCGACTCGGGACATTATTTTCTTGGGATTTGTTCTAGATCCATCGTCCATTGTATATAAGGTCTTTGATTCTAAACATCAAATAAAAATTGTATCATACTAGAGGGCGCATGAGGTGCCATAGCAGAAAAATGTGGATAATTATGAAATAAAATAATAGGTTTGTAAGAAAAAGATATAAAAATTAAAACAATAAAATGAAATCTATGTAAATAAAAATGAATCGCCGTTCGTTTGTCTCGCTTAAACTCTGAAATGGCTGTAAGTACTGATTTTGCTAATTTTGGTCTTGAAATATTCCTGGAAGTTTAGCGAAGGTTTAAAAGTAAAATTTCAGACAGCTAGTATGTTTGTATGAAAGTACGTATATACGAGTTGAATTGACTATATGAAATGTTGCCAATTGGCAACAACAACGTGAGCAATTTCCGTTCAGTACTACTTTTCGTGTCTATGTATGGAATATATTTGATTCTAAAAGAAGTTTTGAAAGCAACACAATACGAACATGTCAAAGTACGAATCTATCCGCTTTACAAGTAATATCTTTCTAATTGAAAATCTTTAAACAGTCTCATTTAGAACAACGCTCTACATTAGGTACTTACTTACTAAACTTCTAAATCCTAATTCCCAAAGTTCTACTTTAGTCATTACATGAGCCTTTTTTCTTTAACTCCGCGAGAGCGCGGCCGCTCCCATGTCCATTGCTACGCCCGGCGGACTTTGGCCACCTGTGTGGCCTCTTCGGGAGTTTGGTCGGAATGAAAATCCCGCATCGTTGGGGTTGGGTTTTACCCCGCGTCGGTGATTACATGAGCCTTAAATAACTTGAGTAATTTCACACACATTATTTTTCTCTCTATCAATGTCTCCAGGACATCTGTGCACCAGATGACAGACAGATGAGGCTACCCATAATACCCGAATATGGCAATGGACTCGCCACCTATTACCTGGGTTGGCGAAACGTGAGCTTAATGAGCACCACAGTCTACCCCTTCGGGCATAAAGACGTAATTTGTGTCTGTTTATTAGTTGGAACAAAATAAAACAATGATAAAAGTCATCAATGATATTTTTTTATTATTCGGCACATTATACACACAGTATTTCTTCATAATATATTACCACAATAAATTAGAATAATTAGCAAAATCAAAGAACCATTTGCAAAAGTATTGGATTACCAAATACTTACAGTTTTATGCGAGCTATATACTCATTTTAATTCGGTAGCCTCATATTTTATAACATAATAACGTTATAAATTATATGTCTATTTTTACATCTCTATGACGTAAAACGTTAAAACAGATGAAAACTAAAATTAAAAGTGTCTATTAATACCTGGTCTATGTTTTTGCACAATCATATTGGACAAAAACATATAAATATACCTTTGTGTTTTCGCTCAATATATATTTTTTGGTACTTCTCACAACGTTATCTAGCTCAAACTAAGCTAAAGCTTGTGCTATGGGATTTAGACCACTGATAATACTTAATTATATATTTCTAAATACATAATATACATAGAAAACACATATTATGTGTGGGCATCTTCCAATTGCCATTAGTCGACAGAATATATAGTTAACACAATGATATTTTAGTGTTACGAGTATGAAGTTATGCATCAGAAAAATCTCGTTTCTCCAAATAGTAGGTATACTTTAGTAGCCAAACGGACACCTGGGTCTGTTATTTTAACTAATCTATTACTATTCTACTGCATTTCTATTGTGATTGTCCAAGAAGTGGTTAGTCTTAGCTTTTGATACAGATATAATTATTAATGTAGTAGGTTAAAATGATGCTTTAGTTAAGGTTAATTAACCTCATGGCTGTAACATTGAAACAAACGTCTATTGAACGCAGTGTATCTTCCCAAATACGTACCAATTATAAAATGGCCCGTCCAAGTCCGTATGAGTCCATGAATGAACAAAGCTACATAATATATGAAGTTTCTGGTCTCAATATGAGTATCAAATACATAAAGTAACATCCCTGGTCGTCGATAAAATGCCGATCAGTGCATATTGTATACGTTGAATTATGCCAACTACCGGCATCTTTGATGCCTAATAGAGTAGTGTAAGTTTTCAGAGATTATGTATTTTTTTTTACGCAACAAGATTGCAAATTTGTCTTGAAAAAAGAGATCAGGTAAGGCGAACGGATTTTTATAGGGAGTAATAAGTTAACGAATGTAGAAAAGGAGAGCGTTACGTTTCGTATACTGTAAGGGCAAAAGAAGGAGATGCGAGCACAAATTTTTAGATCAGACGTGAAATGACTCGAGAAGTTTTAAATCAGTCGTTTTATCTAAAGCACACTTGTTTTTTTTTGGTATTCTTCTTTCTAATGTTATAGAGTGCTTCCTATCCACTACTTATGGCTTTCCTTTTTTAAATTTCCCTATTTACTTATATTTACTTATGATATCAGTAATTGTCTCCATAAGATTGTTTTTAATGTGTCCGCACTTACTATACTCACACACCAATGTCTACCCACTTTCAAATCTTATTTGTAACAATTTATGTCCGTCCAAAGTTTGCCTGTAAGGCTTTTAATGATAAGGCCGCAATTTAACATTTTCCTACGATTTTTCTCATGTTTATTTGTATTGGTGGACATAAAAGTTTATTCTATTCTATTCTTGTCTTTCTTTTTCCTACGCTCGAGACTGGATGTTATGTACGAGGGTTTGCGTACTGCCTTTGACCTAAAACTTACTCCACCGAGATAAAATAGTCTGCCTTAGAAGTAGCCAAAATAGTCGTACACCCTGTGTTTGATATCTATCATCGGATTTCTCTTCAGTTTCTAATTATTGCAGACCTAGATCAAAGGTTTTTTTTTAAGTCTTAACCTCCGTTGCTGGGCGTCTCTGGAGGTATTTCCAGGGGCGCCGGCGGACTTTGGCCACCTATGTGGCCCCTACTTTATAGTCTAATATACATTTTAAAAGCGTATCAGGCGCTACTCTTTTTACAGCCATTATTAGTCTATACAAAAAACCAAGAACGCCCCCTTCTAGTTACTTCGTGTATTTTTTATATTATAAAGTAAGATAAAAAACTAAATATTTGACAATAAAAAAACCAAATAACGATGCTTCAACAGTTTTTGACATCAATGTTAAGCTTTTAAATTGTTATTACGATATAAATTATTAATTCAATTAATTTTGAACGTAGATATGTAATACCTTCCGTATCAGTAAATAAGTATTCGCTTCTGCAAATCAGTTTTTTTACTTCTGTCATGTGGATACGATAATCACAAAAAGTATGACATAAATACGAAGTAAGATCAAATGTTAACATTGCTTGCTAAAGAGACAATTATAGGTTATAATTAAATATAAGTTATAACTGTTGAATGAGTACGCGATATTTCTGCAATTTGGCCAAGTATTAACTGACCATAGGTCAAGGTTAACATGTCAAGGGATTCACAATACTAATCAAGGTCTTACTCGTAGGTACCGACTAAACTGCATGGTATCTTCTTGACTTTTTTTTTTTTTTTTTTTTTTTTTTAATCCCGCGGCCCAAGGCCGCGGCCGCTCTAACGTCCGTTGCCGGGCGTCCCTGGTTACTAGCAGAGGGTATGTCCAGTGGCGCCCGGCGGACTTTGACCACCCCTGTGGTCTCTGCGGGTGTTTGGTCGGGACGAGAATCCCGCGACATTGGGGTCGGGTTTTATCCCGCGTCAGTGAGTGAATCTGGTTGCGTGCTATGGGGCAAAGGCCCCGCAGCACGCAACCCTTCTAGCCTGCTTCTGTAAGGACGGTGGGTGGCGATCCCGCCGTCCTCAGGCCCCGATCATGGAGGACGATAGTCTTGGGCGTAGTCGCGTAGTCTGGGGCGGCCTGGCCGCCGACTACGGAACTCGGCGGGGAGGGTACGCTCCCTCTCCCTCCCGGCCGCCTCCTTCGCGAGCATGACTTGCTCGCAGAAGGACACGGCCGCGTTCCACCTACTCCCGCTGGATACCATGGCTTGAAGCATGGTCCCCAGCGAGAGGGTATCCACGCCCAGACCCACTACGAGGTCCCGGCGCTGACTCGCCCACGCTGAGCACTCCACCAACGTGTGGAGTGCGGTGTCGTCGTCGGAAACCTCGCAGTGTTGACACCGGGGTGTGACCTCACGATGCATGCGAAACAGATAGCTACCGAAGCATCCATGCCCGGCAACCATCTGCGTCGCACGGTACGTGAGGTCACCATGCTGCCTCTGCAGCCAATCGTCCATGATCGGTCTCACCGCCGCGATGAAGATGGCACCCCCCTTGGGTTGCTCAAGTCGCACCCTCCATGACTCCATGAGATCCTGGCGGAGTTGGGACCGCTGGTCCTCGATTTCTCGAGACGCAGGCCTGTGGTCCCGCTCCAGCGCCTCCTTGCGCCATTGGAACAATGACGCAAGGGCTCTCGCTTCCAGGTCCCATGGAGGGGTCCCGGCTAGGAGACATGCAGCCTCTCCGGAGATCGTGCGGTACCCCCGTACGGTTCTGACGGCCAAGGTTCTAAGTGGTCTGTTTAACAGAGTCACGTTCCCCTTGACCGCCAACCTATCCGCCCATACGGGAGCCCCGTATAGGGCCATACTCCGCACGATCCCCAGGTACAGTCTCCTGCAGGAGGCGTTGGGTCCCTTTAGGTTGGGCATCAGTCGCGAAAGCGCGACCGATGCCTGCGTCACCTTGGGGACCAAACTTCGGAAATGTGGTCCGAAGTTCCATCGGCTATCAAGTACGATCCCTAGGTACTTCATCGAGGGCTTGATGCCGATGCTAACGCCTCCCACATTTATGCTGGAACCTTCTGGTGGACCGTTCCGAGGTCTGTGAAAACACAGAACCTCGGACTTGTGCAAGGCCACCTCCAGTCCCAGCTGCCGTATCCGACCCACGACTCGAGCAACACCCGTCGTGACCTTGAGTGCTGCCTCCTGGTACGTTGCACCCCGCGCCGTGACGAGGGTATCGTCGGCGTAGCACGTTACGCCGACACCCCTAGGCAACGCACCCCGCAGCACCCAGTCGTAGCCGATGTTCCACAGAAGCGGCCCCAGGACCGACCCCTGTGGAACACCGCACGACACATCTCGCCGAGCTGGCCCGAGCCAGCTGGGGAAAGCTATGGCCCTCTCCGAGAGATAGGCCCCGACAATACGACGGAGGTAGAGAGGCGTTTCGTGATACACGAGCGCCTCCCTAACGCAGCTCCATGGCAAGGTGTTGAACGCGTTGGCGATGTCAAGAGACACCGCCACCACCACCTTGCCCTGCGAGACTGCTTCCTCCGTCAGGCTCTTCACGCGCATGATCGCGCTCACGGTGGAGCGTCTCCGACGGAAACCGAACTGGTTATCCGCCAGGTCTGGCCCCACACTCGTGAGATGCTCGACGAGGCGTTCCGCGATAATGCGCTCAAAGAGCTTACACACCTCGTCGAGCAACACGATCGGCCGGTATCCGGACGGTGAGTCCACCGGCCGCCCCGCCTTACGGATCAGGACCAGTTTCCCCGTCCTCCACACCTTGGGAAACTGGCCCCTTTCGAGGCATGCGCTAAAGAGCCCCATCAGTCGAGGCCCGAGTTCTTCGAGGGCCAGGACCCATGCACGGCCAGGAATGCCGTCGGGTCCGGGGGCAGTGATTTTCCGGCGTTTAAGCCGGAGTACTGCCGCACCTAGCTCCCCCACCCCGACTTCGGGTACGTCGTCTTCGCTGGTGCTATCCGCGTCGGGCAGAGACGGAGCCATGCGCGGAGGGACGTGCTCCTCCGCGCTCGTCGGAAACAGGGAGCCCATGACCCGCTCCAGCTGCTGCGGCTGGAGACTCTGGGTCAGCGGGGGCGCCCTAGGTCGGAGTTTCTCCCTGACCTGTAGGTACGGGCGCCCCCATGGGTTCTGCTGCAGGGTCTCCAGGAGCTCCTCGCGGGCCGCCGTCTTGGCCCGCTTTATCGTCTCCTGGAGATTACCTTTAGCCTCCCTGTATGCCTGAAAAAGCTCCGCCTCTCGGGCTGCCGCGTCGTCTGGGCGGCGACGCCTCCGGCTTAACCTGGTGTACCGGCGGCGGGCGGAGATGCATGCTGCGCGCAGCTCTGCAATCTCCGGCGACCACCAGTACACCTGCTTCCTGGCCGGTCTGGGTGTAACCCTAGGCATCGCCGCATCACAGATTTGCGACATGGCTCTCCTGAACCACTCCGCCTCGGCATCCACATCGGCAGGCCGGTCCGGCGCCGGAATCCAGGCCTGCACGATGGATGCCTCCAGGAGAGCCTCCCGATCAAGATGGTGAAGTGCCCAACGCGGATCCGGGGGATTTGCCACCGGCTGTGGGAGGTCAGGTGGGGGGACGACATCGAACCGGATGTACCGATGATCCGAGTGCGTCTCCTCACCCTCCTCCACGCGCCAGCCTGTAATACGGCGGGCGAGGTCAGGGGATGCGAACGTTACATCCACGATCGATTCCCCCCCCCCGCCGCCAAAAGGTGGCGACATTCCCCCGGTTGAGGACCTCCAGACCACCTGTTCTGGTCCAGTCCTCAAGAAGCCTCCCCTTGTCCCTGGTTTCCCGGGAGCCCCACGCCTCACTCCAGGCGTTGAAGTCTCCCAGGAGCAGGACAGGGCGAGGACGGCACGCAGCGAAGACGACGTCGAGCTCAGTGAGCCATAGCTCAAACTGAGACTCGTCAATGTTCGGCGAGATGTAGGTGACCACGACTGCCAACCCATCATAGTCCGCCGCAACACACCCGCGGCCCCTTGCAATGATCGCAAGGTGCGAGTTGTCTGCGGCGGACCCCCCAAAGATACAACAGGCCGAGCCGTCCTCGTCCACCGGGCTTCCCGGGTGGACGTAGTACGGCTCGGCGACCACGGCCAAGTTTATGGACCACTGCCGGATGCTCTGGTACAGAAGATCCTGAGCAGCACGGCAGTGGTTCAAATTCACTTGCAGGATACGGATACGGGCGTCAGACATTAATTGACGTCCATAACCGCATCCCGCCGCGAAGCAACTGGCCGCGCAAGAGCGGCACCCCCACCGCTCTCAGCGGACGGACGAGGTTTTGGCTTCGAGGCGGCGCAGGTTGTGCTGCCGACCCGGTGATCCGCGATCTTGCCCTCCGCCTCGCATCTAAAGCAGCGAGGCGGGGCGTCACAGGCACTTGCCTTGTGACCGGGCCGGCTGCAGCGGAAGCACCGATCGCCCACGGTGACTTCCGCTGTACACTGCACTCCTAAGTGCCCCACCACCATGCACCGGAAACATCTGGTTTCCCGGGCACGAAGGAGGTGCACCTGCGCCTTTAGGAAGCCCCCTACGAGGAGGCTTCGTCCGTCCGCCACTTTCAGTGCCGCCGCGACGGGGCACTGGACGACTGTCATCCCGTGACCAGTGGAGCCGAAGGAGATATCTCCAGCCTTCACCTGGTCACGGGGGCAGCCGCCCGCCTCCACGACGGCGGAGACAACTTCCTCCGTCGTGGCCGCGTCATCCAGACCCGTGATGCGCAATGCGGCGCATTTGGTGGGCCTGGTGACGCGGACGGCTTCTTGGTCCAGCGCGTCCCTAAGCTGAGCCGCTAGGGCGTCAGCTTTAGGGCCGCTGGAGGCGCCGGAGACCTCGAGGAGGCGAGCCCCGGGGCGTGTCTTCTTGCACCGGAGCCCCCCCTGTATATCGAGGGCCGAGAGGTTGACTGAGGACTTCACAGTCCTCAGTACGTCGGCGTACCCCACCCCCTTCTCCACACCTACCGTCGTCACCGTCAGGACGACGGCGGTGGAGCGAGGAGGGCGGAGCCTCTTCGGCGCCTTCGCCGCGGCGGCTTTGGCCGCTTTCTTTGCGGCCTTCGTCTTCCTCTTCTTGGCTCCCACTACTTCCCATCCCTCCCGTCTGGAGGGGTGTAAGGAAGCAGCGGGAGCGACGATAGAGGAAGAGGAGGCGGCAGGGGTGCCAATCTTCTTGCCGCGCCCCTTGGCCTTCCGCGCCTGGGCCGCGGTCTCGGCCGGTATCCGGCTCACCGAAGCGGACGGGGGCGGAGCGGGGCGGCGGACAGCAGGTGTGCCGCTAGGACCGGGAGCGGGAGCACCGCCAACAGCCGCCGCGTATGAAAACGCGGGGCGCGTTAGCGGAGGGCGGTACGCCCGGTCCTCCAGGACCGCGAGGCGCCTCTCGATCGCCGTCAGGACCTGCACCGTAGTCGGTACAGGCTTCGGCGGCGAGCCGGGCGCCATGGTGGGCGCGGTCCTAGGCGCCGTCTTCGGCGCTGGTCCAGCCGTCAGAGGAGGAGGTAGCATGGGACCTGGAGGTGCCTTGACCGCTTTGGTCAACTCAGCGACCTCCCGACGGAGATCTTCCATCTCCTTTCGGGAGGCAGTGAGCTCCACCTCCAGGCTCGCAACCTGCTTGCGGAGCTTCGCCTCCTCCTCTGTGACGCTCCGCTCGAGGAGCTTGTCGAGGGAGGATTGGGCTTCATCCACCAGTGAAGCCACAATCTTCTTCCTCCCCGACATATTTTTACTCCCCCGCATGGCCGCGTTCATGCGGGAGAAGATACTCATTATCTCCCGCGCGGGCGGCACACCGATATCCCTGCGACTGCGCAGGGACGGGACAGATGACGGGGTGGTGTTGGCGGGCGCATACGGTAGGCGCCGCTACGCGTGCGCACCGTCTTACCGGCACCTCCTCCTCCGAATCGCTGGAGAGGAGGGACCCCCATCCAGAGCAACTAGTACTCCGGTCGCGTGGCGGTCCCTCCTTCTCGAGGGTCCTCTTCTGCGAAGCAGAACGGCCCTTAACCTTCACACTACTGGGAGCTGACCCACCGTCAGTCCCAGCAGCAACATTTCCTTGGGGCGTCGACGTCACGCTGCAACTAGGCGGCGCGACGCGAGCCCCCAAATCAAGAGGCATCGAATTCCGTGTTTCATGCGGTAGGTCGTCGGCTGAGACTGCCCGGGAAAGGGCAGTGTCAGTACCGGGGGTCTCGTCAGGCATATCCATGATAGCACAATTCATCTCAATGTTGGCCACTCAAGTCTCGATATTGACGTTCGGTCACCCAACTTGCCACTGCGTTACCGTGGTCAAGTTGGGGTCCAGGGCGGACGGCGAGGACGTAGTCGAATCTCTTGGGGCCCCGCCCCTATCTTCTTGACTGCCTTTTTTGCTTGGAAAGGGGTAATACCCGGAGTATTCACTTGAAAGAGCTCCTCAAGAAGCAAATACTATTAATAGAAATTACAAATAGTATTCAAATCCGCCTAAAAATCCGAAGAGGTAGGTAGAGAAGTATTCCACACCCACACTTAGCCACTGGTTTTATAGGTTCCTTATAATACTACTATGACTATTTCGCTTGGATGGTACATACTAGCCACCAGGCAGTAGACACAGGTGATTAATCTTTTTCCATACGCTACTCTATACCAAATACGCTTCCCATACAAGCGGTAGGCTTTCTTTGTGAATTATTATAGGTTCCGTATAGGAGCGGTCTACCCCCGTCAATACCTTAATAGCTAGTCGTGTTTTACCACAGTTCTCGAAAAATGTTGTAAAAATAGTCAACGCTAGGGAATTGAAAAGTGATTGGATTCAAACATGTTTGTTTTTACTTTAGGTTCCTATTTAAAATATAGAATTGAAATATATGGAAAGATCTTTTATGTAACTTTTTAATAGCAAAACACGTCCAAATGGGACCAAATTGAAATGGCACCAAATTGAAAGAGAACCACAGAATAACACATAGACTACTTTTAATTCACAGTACCATTATACAGTACCTTAATGTCATCTCTCGAGAATTTAGATAGAGAAAATAATTTCAGGCAGGCGGAGTAGCGGGTAGCAGCTTAGTTATTACATAAATATTTAAAGATTTATCTACCTAAAAGAACTATTATTTTAAGAAAAAATTAAAATTTTACACCCTTCAGAGATAAACGGTAACCGATACCAATATCAATTTACAAAATAGACCAAAAAGAGGAAAAACGAAACATATCTTACAAAGTCTTTGAAAATTTTATTCGTATTTATACATAACGTCCATACATTTCTGATCTCTCACGTTCCATACAAATACTTCTCTTATATTGAAATTATGAACACGTTTAAGAGGGTAGGAGGCTCAACATAGAATGGTGAACATACATCACTACTTTTAGAAGGGGTTCGTTGGATTTACAACCCTTTTGGTGCAGATTTATGTGGCGATCGTAGGGTTAAGTTAACCAAACCCTCAAATGTAGAAAAGATCGTGTACTTTTTTTTATGAATTGCCAACAAAAATAGACTACCTACGTTTTTTTAGCTGGTGGTACTAGTGAGTTATTTTAAAAGCAAGTATTATTTTTGTCGACATTTTCATGGAGTGGTCACTCTATTCCAAGTCCTATTCAAAGGAAATTTTCTTTATTTCCATAGAAATTTAACGAAGATCTTAGAAACCCTAGCCAACTTTACCGACAAGGGTAGCACATACCGATCATTTGTTTGATCATTTACATCTACCTCTCAGTGAAAACAGTTGCGATTATAATAAATCACGAAGTATCTACACCAGTTAAGGTACGGGTAAACTCTTCCTTCACATGCGACGTACCTACATCACGCATTATGACATCTGGATCTGGCCTATGGTAACATGTATGTATGGTAACAAACACACTGGTCATTCACCACGCTGTCTTACGCGTCACCGCGCCAGATTCGCGTGTTCCCATGCTATCCCACGCGTACGACGATGTCACACACGTTTAAAATATCATAGCGCGTAGATAACGTAAACGTCAGATGTCGTAAGTCGTAGGACCAGTGTGTCGCTGTTTCCCACGTCGTCGCGTGGCATACGTCGTATGTGAAGGACCAGTGTGTTTCAAGCTTAAACACAACACTGATGGCACGTAAAGTTAAATTAACAGAATGCAATACAAATACTATATCAATAAAGATAATGTCAAACACATAAAAAACAACCAATACAAAATGAGCGATCCCGTCGCCCGCCAGCCCGCCCCGCCAGTGACAGTGTGTTTGACACGTTTGTTTCTCGGTGTGAATGACCTTTTATATCAATCTATTTGGGATAAGGTATAGTAGATATAAGTATCTACAGATGCGCAGTCCCATACTAAGAAATGAGGCCATTCTACATTACGGATTCGGCTATTTCCCAAAGGTGTACCTAGTGTATATTATTGATCTTTACATTGCTGGGGTACCTAATAGGATGTCAATACTCGTAATTATTGGCTAGACTCGATAATTTCCTGTGACATTTTTCTAGTCTCGATGAACCTGTGGTAAAGTGCAGTCCGCCCACCCAACTTTAAGCAGAACAATCACACAATCGTCCTCATTACTTCACAATAAAAAAAGAACACTGAATTTCTTTAGTTACGTTGGCGTGCATTACTTGAGCTGTATCTGTTCTCATTACCCCATCGTGAACCATGTATACCCGTATCTTTGTCAGTTAATTTTCCACAGTAATTACTGGCTTCGCTTTGTTTTTGCTACTAACTTTATTTGCATAGAGGAGCGCTTGTTTTAAGAATAGGGGCGGGAGTAGAATTGCCGATATATATATTTTTTATAATTTAATTATTTCTGTACCCCATCTAACAGCTAAACCGTAGGCTAACAAAAAATTTAAATATTGATAATGGGTAATGAATTTTAAGGAAAACTAAAACGTATCAGGTAACTCTGTTAGGTCAAGAGTTGTAGAGGATATTGTGGGTACCTATGGAACCCTATTCTATGCGTGGTCAGAACCTCACTTGGCTAGTTTTTTACTGTTTATCGAATATGAAAGTACTAACAACTCTTTGAAAATGCACTTAATATGAACTTTATTATATTACAATAATAAAGTTCATAATAATGGAACGTTGGATTTATTAACAACAACAGACACTGAATTTGTTATTACATAATATAGATTATTCACGGTAAGCATGTATATCTATCTGAGTCATGTAACTAATTAGATACAAGGTGTTACTTAGGTCAACTGCTATTATTGTATGTAAACTGTGATTGTATCCTTGATAATGAAATATATTATTCAAGACTAGGTATAACTAATAGATAGGTTTTGCTTGATGTTCCTTTGTGGTACACGTTAAAAACGTCATATTAAATAAATGTACCCACTGTATCTTTAAGTATCGGTACAGGTAAAATAAAACCGTATTAGGTCTTGAATAAATACCTATAAGTAAAAAAAAATAAAACCAAATCATCTCCATAGTTTCTTGTGTCGTGATCTAAAATTCCAGAATAAGCTAATAGAGACATTGTTGGAGCGCTCGTTAGTCGCATCAAGATGTGCAACCGCTGCGGGGGTCTAGTGGCTCCACGGATTTGCTTTTTACACGTTTTGTATATCTGTATACATATAAATATTATAAAAGTATATTTTAGGTTTTTCTACAAATATGAATTCACAATTGTTTTAAACCACCTGCCTTTGAGTGCTAAGGGACTCTATGAACATCTCTAGGGTCCAAGACATCCTCATCTGCACGCGGTGTACATGCGGACTAAGCTTTGGAAGAATACCCACACTAACCCCCTCTTTTTTGAGTTCCTTTCGCCCGCGGTCCGGTATAACGTCTGTTGCCGGGCATCTCTGGTACGCACCAGGAAGTATCGGCCCTACCCCCAACAACAATAGTCTCGCACTAAGGTGCGAGACTATTGTTGTTGGGGGTAGGGCCTATAGAGGTTTGTCTATAGAGGTGTTACGTAATAAGTTACGTAACACCTCTATAGACAAATGTGTTCGTTATATCCACATTTCGCCAGTAATTTTTAATTGAGTGAGGGAGCGAACCGGCCGAAGGCTCCGTTTCAACTTGCAGACTGGGGAGAATTTCTTTTGTCTGTATCTACGGATTCTGTCCGATCGTGTTTGAGGATATTTATCAACCGATTTACATGAAACTTTACACACACACTCCTTGCTTACAATAAATAACATTTGAATGATTTTTTTTTGGATTGGATGACAAATGAAAGAGTAATAAAGAAAATTGACGAAGAAATTTTCTAAATAAAGCCGCTCCCGAAGTCTACGGTTCACAGAACCACTAGTTTTAAAAGCGTGAGTTTAAAGCTTGTTCCGTAATGCATCGGATTTCGAAACTGGAGTCCCGGGTTCGATCCCCGGGTCGAAGCAAATATTTGTGTAAACCACAAATGTTTGTTTCGGAGTATGGGTGTGTTCTGTGTATAGTATGTATGTATTTAGAAATATATAAGTATGTTTATCAGTCGTCTAGATCCCATAGCACAACCTTATAGCTTAGTTTGGGCTAGATGACGTCGTGTGTGAATGTCCAAAAATATGTATGTTATTTTATTTTGCCTGCCCTTTATAAACTGGGATAAGTAAAAAGCTTTTACGATATCTGATAAATAGTTACAAGGACACTGACAAGACCTACTTAATTGTAAATAAATTTCGGAATCTTTCTAGGGCATAAGCGAAGACGATGGATACCATCAAACATAGTCGACTGTAAGATTCAATAATTCATTTGCTATTGTATTGGTACCCTTATTGTCAAAATGAGATGTCCTTGAATTGATGCTAGGATCACACGAAACCAAATAGTTAAAGCTACATACCTAAATTGCGTTATTATTATTAGTTCTTTGTTCAACATTAGAATAAGGTAACAAAAATATTATTTAGCATAATAAAATTTGAGTATGTATCATGTTCAGCTGCTCAAACCTTTCAGCTTCTATTTCAGGAGCTTTAAAACATTTCACGCGGCTGTCACACGACATAATATGACAATAACTATATCTCGGTTTGTTTTGTTGTGTTTTTCAAATGTCGAGTGACTTGACTTATATTTATTGTTGTTTTAACTATTTTAAGACAATATTTTCAACAAGAAAGTAACGTTGAGAGAACTCGATATGTGATGACGTTAAAAGAGTAACGAATAGTTCAACAGAAGTTTTTTTTAAGTGCATACCGGGTACGTCCGGCAAAAGACTTGCATTGGGCCTTGGGCTTAAAAAGAAAAAGATGTTTTGAAGTGGTAATACGAGTATCACAACCATTGGAAGCTGCAATTTCCAAATCCGAGCAAAACGTTTTTGAAGCGAACGCACAAACCCTATTCATAAATATGATATTCAGAAGGAGGACTGTAATATTCGGGAATCTTTTGGATTTAGAATCGACCACGGAACGAGCAGTTGAATCTGAGACGGAAACTTTTCGAGCGGTTTAGAATAATGCGAGTTCTGAAGAACTCTTCAACCTGATCCCACCCTCTTACTTCCGATCCCGAACAACGCGTGCCGGGCAGAATGCCACTCCCACACAGTGCCCTGTCTGTGCACGTGTTTTCTCCCACATATAAGCCTGGGTTCTTTAAGCGGAGCGTGAAGAGGCACATCACTGGATCGTCAAGTTGAGGGCCACTCTCCATAATATTGTGTGCTGTGAGAGTGGCCCACAATCGCTAGACGTCGTCACGACTTACCACCAGGCGGGCGGCATCAATTTGGTGAACACAGTATAAAAAAGCGTTGTAAAAAATGCCGTTTTACTTGCAATAATCGTGAAAATACAACCTGTGTGGTCAAGTGATTAGTTAGTTAGGTACACCGCCTAAAGCTAATTACTGGCTTGGAATGCTGAATTGGCTGATACATCAACGAATGAGACTCTGCAACAAACGGTTCACCATCAACTAAGACACTTCAATTTTAAACGTTCATATTAAATTCTAAGAATCAGCTACGCCAGTTCCATATTGGAATAAACCCCAGTGCACACCGGCGTAAGCCTAGATAAAAGGTCGAGAACTGATATTAAAAAATTTGAACGTTCCACTTTATAGCAGGATTAAACGTTTAAATGCCTTTAGCAAGTTTTAGTTTGGAAAAATTCAATAGAATATATATCCTACTATTATTACAAACGCGAAAGTTTGTGAGTATGTAGGTATGTATGTATGTATGGATGGATGGATGTTTGTTACTCTTTCACGTAAAATCTACTGAATGGGTTTTAATGAAACTTTACAATAATATAGCTTATACATCAGAATAACACATAGGCTACAATGTATAAAGATATTGCGTGAATTGTTGAAAATATGACGCGGCGCGACGAGAACGGGAAAAAATCCAAATTACCACGCGGACGAAGTCGCGGGCGAACACTAGTCTAATATATATATATCAAAGGTACGATACTACGTCAAAACAACCTGATGTTTCGATTGGATGTCAATGTCAACAATCGCGGTCATGTGTTAACTGTAAATGAAGTATCGTGGGCAGATTGTACATTTATATCGCAAATAAGTTTTAATAATTTAATTTAAATATTAATTATCATAATTATTTGTATTGTATTGAACAGTTTAAAGAAATACGGTGCTAGGAAAGAACTTGTATAGGCTTGTACGTATTTCGTTGATTAAAAAAAAAATCGCCAAATGTGAGTGTGTAATTTACCTCCGCCTATACCCTACCCTTGAAGATACGAGCGTGTATATACCATTAAAGTGACTGGTAATATGCGAGGTAAATAAACACTCGTGTCTACCTCTCTACAATAGACTTAATTTTGTATGAGTAATCATAACTTAAAACATAGTCGATTTCGCTGTCTGTCCGTCACTAGGTATGTATACTTAGATCATTAAAACTACGCAACGGATTTTAATGCGGTTTCACCATTGGATAGAGTGTTTCTTAAGGAAGGTTTTACTACCTTTTTGTCCTTCAAATTCTATCCATCCAAAGGTTGCCTGGTAGAAATAGCTTTATACGGCTCTTATATGTGGGCTCTGTGTATGTGGATATATGAAAACTGTATTGGCGTATATATAAATAAACTAGGTATGCATTGCATTATGCTGTTGCAATAATTGAGCTGAGTTTGTCGATCCGGGTCGAACTCCTAAATGACTGGACCGATCTTTATGAACAGATATATGCACTCACGGTGATGGTCACTATGACCGTGCCAAATTTCAAAAAGATCGGTCCTGTCGTTTAGGAGAAGTTCAAACACGAACACGAGTCGTCTAAGAAAGAGCTTCGTAAACTCCGCTCAAAAATAAGATTTTAGTGTGTTATTTGTCAAGCGGTCAAAGCCACGGGCGTCTGCTAGTTAATAATATCATTAGAATAAACAGTATTTAAATACCTAACACTTTTACTGCTTATGCGGTCATGTCCGTAGCGAGTCATAAAGCTTATTACACACATAAATTACTCAATTAAATATATATAATTACGGTAAAAATACCGCGTAAAAATCAAGTTCGTACGAATGATTGAAATATAACTTTGGCCATTAAACTGCGGCTTAATTGTACCACAATGGGAGGGGACAAACAAAAATAGTTTCAATAACAAACAGATGTCGAATGTAAAAAATAAAACGCAAAAGGGTTATGTTAAAAAGAAAGAGCGTTATGTTACAAAAATAACAAAATGGACAAAAATATAGTAGGTATAGTTAAAAATAGGTCACATAAATGTAAAGTGCTATTGAATATTTTGTGAAACCAGAAAAAACATTTTAGAGGTTGAAACTCCTTCAATTATTTTGGCCAAGCGGTTTTTTAAGTTGCTAATCGTATCAATACATAATATTAAAAAAAAATGATTATCGAAGTCCACTTTAAAGTACGCCCAGAACAGAGCAAGCGAACTACGAATATCACTAGTTTCCACGATGAAGGACCAGAGAAATTGGTCGTCTGACCAGAAAATGGTCCGTCGCGTTGCTCACAAAATGGTCCTTCGCGCTTGTCATCGTTGTAATCCATAGAGTACTTCACAACAATAATGAGGCATCTGTTTTGGGAAAAAAAAATATGTAGGTAGTTTCATAACACAAAGCTTTTCAGAAAAACAGCCAGTATCTAGTTAAAACATGCAATAAGCATTATGAATCAAATAGGAATCGATAACATCTGTAATGAATGACTTACTAGTAAAAAAAACATCGCTCCTCAATTATTGTCATAAAGAGTGTCCTCAAAAGGGTTTATTAATAACTTTACATTTGAAGTTTAATTGTCACTATTTATTGTTCCAACACTCAGATTACCGCATATAAATTAAAATGTACCACCTCAAATTACAACAGTAGGAAATGGTTAAAATTAACCCTAAACTGCCAGCAATTTGTTAATTGTTGGGGTGTTTTTTGTCACGTTTATTTTTGAAGAGTTTATTTATGAATTTAAATGGCCTCAGAAGACTAAGGGTTGGCTGATTTTTATGAACTTTATTTTTACGAAAGGGTTAATATCCCAAGAGAATTGACAAATGCGTAAGACATTTATGTTTGTTAATAATTACTGTGCTTTGAAGCATTTGTTACTGAATATAAATTTTGATGGAACCAACTTGTTAAAACCAATTATTGTGCAAACTTTTTTTTACAGTCACAATAACATCAAAAATCACAAACAAAGTCGCCCGTTCCCTATTGTATGCTTAAATCTTTAAAACTACACAACGATTCAATTATAAAAAGATTTTCAAAATCGATTCACTTTGTTAAAAAATTTGAGGTAACGAACATCCTCCTTTTTAGAAGTCGGTTACAAATAAAACTAATCAAACAATAAGCCACTATAGAAGCAAGCAACAGCTATGATAATAACCGTAATCCTTTGGCTCATGTAAACCTTAGAACAGTCTCGGAACTTTGATTGGATTGCCAATGTAAGTCGTAGGAGACACTGGCTGAGATGACCGGAAGATTATCTCACAGACAAAACTTATTAACTTGAATTGAACTTCTTGATTGGATCTACGAGTACCATATTTTGTTATTGGCACAAGTTATTTTGTACACGAGATTGCTTGTTAAAACTTATTTACAAGTGACGTGTTTTTGAGTAAATATTTTTGAATTTATTCGCTGAAGAAATCGCTGCTAAGTGCGAGTCGGGCTCGCTCACAAAGGGTACATAGCAAACCGCAATACCTTAAATATTAATTATATTCTGTGTTTTAGTATTTTTCCGAGTCGATCGGGATTTTAATTGACTGTACCATAGCGGCTGGCACGTAAGATTTTGTTGCCTTTCATCAACATTTTCATCGTAAGGTAACGAGTTTCAAATATTTTTTCAAACTTTTAGCTCTAGCTTTAGCTCTTACTTTTTATGAAATTCATTCGGCCATTTTGGACATAACCCATTATAAATGTGCCCGATGACGACAATAGGCTTGCTCCCTATTACGTGGGACTAAAAATACTGGCAAATTGTGGGTGTGTAATGCACCTCTGCTTACCCCTTCGGGGATATAGGCGTGATATGTGTGTGTATTTTTAGTATTTTTTGTTAAAGCGGCAACAGAAATACATTATCTGCTAAAAATTTCAACTCTCTAACCATCATGGTTCATAAGATACAGTGAGTACCTGGTGACAGACGGACAGACAGACACCGAAGTCTCCGTAATAGGGTTCCCGTTTTACCCTTTGAGTAAGGACCTCTAAAAACTTATAAATTAAGTATCTATTTTATTTACTTACAATATTTTCTAAAGGTGTTTTAAAATATCGCTGACGCAATAAAAATGATCCAAGTCATTCTCATTAATGCACAAGGACAGGATTCTCGCAAAGTGCTCAAAATCTGGGAAGCGAGCTAATGCCCGTTTTTGGGTACTTTTGATTTATGGTATATTTTCGAGGCATCTGTGTATTCAATTGTAAGTCCTTATCTAGTTTAGATCTAGTGTAATAATATTTAAAAAATATCAAAAATAAAGAAAATCCAAGCCCTTCAATATTTGAAGGGTTTAACCCTATTAAAAGAGATAGTCGGCAGCTTTATTCAGCGTAATTAACTCGCAAATGACACAAATAATTAAGAAAAATAGGTGATAGATCAGTCTTTATAATATTATGTTTGTAATAAATATTTATTTATAATAAATTTCCAATATTTGAAGGGTTTAACCCTATTAAAAACTTTAGTCGGCAGCTTTATTCAGCGTAATAAACCCTCATATGACACAAACAATTAGGTGAAAAATCATTATTTTTAATCCAATGTTTATAATTAATATTTATTTACAATAAAAGTTTATAAATAATTAAGGCGAAGTGCGTAAATGAATTCCCAGCCACGTAAAATACCTATAATATGATTGTTGCTGTTCCTCAAAAACATACATTACTGTAATTAAACATAGCTTTTTACGCGTTCTCAACTGAAGCGTAATTCCTCGGTGTGTCTCTGACTGTTCATAATTTACTTTTTGTATATTATCTATGCTTCCTGTTACCGACAGTTGGGCACCTATTTCGATCTCTGGCTCTTTAGTGTTGACAGTAATTGGGTATTATTTAACATAAATACTGAAAACATTTTACTAAAATTAAATGTAAAGAAATTAACAGGTCAATTTAACTATACCAAGATCAAAGAGTTTGAAAAAAAAACTTTACTAATTACAAGAAAGAGAAAAAAGTAGATATTTTTATTAGACGGAAACAGAATATAAAATATAAACAATAATAAAATTGTAGAAATGGTGTGTCTGTATATTTAATAATTAATTTGATATAATATGAGCGTAGGCGATTCACAAAGAATAAGAAAGTTCAAAACAGTTTGTAAAAAACTTATCTGCCTTTTTATCTGACACGCTAAATTCCTAAGTTACAGAATAGATTTGCTTGCAGATACGCAAATAGACAATTCGCTCTGGTTACGTTATATTAAGGGTTAGATGTATAGAGCGTGCTTGGACTTAGCTCAAGCTCGGCTAAGTAAAATCTTAGCTAAGCATATGCTAAGTACAATCTTTGATTTAGAATTTTTAGTCTGACTTGGCTAAGCTCAAACTAAGTTCTAAACACATAGTTATAAGTGTAATTTTGCCATTTATATCTGATAAAATAATAATAATAAATATTGTGGTTTTTCGGAGTACAGTTTACAGTACAATTATTTCGGAGTTTTGCGTAAGTCACCGTTTTTGTGAACTTAGACCTGGCTTAGCTAAAGCTAAGACAAATACGAAGATTATAAATCCCGATTTTGTCTCAAGTGTAAAGTAAAGGCTAAGTCCAAGTACGCTTTATAAATCTCACCCTTAGGCATTGTTTAATCAAAATCAGATTTAAGGAAATAAAGTTAGTGTCATATTATAAGCTTTCCTACGCGGACGCAACTGCAGGCATCAACTAATCATAACATACATAGTATAGAACAAAGTCGCCCGTTCCCTATGTATCCTTAGATCTTTAAAACTACGCAATGTATTTTGATGCGGTTTTCACCAATGGATATAGTGGTTTTCGAGGAAGGTTTTTGTGTGTAAAATTTGTCAAGCGGGCAAAGCCACGGGCGTCCGTTAGTATAGAATAATTCGTATAATAGTCCGGTTGTCAAGAATATTTTCTCCGCGATAACCAATAAAACAATCAAATTATTATACGTCATGTCAAAAACTTTCAGTTATGACACAATAAACAAGGACTTTATTTACATGAATTTTATTACAAAATACAATAAAATATTTCACCATTTGTACGTGGATCGAACATTCTTGATTATATTAGTAATACTTTGCTCAAATTTTACAATTTTTTTTACATTACATTATTTATAGGACAATTAGGTAAGTATTACTTAGTCACATTGGCACTGGCATTTAATTGAAGGACAATATTATGAACTACAGGGATAGATACGAAAACTACTCGTATTTCATCCTAACTGATGCAAACACTAAAAACTGATCGAAAACTATAAAATTAAAATGCAAAATTATAATTTATTTTGAAGACTTTTTGTCATTAACAAACTCTACAAAATTAGGTCAAATATATAACCTTCTTTTTTTATAATTACCATCAATAAGCAGAAGCAAACTTTCCAAAAAAAAATCGTGTTGTAGTTTTCAATTTTAATTTTAAATCAAACTTTACTTCAATCTTAAAAGAGTAACAAATCACTAAACATATCAATGACACATAATACGAGTACCTACTCAAAAATATTTCAAAGAAAATACGCCTATTCCTAGTGCAAGGATCAAAACCTATGGCGTTCTATAAACAGAACTATGATTAACGACCGTGGTCTGTTTCAGAAAGACATCTACCAAATTATATTCAGACTAAACTATTTACAACAAATAATAATTTTCGGCCCAATTATAACGCTGATGACACGTTTTATTGGTATATATACGATTGTTATGCTTAACAAAACAATAAATTCTACTTTTTTAGGGTTCCGTACCCGAAGGGTAAAACGGGAACCCTATTACTGAGACTTCGATGTCCGTCCGTCCGTCTGTCTTATGCTGTATCTTATGAACCGTGATAGTTAGAAAGTTGAAATTTTCACAGATTCTGTTGTTTCTATAACAACAAATACTAAAAAACAGAATATAATAAATATTTAAGGGGGCTCCTATACAACAAACGTGTTTGTGCTTGAGTCCGACTCGAACTTGGCCGGTTTTTAATATACACTTCGTGATAATATTATAAACAATTTTTTTCAGTATAATGACGTCTAATAAATAATATAATTTTGTCGTTCACAAACAGGGAACACAGCTGTTTTCATAACATTGAAGCTTAAGCGTATCTTTAGTTATGATTTAATATTATTTCCTTGACATTCTTGTATTATAACTTTGGATCAGTTTTGAATGTTTGAACGCTTAATAATCCCCGAACGCGTAAGATCTCAAATATATTTTTGTTTTATTATATTGAGAAGATTTTATTTTATATAACTTGAGTAAAAATTAAAAAGAATAAATCTGCCTAGGTATTTTTATACCCTTCTCTGCTAAATGGAGAAGAGTTATACAAGTCCCCAGCTGCTCCTTCGACGGGAATATTGCAAGTAACAAATAATCCAAAGGATTTTTTTTAAATATTTTTGGACATAAAATAGAGATAGATATTTTTGGACATAAAATAGAGGACATAAAATGGACAAAAATACGCAGAAGCTCATCAAAATAGACTTATTGACCATGTGAATGTCGAGGCTATCAAGCTCCTCGATACCACGGACATAGTGAGAAGAATGAGAAGGACTAAACCTTACGAGTTAGTGTAGTGTTATAGTGCAGTGAGTGCTATGCTTTAAAACAATGTGAACATAGTGTCATCATTCATTTATATAGAGATAATAAGAAAAGTGCCAATGGACACATTCTTACATCTTAATTATTTAGCAATATGAGTTAGATACAAATTACTTATAAGTCTTAAGGCTAGATTGTAATTATAGTTATGAAGTAACATATTATTACTTAGTTACGACATAAACACGACAAAAAAAACTGTATTCTAATAATACTTTCTTTCACAGCTTGTAAACTAAAAGCCAAAGAATACTTTTTTACGCAGAATAGTTTCTTGTAAGAAACGGGCAGAAACCCTAAGTTATAAGCGAGCAAATTGGCCATGTACTATCTATAAATCTAGGTATTAAATAATTTCTATAAAACACGCTGTACAATATCTAATCAACGTTACATACCCGTCTTACCCCATCAGTGGGGTAAATGTACAAAGAAATAGGGAAGCCGTGATAATCCCTAATATTCAGCTCTCGATCATAACACCGACTGGCACCACAAAGGTGATGTAATAACGACCGCTAATCCCCTATTGTAGCGCCACCTCTTGACGGATTGCCGACAACTCTCAATGGGGCTTCAGAAAGGGAGCTTTTTGTTCGCCGCCGATATTAGAACAGTCTATTGTATAGAAATGTTAGGGATAATTTGTTTTCCGAAAGGTTTTCTGAGTAATAAACTCGGATAAATGTTTTGTTTAAGAATTTTCAATAGGGATTTCTGCTTTTGAAGTATGTTAGTGAGTTTTACACACTTTGAATGGTCTACGAGTAAATTTTATATAAACAAGGCGTAGATTATTCACATTACCGATACTACATCGAGTGCTTTGGTGGCGTGGTCGGTAGTGTGTCCGCTTTCGACGCCGGAGTCTCGGGTTCGATTCCCGGTCGGGACAAACTTTGTGTGAAGACAGATACGTTTGTACAGAAGTCTGAATGTTTCCTATGTATAATATGTATTTATTTACAAAAAAAAATTATATAAGTATTTATATCAGTTAATCTTGTACTCATATCACAAGCTCTGCTTAGTTTGAGACTAGATGGCGTTGTGTGTATTTATTATTATATGCATGATTTTTATTGACGGACGTTTTGTGACCTGACCAGTTAGTCTGTGACCACGGCAGGAAAACGCAGAAAGATTAGACGTTAAGTCGAGGTAACTGACAAGTAAGATAAGATACACAGGATATATCTTTTCTGGAAATAGACACAGCACACTCATTGCATTAATGAACGAATGAAATATATTTATACTTCTCAAAAATATAATTCCATTCAAGAATTTAACATAAACAAAACTACATTGAATATATTTGTAACTAAACAGAATAAAATGTCGTTGAGTATATGAAACCGCAATCAATCGTGAAGTATGGGCAATTAATAAATGGCTTCAAGAAATACATTTTAACTCTACGCTGACGTCAAACAAATGTTCTAGAGATTTTCTCTCTAGATTCATAATTCTTTCCAAATGTGACATCCCGTGATTTATGTTTAGTAGAAATTGTAAGTCAGCCCTTCCACGTAGGTATGTACCCACCTAAATTCTGGTAAATCGATAAATGCATAAGACATTTTGCTGTGATTTATTTAATATTTTTGACACACATACAATAAATATTTACAATCATAATAATACTAGGTATGCAATGCATGCTGCTAATTGCAAATGTTGAGTGGAGCAAATGTTTTGTTACATATCAGAATCAGAATCGAACACTTAAATTAGTTAATCGAATGAAAAAAAATATATTTTCATTGTTGACGCACGTGTTTCCATGGCAACCATTTAATCATCTGGTTTTTCGGTGATGTCCAGGACATTTTCGGTGATTATTCCTCCGTGGTCAGCTCTATTTTCATGATTTCAGAGATATGCACTCCCGGGTATGATGACGACCAGCATGCCAAATTTGGTCAAAATCGGTCGAGCTATTTCGGAGGAGTTGGCACACAAACGATTTACACTTGTCGCCTAAGATTCGCTTCGCTCCTCTCAATAAAATCAAACCTCAATGAATTTAAAATACATATCTGATGGTACCCCATACGATGGTGTGGGGTACCATTAGATAGGTATAGGTATTTCAAAATTTTATTTTAGCACTTTGTCGGCGTATCCATGTCAAATTTCATGTTTCTAGCACTAACCGTTTGACGGACGGACGGACATGTCGAAACTATAAGGGTTCCGAAACTTTGTCTACGGAACCCTAAAAAGGGTAAACATACAATTTTACACAATTTCTTTCATATTTTTGTGTGAATGTCTCCAAAACCACTAGACACTAGAACTAGAGTTTTATTTAAACTTTTTTTTTAATATTAAAAATAAGAATGTGTTAGTTTGAAAATAATTGACAAAAATGTCATACAAATCCAATGAATTCGGGTAGAAATGACAAAATAACTCAAAAGTTACAATGAACCTGTGCCTATAATAAGTCAATTATTCAACATCATGTAAAAAATATGTGGAAATTTTCCGTAAGATACGAATTCATACTAACTAACAAAGTTTTAGAAATATCACATTTATTATTAAAATTTATTGTTGTAGTTAGAATAAAACAGTAACAATACATTAGACATTGTAGGTAGGTATGTAATATCGATCCAGGCTGCTAAACTTTAGTTTTGAGTTACAGAATGATAATGGATTTTTAAGCTTGCCCCATATTAATCGTTGGACCAACTAAGCAATCTACCGGTAAGTGTTTTAATAAATATGTTAGGACAATTCACACATCGCCATCTAGTCTCAAACTAAGCAGAGCTTGTGATATGAGTACTAGATAAACTGATATAAATACTTATAAACATATTTTTTGTAAATACATACATATTATACATAGGAAATATCTAGACTTCGGTACAAACGTATGTGTCTTCACACAAAGTTTGTTCCGACCGGGAATCGAGCCCGAGACTCCGGCGTCGAAAGCGGATACACTACCGAGTCTACCGACCATACCACCGAAGCAGTCGTATGGTACCACTGCCTACTCTTTCGGAGATATAGATTGTCATAAATGTATAAAGAACAGAGATTAATCTAATTCAGCACTAAATATCCTACGATTAGTTTATGAGAAAATACAAAAAAACAATACTTTATTAGCAATCCCATCAATAACCCCACTCACCCCCTTTTGCTTCAATTTACCCCACTTCCGACAAATTACCCCCACCGTGTCAAATATGACGCAATTATTGCCGTGATCCATCATACTAACGTGTGACACAACTAAATAATTTTCGGGTTAAATATTTAATTCTGTAGGGGTAACAACTAGACGTTTCATTGGGGTATGTTGATATATTGGGGAATTATATTTAGGTGAGTACCTATTTACATAGCTATATTTATGTAATCACGCCTATAACCCTGACGGGGTAGATAGAGACGGATTGGAAACCCAGATTGAGGCAAACCGTACCATGATCCGTAACTTCGTGAGCGCAAATACTATAGGCGCAACACTATTTTAAGTAGATAGGTAGATGTCATTCTTTAGATTAGAGCGGCTCGTAGTAAGCGACAATATTAACCCATTGCAAAGGTTAAGCAACATCTAGTCAGGCCGGTATCAGTATGGGTGACCATTTCTTAAGACACTGAGACCTCTCCATGCCTCGGAGAGAACTTTAAGCCGTCGGTCCCGGTTGTCATACGAATATCTATGGTAGTCGTTAGGGGTTAGTTGGAGCCCTAAATCAAAAATCCGACCGGTCTAATATATAGACTATCTATAGAACTTCGATATCGCCCATGGGTTGTGGAGGTCAGATGTCAGTCGCTTTACGGAAAATATCGAAGTTCAGCCGAATCGCAGTCAGACTGGAAAGCCGACCCCAACTGAGTTGGGAAAAGGCTCGGTGAATGATGAGGTAGATATTATTCTAGGGATGACAATGACACCAGCGATTTATAAAAAAATGAGTAATGCCATTTGTAGATAACTGAGTATTAAAATGAATAATAACGTATTAAGTGTAATTTATCACATGTTTACATTTATGCAATTCTCAAAAACAACTTCCAAATATTTTAAAATTCGAACCAACAATGTGACAACCTAATCAGTCGAAATAAAGGAAAACAATACAGACAACAGACCGAATTTATTATTATTTTCACATAATTAAAGTTCAAAATGACTTGTGTAGATGTAGTATTTTTTCTCGAATAGTGATGTCCAAATGTAAACAGTAAAGTCACGTATTCCAAGACATGACAAAGCGTAGTTAGTGACGTTCTGTTTGACGCAGTAATCTTAGAGATTAACACACTAGGACGATAGACGTTTCGTATAAGTCATTGTCCGAATGTTATACAAAACTTAATTTCATAGAATAATAAAGTGATAGGATTTTTTTTGTTTTACAGCTGTCATGCGCGACTTTGGGCGCGTGTGAAAATTCGTTTCTTTAGTTTGATACAGAACAGTTCTAGATTAGAGATTGATTGCAATATATTGCGATTTGTTTAGCAGGACTGGAACATAAAAACCTGTATAATAGATTTTGAATTTACATATTAATAACATACGTGACATAAAGCTTTGTTTTCTATTATACCAACAAGAGATATTTTCCACATAAAAGAAGTTCAATAAAAAAGTTAATAAACGCACAATAAAACGCGGAATTTGTAAAAATATTTTGATTTGCCGTAAAAATATTGCTGCAAGTAAAACTGTCATCTTGTTACCGAGAAAACAACAATAAGTTAAGCTCAGACAAAAGCAGTAAATAATAAAATTAAAAGTCACTTTAGTCCACTGGCGAGTACAAATTAAAGTAAAGTAATAATCTCATAACTCATATTAACAATAACACTGGACGTAAATAAAGAATAAAAGAAAAAAGAGATCGCTTTATTTTGTTATTCATAACGAAGAAACAATGTGCCAAGAAAACCGTCAGAAATCTTTACGCTCAGGCAATTTGTCTTTCATTAAAAACAATACTGAAAATTCTGTTGTCTTAGTCAAGTCACTCTTCGATAATCAACTGTCAACGCTTGCCAGCCCTATTGTAAAGTGACAACAATGTTTCTTATTCGATTTTCAAATATAACAGCCAGTACTACAACACCACACGTTCGAAATTCAAATCTTATAAGAATCTAATACGGTTTAAAATGTCGTATGAGTCAAGCGTGAGTTATTCTAAAACCATAATGCTAACACCATTAAAAAGACGTTCAGAAATAACCAAAGATTTTTTAAAGTGAAGATTGAATTGTTTTCTAGTTTTAAAACAATACCTCGCTTATTTGTGGATACGTTAACCAAAGTGACAGGTGCTGATTTGTTAGTGATTCCTTGAATACCAGAATAGAGTACATGTCAAAACAACGGGGTTAAATAGGAGAAATCGCTTTTCCTATTATCTTTTGCTAGTTGCTAATAATCTTACAAATCGCTATATGTCTGTTTGTAGAGTTCTATCTACTTATCAATTCATTTGCATTTGTCTATCTAGACTAAGATTTTTATAGTTATATATTTCTTTATCAAAACAACAATTCATTATAAGATCTATAGCTATGACGGTGACAACTTACATTAAATGGAGTGTCATTAATTATATATAAACAATGTTCTAATAATACAATGCACATTAAGGAATATACGACATAAACTTTATACTAAATCAAATACCACATTTCCGAAAAACATTTTTTTCTTTATTATCATTAAACAGTGCCATAATTTTAATGTTATTTACGATGGACATCACTAAAATGTGAATTTATTGTATCATGTGGTCACGTTTCACTTACATTTGGAACAATAAAAAACTAAAATATTTCTTTAAAAAAAAACTAGATGAGTTTTGTAGTCATAGTTTATAATCGTTAAAAACTGTCATCGCAATAAAATATCCAGTTATTGTTTTAAATAAACAATGGCCAAGTGACAATAAAGAGCAGTAGAATAGCCCACAAAACGACTCTGTGACTGACGTGTGAAAATGTAGACTAAGTTTTTATTGCAGACATGTCTAGTTTTTGTAGGTAGATTATTCTTCTTAGTCGTACATTCTTGACAGCGTGCCCCGTCAAAGGCAGCTGCTCGACGAGCGATGCGCCTCCACTTCTGCCTTTGCCTTGCACTGCGAGCACATTCCATCGCGGTTGATTGCGTAGTGGATCTTGTAGGAAATTGGCCTTAGGGAGGAAATATAGCCTTCTCCTAATAGCCGTGCCCAGATGGAGTTGTAGTGGACTGTATTATGATGTATATAGGGGCAGATCCAGTGAAACATCAGCGTACAACTTTCACACGTCTATATCGAACCACGTACAAGAGAGAAGAGAGAACGGATACATATTTCTGCAGTGTTGCCACCACATACGTTCTTATGTACTAACACCGATATGGCTAAAGGTCAATTTGACCATACCGTTGGTAAATTACATGTTGGTTTCCCAACAGATCTAATGAAGTCAATCCAACGGTTTGGGGACCGACCCCGTGGTCTTGTGCCCTCCACGCGTCCTTGCACGACCAACCTCTCCATAGAGCTCTCCTTTCTAGAAATGCGGTACACAGTACGTAGATTAGTACCTGCATATTTACTGTGTTCTGTGACATAAAAATATGGTTATGAAAGTGTCAAAACTTACTAAGAAGTATAACATCTAATTAAAGCTACAGAAAACAACAGTAGTACAATCTCAGAGCATAATCTCTATACTAGGTATACATAGAGCGCTGATAACCGGTCTGAACCACTAACAACCACTCTGCACGTCAGAACAGTCAAACAGTTGAGGATGATGTAACGTCACTACACCTTCCCAGTTTAAGTAGGTACCTAGTTGTGTGGCTAAAAATGGAACTAATTATAGTTTTGAGATCTTGTTTTTGACGTGTTTTAATATAATTTGGCGCCCCTAGTGGAACGCAAACATATATTGGGCAACCTATTCAAAGGCGCTTAGTATTCGCCACGAAGAAAACGGGCGACAATCGACCCCTATATAATATAGAAACGCAATGAGTTACAAGCAGAACGTATTTCCAGTGGCGCCCGGCGGAGAGTAGTAGGTACAGCTAATGTAAGTTAAGTGAAATATCATAAGCTAAAGCTAAATATACTACTACCTCGGTGGCACAATGGTACTATGTACGGACTGCCACGCTCGAGGTCTCGGGTTCGATTCCCGGGTCTGGTGGATAATGTATAATTCTCTTTAGAATTTTACCCAGATAATTATCCCAGTCTGGAACTTGTGCCCGGTAAATGGCAATAGGCTCGCCCCCTATTACATGGGACCTAACATAGCTGGCGAGATGTGGGTGTGTTTGCACACCTCTGCCTACCCCTTCGGGGAAAAAGGTGTGATGCTATGTAATGAACAAATTATTTAGATACCACCTAATTGATTTCTCACACACAATGACCTATCTAACATAAAAGTTCCCGACAAGCGGCAACAGGCTCGCCCCAACGACGTGGGACTAACAAGGAAGAAGACTAGAAAAGTGGGTGATTCTCATGCCTCTGCTTACCTCTTCGGGGATAAAAGTGTGTTTTTTTTATGTATGAATGACAAAATCACTTCTTTATCTCCAAAGGGGTAGACAGGGGTATATGGTTCGCCCACATATCGCCAGTTACTAGGGGAGCTACCTTTGAGCTTACTAATATAAGTATAGATATTTATGAATATATTTATCATCATCAACATCTACCTGCCCTTAACCTGATTATTTGGGGTCGGCGCAACAAGTCTTTCTCCTCCACATACTTCGGTCAGACGTCATCTCTTCAGTCACTCCTCTCCTTGTCATATCCTCTTTCACACATTCCATCCATCTTTTCTTTGTCCTACCTCTGTTTCTTAAACCCTCTACAGTCATATATGTTTACGAATATATTATGATTAATAATTATTATGAATATAAATAAATAACATGATAAAATAAAAGATAAAAAGCAAACCATAGGTACCTATTAGGTAATTACACTAAACAGTATTATTAAAATACAAAATTTAAAGTGACCGGTCTGTTTTTATTTCAACAAATAATCTATGCACAAACTAAGGAGGCGGTCTCGCAACGAAAATAGCAGTTCAAAAATATTGAAGAGCGTTGAAAAATATATGTCAAACATGTATGAGTATAATAAGAAGCGACGACTAACACTTGATATGTGGGCTAGTAGTGGGCATGACGCTTCTCTAATGTCCCCCAGTACACAATGATGTGTAAACATTGATTTTGCATCACACATATTCACGCCTGTTTCCCCGCACAGCTAGGCAGTAACGTATCCTACTAATATTATAAACGCGAAAGTTTGTGAGTATATATGGATGGATGGATGTTTGTTACTCTTTCACGTAAAAACTACTGAATCGATTTTAATTAAACTTTACAATAATATAGCTTATACATCAGAATAACACATTGGCTACAATTTATAAAGATATTGTGTGAATTATTCAAAATATGACGCGGCGCGACGGGAACGGGAAAAAATCTAACTTACCACGCGGACGAAGTCGCGAGCGACTACTAGTATAACTATATATCAGAGATGGTAGATTTGTTTTCGTGTCATCTGAGTGAATTCATTAGGTATTCGCTGGAACGCGGGCGGTTACATCGAAATAACAAAGACGGAGCTGGCGGAATCTTAACCTAACCCTACCTAAACTAAGATAAAAAATTAAAAAAATTCAACAATGGCGCGAGCCAACAATTAAAATTCAAATGCTGCATTTAAAAATTTAAATTTCGCCCGCGAGGCTATAATCCGATATTTTTAGTACTGTCAAAGGCATGTTTCTTTAATGCTTAATAACTCAAACACTATAAGAGCCACATACACCAAAAACTATACAGCAAACCACAGGCTTATGTTATATCTTTATGCCAAATTTCAAGTCGATAGGTTAAGAGATGCGCCCGCTCTCGTGTCGCATAATAATTACGAGTATATTCTTGATTGAGCCCATCGTTGTGAAGACTTAGCATGCTCCGTCTTAACACTCCGTCGTAACCTGTTATGATAGTTATAAGTGTGATAAAAAAAAATTTATTAGAGATAGTACTGTATGCTATGAAAGGGGGTCCAATCGCTTGAATTCGCTTTGACTTTTCATCAGGTTTAGCTACCTAAATACATAAAAGAAAAGAAAGATTAAGTATTAATACCAGACGTTATCTTTATAAGATTATGGTTATAAATATGTATGTATGTAATAGACGTTCGTCGAGAGCTCAATAATAAAAACTACATCGAAAGATGTATAGGGCTAGCTTCGCGGAAACTAGGAATACTGAATAAGGTAAAGAGATTCTTTACACCGGACCGGAGATGTCTGCTGTACAAGACGCAGATACTGCTCTCACCTCTGGGACGGCTCCGCGAAGTATCTGCTGGACGCTCTCGACGCTATGCAGCGACGGGCTATCCGTATTATAGGTTGTCCGGAGGTAACGGGAAGCCTTGAGCCGCTAGCTCAGCGCCGAACAATAGCTTCCTTGGCCGCATTCTACCGTATTTACCACGGCGAGTGTTCTGAAGAGCTCTTCAATCTGATCCCACCCTCTTCCTTCCGATCCCGAACGACTCGTGCCGGGCAGAGATGCCACCCCCACACAGTGGATAGCATGTTCGCGAGAACCGAACGTTTTAAACGTTCGTTTCTCTGCCGAACGATAGTGGCCTGGAACGCCCTGCCTGTGCACGTGTTTCCTCCCACATATAATCCTGGGTTCTTTAAGCGGAGCGTGAAGAGGCACATCAGTAGGTCGTCAAGTTGAGGGCCACTCTCAATAGTAATGTGTGCTGTGAGAGTGGCCCACAATCGCTAGACGTCGTCACGACTTACCACCAGGCGGGCGGCGTCAATTTGGCGAACCAAATATAAAAAAAAAAAAAAAAAAAAAAGATCATAATTATATTTCGCCCATTTTTCGTCAGTAACTTTGCTAGTTCTATGTAATATAACGCATCTATCGCCGCTCACACAAACACATATCATGCCTATATCCCCGAATGGGTAGGAAGAGGTGCATTACACACCCACAATTTGCCAGTATTTTTAGTCCCACGTAATAGGAGGCAAGTTAATTGCCGTCACCGGGCACATTTATGATGGATTATGTCCAAAATGGCCGAATGAATTTAATAAAAAGTAACAGCTATATTGTTATTTAGAAAAAGATTTGAAACCCGTTGCCTTGTGATAAGATGTTGATGAAAGGCAACAAAATCTTACGTGCTAGCCGCTATGTCACAACCAAGTCTTGGGCGTCTCGGACAATACGCTGCTAACAAGGTACTTTTATGAAAGTCTAAGCCGTTGATAGGCAGGTGCATCACTTGCAGATGGCTTGGGCCTGTAAGATCTTGGTAACAACGTTATATCTTCTCTAACCATATACTAAACGAAGAAAGATACATGACGAGAGCTATACTTCGTTCATAAGTTGTGAGATACATCACAATATTTTACAAAGTATACTTACATATGTAAGTGCTGCCACTGCAGCTACTCCTCCGTGATCGGTCTCACCGCCGCGATGGTGGTGGTTCCGCACCTTCCATGTCTCCATGAGATCCTGGCGGAGTTGGGACCGCTGGGCCTCGATTTCTCGAGACGCAGGCCTGTGGTCTTGCTGCAGCGCCTCCTTGTGCCATTGAAACAATGACGCAAGGGCTCTCGCTTCCAGGTCCCATGGAGGGGTCGCGGCTAGGAGGTATGCAGCCTCTAGGGAGATCGTGCTGTCGGCGTCTCAAGAAATCGAGGCCCAGCGGTCCCAACTCGGCCAGGATCTCATGGAGACATGGAAGGTGCGACTTCAGCAACCAAAATGGGGAACCACCACCATCGCGGCGGTGAGACCCATCATGGAGGAGTGGCCGCAGAGGCAGCACGGTAGCCTCACGTATCGTGCGACACAGATCATCACTGTGCACGGAAACTTCGGCGAGTATCTATTTCGCATGCATCGTGAGGTCACACCCGCGTGTCAACACTGCGAGGCTTCCGGCGAAGACACAGCATTCCACACGTTGGTGGAATGCTCAGCATGGGCGAGTCAGCGCCGGGACCTCGTTGTGGGCCTGGGCGTAAAAACGCTCTCGCGGGAAATAATGAAATAGCGGGAGCCAGTGGAACGCGGCCGTTTCCTTCGGCGAGCAGGTAATGCTCGTGAAGGAGGCAGCCGGTAGGGTGAGGAAGCGTACCCTCCCCGCTGAGTTTCGAAGTGTTCGGCGGGGACGCCGCAGACGTGACTACGCCTAGGACCATCAACCTCCATGATCGGGGCCTGAGGACGATGGATTAGCAACCCACCGTCCTTACAGAAGCAGGCTAGAAGGGCTTCGTGATGTGGGGCTTAACCCCACCTACGCCTTCACTCACCGACGCGGGATAAAACCCGACCCCAAAGAAGTGGGGTAACACCCGACCACTACGCAGAGGCCACACAGGTGGCCAAGGTCCGCCGGGCGCCACTAGGAATTATCTCAGTATCTACCGGAGGCGCCCGGCAATGGACGTAGGTGCGGACGCGGCCCAGGGCAGCGGATTTAATATTAGCTTTAAAACTTTTCTCAAATTATCCTACATGTCAAAAGACCAAAATTCGTGTAACATCAAGAACACCAAAATTAGATCAACAGGCAACAACATTGAAAATATGATTTGTTAATCTACTTATGATGTTAATGATGTTCAGCTACTTTTGGAATACTAGTGTTCAGCTACTTTTGGAATACTAGTGTTCAGCGTTTTATGGACGTTTGTATGTTGAGTTTATTTTGTTCTCGTGTTGCGTCACTGACTTATGACGTTTTTAGTGTTCAGATGTTTTGGAAGTTTGAATGTGTTCAGCGACTTTTGGGGCCGACTGTACCGCCATAAATGTTTTATAGGAACAGATTTTACAGAACCGTGGGCAGGCCTATATCATTCGCCTAACAACCGCATAAAATACGTGACGTCAGCGACAACTTGAAGTTGTAAATCAGTAAGGGTTGTCTCTTGTTTGTGACACGGCATTGATCATAGAGTTGATATTGAGGCATTAACGTCATAATTATTAGTCAAATTATGCTGGTATATATTTTACTTTACTGGATAACCCAAACGTTCGAATTATGTTCTCTGTAAACAAAAGAATGTGCTTTAATTAACGTCGGAGTGCAAGTTCTGTATGGAAGTACTATTCCTTATTCTGTACCGTGGGTCACAACTGGCACAAAATACCATTCCACGTTTAATGGATGCCAACTGCCCTCAACAACTCCAGAGCCCAAGTTATCGGCAAAGGGGGAGACTTTAGTAATATCTAAAGGCTCGCCTCTCATTACGGGAACCCTATTAGTAAGACTTCGCTGTCCGTCCGTCCGTATGTCACCAGGCTACATCTCATGAACCGTGATAGTTAGAAAGATGAAAATTTCACAAATGATGTATTCCAGTTGCCGCTATGCTACGAGTATAACAACAACTAAAAACCAGAATAAAATCAATATTTAAAGAGGCTCCCATACAACAGACATGAATTAATACGGAACCCTTCGTGCGCGAGGTCGAAACGCACATGGCCGGTTTTTAAAATATCTCATATCATACGTTATTATCATGATCAGTGTACATATTCATAATAGGGGCCACGCGCCACGTGGTGCGCCTACGCACGTCTATTTGCGTCAGCCACAATTGTCACTTACGCAACACTGCACTCGCTAATTGCAATAGGTGAATATTAACTTTTAAACCTTTGCTTTTCATTGTATATTATTTCATGTACTTCTATTAAGGATTGACACGGACTTTTCATAGATACCTAATGTATTAGTAGATTTTGGTATTCGTCGATTTTACTGTTTTAATAGCAAAGCGATTTATGTAAAGGAACCTTTTAAACTTTGAACTGTTTATAGTAAGTAAGTAAAAAATACACTTCAAAAATTGACACATCAACCCAATCTCAAACTACCGAAATGAGACCAAATAGTTGTCGGAATGGGACCAAATTGACATGGGACCAACTTGGAAAGTAGTAGTAGGCTAATAAAAAAATCAGTTCACCCGAAGATCATCATCATCTACCTGCCCTTATCCCAATTATTTGGGGTCGGCGCAACAAGTCTTTCTCCTCCACACATCCCTGTCAGACGTCATCTCTTCTGTCACTCCTCTCCTTGTCATATCCTCTTTCACACTTTCCATCCATCTTTTCTTTGGCCTACCTCTACTTCTTAAACCCTCTACAGTCATACTTTGCACCTTTCTTACGACATTGCTTTCCTCTCTTCTCATAACATGTCCATACCATGACAGCCGCTCGCTTCTCAATTTTTCATTCACTGGTGCAACTTTCAAACTTCCTCTAATATCCTCGTTCCTTACCCTATGCATTCTTGTCACACCACACATCCATCTTAACATTCGCATCTCCGCTACATGCAATTGTCTTTCATCCGTCGCTTTTAAGGCCAAACATGACAGTCCAGTTCACCCGAAGATATGAGGTAAGAAAACTAAAAAAAATGAAAAGCATGACATGAAGATCTCTAATAGATTCTCGTGCCAAATCTGTTACATAAAAAGGAAACGTACAAACACACAGACGAACAAAACTCAAAAAAAATGCTGATAAAAGCTTTTTTTAAGTTTATTTCCCATCATCACCATCATTACAAAACAAACACAATAAATCATTCCAATGAACATCGCGTAAATTAAAAACACAATGTTCCTAAAACGGACTAAGACATTTTTTTTTTGTTTTTTTAGCCGTTTTCCCCATAAACCGTCACTAATAGCGACGGACTGCGCATACGCATGACCATCAATCAGCGCCTGAGCCGCAACAATCTTGTTTATAGGAATGTTAACCGTGTTTATTTCTATGGCTACCGTATTTGATACAGGAGTTAGAATGGTATTTTTTTAATGCTAAACTGACCTTAGAAAAAGTAACTTCTAAGTTATAGATGGTTAGATGACTACTGCGGTGGTGTAGTCTTTCGAGCATTGGATCGGAACAAATATTTATGTGATCCGAATATATTTGGGAGTGTTGTATGTTTGTGTTATTTTTTCTTGGACATTCTCACATAACGTCATCTAGCCCAAACAACTGATAAACATACTTATATATTTCTAAATACAAACATAAGATATATGGAAAACATCCAAACTCTGAAACAAACATTTGTGAATCACACAAATACTTAATTCGACCCGGGACGGAGAGGAAAGCCGATGCACTACCGATCTCGCCACCGAATCAGTATGATATGTGTATGTAAAATCTATGTAAAAAGTTATATAATTATCATAATACAAGCTATGTTTTGTAAAAACTGCCTTACTTAGTTAGGTACCTACTAGCAAAAAAATACAACTTTGTCCGAATGGCAATTTTGCACTAACATAGGTACATCATACGAACTTATTGGTATTTTGGAGGGGCTCTTTATTACAGTAGAAAAAGAATGCACCGTGGGCAGGTGAGGACGTATTCAGCCCCGGCGATGTTAAGCCGTACCTATGATTCGTCAAAGTCAACAATATTCAAGAACTAGTCTTAAATGTATGAAATACATTACATCATGTATTTCTAGCTCGTATTATGAAACATATAATTTATGCTTTCGATTGTCGGCACTTGGTGGAACTAATAGTAATACACTTTGCGGTAAATTTATAATACGTCCTCCTAAACTTTAGTTAGGTACACCCACATTTTTATAATTTTAAAATGTATAGTGGGTACTCAGTTCAATGTCATAATATTATCAAAATGTGTTCTAAAAGTAAAAATAAATAAAAGTAGTAGAAAATGTGTTACAAAAGTGAATTATGTGTGTAGATTGAGTATCAGTGACAACCTCTGATGACGCCAGAAGGCGAAACCGGTAAGGGTTTACAGAAAATAAAATATTAGTGGAATGGTGTACAAGTTTTTTTCCAAAAATGTATTATGAAACATCCTGTATAACTGAACGGTATCTTGATAAATTCAAGGCGTGCCGTGACAAATGGTAACAGAGTGTTTTTATATATCTATGTTATATTTTTAGATTCTACGCGTGGCTTTACTAATTGGACACACAATACTTCAACTGGATACTCGTTTTGTTCTCTTCAAATGTCCGTCACTGTTTAGGTAGAACAATAATAAGGATAATGAATAGATTTCGAGTTTTAAATACATCTTACTTTAACAGATTACGAAGAAGCTGGATCGGGGCTCCAGGATAGGGTACTCTAGCCAGGTTGGTATTAAGATGGTGGACCAGTTCTTAAGATACTTGGATAGTCCGTGAGGCTAAATCAGAACCGGTAAGGTTACCCAAACACTAACCAGGTCGGTCTTAAGATGGGTGACTATCTTAATACACCAAGATAGTCGAGAGATGGCAGTCGCTTCACGGAAAATACCAAAGTGCAGCCGCATCGTAGTCAGACTTAAAAGCCGACCTCAACTGGGTTGGGAAAAGGCTCCGTGGACGAAATAAGCTGGATGGACACTGCAAAGAGAACTATGAGGCAAACGCCCATCCCCAAAGCTTTAAGCAATCTGCGGAGCCTTTTCGAGCTCCTTGATGAGCTCTAGAAGGCTATATAGCTCTAGAAGATAGGATGGCTCGAAATAGAAAAAGAGCCTTACGCAAAATACGCGCTCTAGTTGTGGAGTGGCACTGGAGTGCTATCATGGACCTACGCATAACTGAGTCTGCGTCTGCGCACCACCCAGGAAGACAAAAAATAATAAAAAAAATCGGTATGACACCAATATTTTCTATCATTAACAAAACTTATTTGTTAATACGAGTATGAAGAAAGATATAATTTTTCATATTCTCGAACGTCAAATCTCAAAGTTATTTCCTGCATCACATCTTCAGTGGACGGAAACATATCAATTATATTATAATAACAATTTGCCTGGTTCTGTCACGAAAACATTCAATTTATTTTGGTTATCTAATGACTCTTGCTCAATGAATAATGATTCTTATTACAAGGGAGTATTGCTGAAATTTAAGCGATAGAAGTATGCAAATATTATTATTTTTTAGAATTTATATTAATTGCACTATTAAATCTATGATTTTGCTGTCTCCTGTTACTATCTGACTTGGGGAATAAATATCAACAAGAAAATGTTGCGTGATACATACCTACCTTAATAAATGTTTTGGGGTTTTATATTTATATATAGGGAGGGTTATCATAATTAAATTAAATGATGAACCTACTTTTTTAGCTGTGTATTTACTAAAGCTCAATCGTATTTATCCAAAATGAACGTTTGTTTTCCAACGGAACGCAGAAGATTACTGTGGTGATACTGCAACCACCGATCAATTAATGTTGTTGTTAGAGATGGGACTAATATTCCAAAATAAGTATTCCAATGGTGTGAGATCAGATTGATCTCGATGGTCAGAAATGTATTTATATTTATTATTATTTATTTATAGAAAAAAAGAACATAAAAACAGTAGTACATAGAATACAGTGAGCTTATTACAAGGGCACTGTTTATTCCTAAAGGAACCTAAAGGAACCTGAACGATTTAAGGGTGAGAAGGTGAGGTGTGTGCAGTGCAAGTAAATAAACTTACATAAACTAAAAGGGCATATATACATGTATAAATACATACTATATTACAAACTTACATAAATGTATAGTACATAACATTGTAATAGGAAACTAAGATAAATTCTTCTCATTGGTATAAAAATCTTGGATTTTTGTATTTCGTATTCTTTGTACCTACTTTTAAAATGGTTCTATCATTTTCAACCCTGTATTTTGCTCGTAGAGATGAGAAAATATTGACTGAGCATATATTTCTTTGCGTTTAGGATTTTTTTGCCCATGTATACAAAAAATACACTAACTTAAAAGACAGTTTTATTCCTTGTACGTAAGTACCTAGATACTTTCATATAAAATATGTGCAGGAGTTAGGATAGTGTAATCTAATTATAAGCTAAAATAATCAACCAACAGATAAAAGGAGTAGATATTAATTGTCCAAAAACGGGTTATTTATGGTGGAGTGTTACGTATATTTAAAGAGCCAGAAATAGACAATCAGGCCACCCATACTGCCGTACATTGTCGCGTAGGTCCGGTAGTAAAATTAAGTGACTTTCGTAGTATATTTTTATTACAGAAAAGCTACCTGATATCTAATTTTATAGCAACACTTGAATTTATTTAATTGATTTCAACATTTGCGCTTATAAAGATAAGTTTGATGGCCGGACTAATGATAATGTTACTTTGGTTAACAGTAACCGACTGATTTGGTAACCGTTTTGGTAGCCAAGATGTTCTGTAAACAGAATTTTGATTGCTTCTGTACTGATTTCAATGTGTTCATCGAGCGCCATGAGTTTTCCGCTTTTGTCAGCTCACAAAAAATTCGTTCTCAAAATTTTCTTATATATTGCGATGCGTCTAGAGCTAGTTTTTGCTTTATTTTTGGTAACGTAATTTTTGGAGTAGTTTTTTAACCACACTAAAACGACGGTTCCACAGTCGAAAAACCATGAAATTTAGTATACACGTATGTTTAGCTGCATTTCAGGCTTTTTACGGCAAAAGCCTGAAGTGCAGATAAAAATATGTGTATCCTAAAAGAAAGTAAACATTGTCTTAACCAATTGAACACTTTGAAGACTAACAGCAATCCAACAGAAATGACTCGAGTACAATAAATTTTAGGTACTAAGGATACTTTTCCTGTCATGCGTTTTTTCATCAGTGTCCGGATCTCGTCCGTATTGCGTGTGGATGTTAACGTCAAATCAGTACGCGACTAGCCCGTTACCATAGCAACCGGAGTGCGGGCGGCCCGCGCGACATGAAACGCATTTCATTATTGTATGAAATTTGACTATGACATCCACACGCAATGCGGGCGAGATCCGGACGCTGGTGGAAAAACGCTTGACAGGAAAAGCGCTCTAATAGTAGATATTTAAAATTAAAGGCTATTTATTTACAAACAGAATTACAATATACATACGAGTACCTCATACCTCGTACCTAATTATGTATAAAAAAATTACATTACAAAATATCGTTTAAAAATCCTCTGCGTCATTGCTGACTGGGAAGGTTCCCAGAATGCTTGCTGTGTTGCTACTATTCTTTAGGCTTATTCTTTGGGTATTTTTTTTATATAGATATTTTAATTTTTAATTAGCTTTTATAACAATAGCGATTGCGTATAACTTACATAACTAATTAAGTAATAATATTTGTTATTATAGACCATTTTTAGAATTACCTATGATAGTTCCTTGTCTAATTAGGCATCTACTGTGTACATTATATAAGATAGCACCTGTCAACTTGCTTTCTCAGTAATATACCATCTTTCACGCTATTCGCTTGTTTGTTTTACATACACCCTCAGTTAGGTAAATCACATTGGCGACGAGGATGGGACACGAACTCACGCGTCCTAAGTACCAACTGAAATAATAAAAAAATTCATAGGTAGGTAGGTATAATCTCTAAAGTGAAAAGGAATTAAATGTTTTATGTCATTCGTTTAAATTAACTGTTTATTGTATTTTATGACTTTTTACGGGTTTTCAAATAAATATTAGTATCTATCACAGTTCATTATTTTGTAAATAATTTACGGAATTTACCAAAATTGTAAATATAAATGTATTAATGGCGTTAGATTTCAATGTCATCAAGTATTTAACCTCGTCATTTTGTTTTTAATTTCATTTTTATTGATTATTTTCATTGATCGTAAACATTCTCATTTTTGGTTCGAATGAGTTTTTCGAAATTCGAAATGTAGGTAGCAATTTTTTTTTGGATACGATTAGATATTTAATTGCCTACTGGTCCCTTAGCACCCGGTCCTAATTAAAAGTTTTAAGGCGATTACTGTAAGTCATGAATCTACTTGTGGTACGTTTTAGGGTTCCGTACCCAAAGGGTAAAACGGGAACCCTGAGACTGCGACTTCGCTCTCCGTCTGTCCGACCGTCCGGCCGTCCGTCTGTCTTGCGCTGTATCTCATGAACCGTAATAGTTAGACAGTTGAAATTTTTGTTGCCATAACAACAAATACTAAAAAACAGAATATAATAAATACTTAAGGGGGCTCCTATACAAAAAACGTGATTATTTTCTTTTTAGTACGGAACCCTTTGTGCGCGAGTCCGACTCGCACTTGGCCGGTTTATTATATAATGTTTTTATAAAATTATCAATCAGAATCAAAAGACAGAATATAGCCTATTTAGAGAAAATACGTACAAAACGTACTGGAAGCTTTGTTAGTGATCAAATAGACGCTGATTTTATCACCGTCAGCAGTCGAAAGGGTTCGCTCTCGGAATAATATTTGGATTCCTTTTTTAACATCTAAATGACTGTACTGATAATAATAAAAAATTAGTCATTTCTGTAATTCTTCTCACTCGATCAAGTTTAACATTAGTAGCAGTACGATATTTCATTGATGAATTGACGCGGACGCCAGGCTCAAGGCTGCACGTCTCGCACACACACATCCATCCTTCGAGCGCTTCTAAGTACCGCGCAAATCATGTGTTAGGGAGCAATGACCCCTCGCAGCCAATATGGCCAGTATCACTACGAAACATACCTACTTGAACATAAAATACACACTCCAATTTCTCCTTCGTACTTTACACGGGCTTAGGACCGTCTGTAATACCTACTTTATTATTAACAATAGCGACTTAATGACTTTTGAACTATGTAATAATAATAATAAAAATACACTGAACTACAACTGACTGCGAGGAGGTATTTCAGGCGTATTTAAAAAATTGGAGCTATTTACAAATAAAATCAAACTTACATACCTATTTACAGTTTATTTACACTAATTTACAGTTCTCTGTACCGAAGTAACTGCTCGATATGGAGTCCATTCCTTTCGATACACAAACGTGCACGTGTTAATTGATGGTCTCTCAACTTGTTCGATGTGTCTCTATCACTTTTCACAATATCAAAAGCGTCCACTATCGCACTGCGTAGTTCTTCGCGGGTTTGATGACTTCCATTTGGGAATAATCATTCAAACGTCCTCGGGCTTGTGCATGTAACGGTGTCCGGAACTGTCCGTGGTCGAGTAAGCGCTGGGTTGTAGCTAAGATGGTCCCGCGTGTCGGCACTTGAGGATCACTGACTCCTCGTAGCCGTAACGCATTTAAGTGCTCCGGCTGGGAGTACAATCGCCTAGCCTCTTGTAGGTTGTGGTTAGCAATTTTGTAAAACTTAAGTATTTAAGAGAGTGAGTCCACTACAACGGGTTCTCATTTGATGTCTAGAAACTAATTTATTTTTTTTTTTTTTTTTTTTTGTTTTTTACACAGTAAATAAAACAGTAAATGGATACAAACTAAACATGTATACAATGGCGCCACTTATCTCTAAAGAGATCTAGAGAGAGAGGAGATCGTGATGCAAACAGGTCCTGATGTGTGTGCAGGTTAATAAACTTACATAAACTATATGTACATAAATACACAAATACGTACATAAAAAGATATATAAACATACATAGACGTACAATAATTAAGGTAAGGAAGCGAGATAGTGTTCCTTGACTCTCTTCTTGAAGCCAGACACAGTTCTGCAGTTCCTTATATCGGTTGGAAGAGCGTTCCACAGTCTGACGGCATGAACGGAGAAAGAGTAGGAGAAGAAGTCAGATTTGTGGGAAGGACAATTGAGGCGGTAGGAGAGGTGAGGCCGGCACGATTCATCTGATGCACGCATCAGTGTGAACCGCTCCCGCAGGTAGGAAGGATATGAGGGATTGTGTAGGAAATTGAAGAGGAGACAAAATAACCGAGTATTTCTACGAAGACGGATTGGGAGCCACTTGAGTTCCTTGCGAAATTTTGAGACGTGATCATACTTACGTAAGTTAAAAATAAATCGGATACCTAAGTTTTGCAACCGCTCAAGTTTGTTTAAGAGCTCCTCTGTAGCATCCAGGCAGCAAGCGTCCGCGTAGTCCAAGATCGGCACGATTAGTGTTTGGGCCAGCGAGATTTTAGTATCGTGGGGCAAGAAACTCTGGAGACATTTAAGTGTATGAAAGGTGAAGTGGACCTTCTTGCTGACCTCGTTAATATGAGAGCCCCAGGACAAGTTGTTGTCGATAATAACTCCCAAGTTCTTAGCGGCATTGGTGTATTTGATAGGGATATCATCTAGCACGATAGCTGGAAGAGATGCCATATCCAGCCCTGCCAACATCTGCCGACTGCCAATTACCATGAACTGAGATTTAGTGGGATTTATGTGGAGGCCGTATGACCTTGCCCATAGGCTGATGGCACTCAAGTCATGATTCATGACAGCGATGGCAGTCCGATACTCGTTGAGGGTAAAGTGCCTATACAGCTGTAGGTCGTCTGCATACAGATGGAAGTTGGAAGAAATGACTCTAACTGCGGAGTTGTTAAAAATGGAGAACAAAAGAGGAGAGAGTACGCCACCTTGGGGCACGCCCGCAGTGAGATTGCACCAGTCAGACTGAGCGTCATTGTAGCGAACACACTGTGAGCGGCCCTGAAGATAGGATTTAAACCAGGTCACAGCCTCCATGGAACAATTCAACGACTTAAGGATACCAAGGAGAATGTCAAAGTCTACCGAGTTAAAGGCACTACTGAAGTCCAGTAGCACCAATACCGTAAGAGATCTACTCTCCATGGCCCAACGTATGTCGTCGGTCACCTTAAGAAGTGCCGTCACAGTGCTGTGACCTGCCCTAAACCCAGATTGAAAGGGACTAAGGAGATTATTCCGTGTCAGGTAACTAGTCAACTGGCGATGTACTATATGTTCAAGGACTTTGGATAGGAATGGTAGAATGGATATAGGACGAAATTGGGACGGGAGAGAAGGGTTTGATGTTTTAGATAGTGGAATAACTTGTGCCTGTTTCCAAGCACTAGGAAAACAGCCGGAGGAAAGGGAGAAATTAAAGATATGAGTTAAAATGGGGATTACGGACGAGAGAATAGGAGAAAACATTTTAGAACACAGCTGATCGTTCCCAACAGCAGAGGAAGTGATGGCTAAAAGAGATTTTTGGACGTCATCCTCACCAACCGCAGTGAGATGAAACGAAGGGCATGATGGGACAGGCAAAAGAGACAAATCGAGCAGAGTGTTGGCCCTAACAAGCGGGTCAAGTGTTACAGGTGGGAGAGAGAAATGCTTATTGAGGGCTCGAACATCGATGTTGTGACAATCAATAGTTGGTGATTTGCCGATTCCATTAGCTTTAAGGAATTTCCAGACGTCTGAAGAGTTGTAGTTGACAAGAGATTCGTGAAAATGGCGGCGTTTGGCATCACGACACAGACGACCACAGCGGTTGCGAAGGTTCTTATAACGAGCAAAATTGAAGTCAGTCGGACTACGCTTGAGCCTCCTTTTAGCCCGGTCACGGTTAGCCATGAGCTCTTTGATTTCAAGCGTAATCCAGGGAGCGGGGACATGCTTTAACCTTACCCTACGCAGCGGTGCATGCCGATCATATAAAGTGGTAATGGCATTATTAAAAAGTTCTACCTTCTGGTCGACAGCTTCACAATGAATGACGTGTCCCCAATCTAAGCTGCCAGCATCACCGCGTAAAGCCTCCAGATCCATGCTCCTAAAATTCCGGAACACAGCAAATTGTGATTTCCGTTTAGGTGGACGAATAAATAGAGATGCATAAATGAGGTCATGATACGAAAACGGAGCAGTGAGTTGACCATGTGAGGCTACATGATCAGGTGAAGATACAATCAATAAGTCGAGTAGAGAAGGTTTACGATTAGGGACATGGTGAGTAGCAGAAAGGGGAAGGATATGTAGATTTATAGAAGTTAGAAGAGAGTGAAAGGAGTGGGTACGATGGTCGTCTGTAAATCTTTTTTTAGATTTCTAAAAAAATGTGTTTGATTTTCAAAGTAATGCTGCCAGTTGGTTCAAAAATTATTCCGAAAGCGAACCCTTGCGTAGTGCTGACGGTAATAAAATCAACGTGTATATATATCTAATCTAATCTAATCTATATATATATCTAGATATGTATATATATATATGTGTATATATATATATATATATATATATATATATATATATATATATATATATATATATATATATATAGATATACCTATTACCACAGAATAGGGAATAGTATGGAAATACTTCATTGCTATTAAATACTCTCTTTTAATGTTAACCCTAAATTGCTAGGTAGGCAATCTAGTAACAGAGACAGGTAACCCCTAAATTGAGGATGTTGCATGCCTAAAAAGAAATGTTCTAAAATTGATAACTACAATGATTACCTAATTGAAAGATTCAACAAAGAAAAAAGATCACAAGTAACATAAACACGATATAAAAACCAACTTTCCAACTAAAAATATAACCACAATATGACATGAACTTATAGGAATAATATATAGTTGTCATAGCTCGGGTTTTGTTTGAAGATTTAAAAAAAAACTCAGGGTGTTCACGCTTGCAGTAATATATTTAATTAGGCGGAATGAGTCGCAGAAACGGTTTAGTACTTACTGTCAAGAGGTCTCCAAAAATATACTAATAGGTTAAGTTTGAAAGTCAAATAAATAATGCAAGACTGAGATGTATAAAATCCATTGTAACAATTGTCTTGTGATTGGATTTACTTTAGCACAAACAAAATGGCGTCGAAAATAATTTACCCTTTGTAAGCTACATTTTAAGCTTCTATTTGCCACATTTCTAATCTTTATAAAGATCTGCCAATCATTAATGTCAATCATAGGTATTAGTATTTTCGAGAATGAAAAATGTATTTTGAGCTATAATAGGCACAATGAACTAGAGTACTTTGCGGTTTCTTATAAAAAAAACTGTGCAAGAATCGATAAATAGAAATGTTGTGTAGAATATATAATATTATTATAAAAGTTTGACAGTTACAAATTACAACATGTTTTATTCTGACATTTTTTACAATTAGTTTTACAAATTTGTCATTGTAGGTTAGTAACTGAGGTGTTGAACTTGTAACCTGACAAAAGTGATTTCAATCAAGTTTAGCAATTACTTATAATAATATGCCGATGTTTTTTACACGTTTTTGATAAATATTGTAAATACCGTTTATGAAATTCCCTGGAAGAAGGCTCTCACGGTACCTAGTACTCTAGAATATCTTTGCCCCATCGACCGTTGGAGCTCCGTGCTATGTGGCCGCCCCACTGCCACTTTAGCTTCCTAATTCAAAAAAGTTAAGTAGTTGAAATAAAATCATGACATAATACTTGGATGCCACCGGCAGGTTCATTCGTAGTTTAGTGGTAAAAGCATTTCTCCCTGAAAAGGAAAAGCTGCTGGATCGTTCTCAGCATACACTCATTCTTCAAAATAACGTACAGTTGTCAGTGACATCGTAATAAGGATTCTAACTTGAAGAAACAAAGATAAAAATGACTTGATCAAAATATGCGATATCCTTTGCCAAGCCGCATGCTGGAACGTCGTGCTACACCAGCTAAGATCTTGGTAAGACCTTGGTAGACCTTGTGAGCACACAGGCAATTTCCAGTGGCGGGCGCCCGGTGGTGGTAAGACCACTACGCTTTATTCGAAAAATAAACTGTATTGTATTTTACGTATCCATAAAAATTGTAAAGATTCCTAACTCTATGTTAAAACTCTAAATACCCAAGAAACGTTTTAAAAGCAATTGTGCTGAGTGAATGACTCGTCGGAAAAGTCGTACAGAATTAGTTTAAAGGTAACTTTCAACACTTAACCCTTCTATTGGCAATGCAAATAAATCATTCGTGATTGACTATGATAAAGTACTTTTTTTGCAAATTTCTTTCAGAATTGCTCCTTTCAGTTGTTAAACTGTTTTTGTATATATATATCAAATAAACTGACAGGGTTATTCGAATGTGTAATGAGCTTTATACAAATAAGGATGACCTTGTAGTAACGGTATTACTAATATAGGTACTTACTAATTATTAGGCGAAAGCCACACAGCAGGTTAAAGAAAAAAATCATGAGAGAAGCTACACACACATTTTGCAAATTATACACTGTGAAAATAACACCGTTTAAAAAAAAATTCTGGACTCAAACCGGCTTTGAATAACAAACACATTTTTTTAATAAAAATCATAAAATTTAAGGTTGTCTCCAGACATCAAATGAGTACTCGTGGATGCCTTAAATTACAAAAAAAAGAAAACTGCATCAATTTTAAGTATTTTATAAAAAATATGTGTTTGCTTTTTAAAGTTCAGTTGGTTCTTTTATCGAAACTGGGTTCAAAATATATTTTTTTGTAAACTGTGGTACTTACTTTCACAGTGTATAGGTAGTTCATTCTACGTAAAAGAAGGCAACCCTATTGAGACAATCGGTCACTGTACAATAAAAAGTCAACAACCATTCTGCAAAATCTAAACCTAAATACGCACAACGAAGGCCAACATAACTGAGGAATCTTTAAATAATTATAATACAGTCTTAGGCTGTACTGCTTGTCTCATATAATAATTCTAAAAGTCGTTTTAATTAACATCATACACAACTTCTGTGAACTTACATATCAAATATTTTTACATACAACAATATTATTAATAACACATTGCATATATAAAATATTTTGTATCTGAATAACCCTAAAATGCGGGTAACGAGGTGCCGACCAACGAGTAAATCAGATCCCGGACAAGTGCCAAATAATTTTATGAAATTTTATTAAAACAATAAAGTACCTCGGATGTTTTTAAACCACAAATTTAGCGGTTCATAACAAAATTTCCTTGTGAAGTCTGAGATTTAATTCTTTTTATGAAGAAAATTAAATTTACTAGCGCACAACATTCATTACGTAAAATCATCTTGTTAATGCAATGTCATTTTGATTTGTAAGCTCCTCTTTGTTTATTAAACTTAATTATAATTCTTATTTATGTATTACAGAATTTTGATTTAAAAACATAATTTTCTTACCTTATTGATAAAGTAGTTAAGCTAACTACATCAATATACAAATAACTAGATTAGACTAGAGAAGTTAAAAATTACCACTAAGTAAACATCGCAAAAATTGCCTCTACCTACAAATATAATAAAATCTATTAATTTTGTATCCAGCTTGAACGCTTTTACTGAACAAAAGTACGTAAATAAAACGCAGTGCTCAATTAAAGACAACGAAGCATTCTCTGTTCCAGTGATTTATTTAGCCCTGTCCGCTTGCGACCGGCAGTTTAGGGTTAATTAGGGACGAGCTTAGTACCGCGAAATTTATGCAGTCGTCGCGAAGACAATTGATTGCACGACCTGACGTTGTGTGGCCGAATTATTCCAGCAATCACATGGCTGCATGCTTTTGTAATTCGTATTAAAATACCTAAGAAAATATATGATTTTCTGGCATAGAAATAGTTATTGTAAAACTCAAAGTGCCCGGTAACTCTTATTAGGCAAACATATTGATAAAAGAAATGTGGTAACGCGGTAACGCCTGACTCTGAAAAAAGAGATTTTGTTTGTGTGTGTTTATGGGGTAAAACATAATTATTTTGGATAACAATAAGTTACATAACATTACTATAGATGTATTGATAAAACTCACTGTGGTTTCACATTTTATGCGGTCAGATCAGTCACAGAGGTATTTAAACCTGACAGTAAATAAATCTATTTGACTAAACGACTCTGTTTATTTATTGTAATTGTAACATCGCAATGTTACGAACGATCGTGAGCACGCGAAGGGTTAGAACATAAATATAATATGTCAATATTTTCCATTTGTTGGGATAAAGATGTTTCCATATTTATTTATTTTATTATCTAAGATTTCACTTGAAATCGTGTTGAAGACTATATTTTTTATTCTCTTTTCTGCCACTGGGAGGCCATTGAGAATTAAAAATAGAATAGTAATTCATTATCATGACTGCCAAGTTGGTACCCGAATGTTACCTCTGTCGACTTGCAGAGAAACAGTAGTTTCTATGATATTACGACGACAAACAGTTAGACAAAACCAATTGAAGTTAGAGAAGAAAACTCAACACAAATCCCTATACCAACCCTTCTGGCCAGTATATCAGTAATATATGTAGGCTCAGTTCATCCCTCTTAAGGGGAGGCCTATGCCCAGCAGTGGGTGTCAAAAATGGAGCGTCCCGGATACGCCCTCGTAAGGATAGCCCTAGGGCCCGATTTCAAAAAAGAAACTCCAATCTATATATAGAAATGGGGAATGTACCCCCCCTTAGTTCTCGAGAACTGCTTATGCTCTAATGATGGTTGACCCCTTTATGGATAGCACTCGATCTGGAGGCAAGCCAAAGAATCGAAAATTTGACCTAGCCCTAAGGGGTCAATAGTTATAGGCCAATAGTTATAGTACCTATGGCGTGGTGCCCAAGACACCGCACTAGTTAACTATTATTACAATTAATAGTAAAAATTAATCATAACTTAATAGGGAAGTTAATTGAATCAACATAAAACTGTTAACACTTCAACTCAATATAAAACCATGAACGCTAAACACAAAATGGCGTAAAACCAACGATATGTCCTTTTATAGTTATACAGATAAAATACACACTGACATTAAAATTTTCAAATTTAGAATACAACAGTAGGTAGGTATATATAAAAATATAAAACTACCCACGTCACTTATATAAAAAACTACCCACTTCACTTATATATAAATCATGAAATGTCATAAAGGATTATGACATTATAGTTTGTTCGGAAAAATTATTTGTTTCCTACGTGACTTTTTGTTAATGGTCCCACCTACTCATAAATGTCTTTTAAAATTCAACAATATATTGAAATATATATATTTTTGATGTTCGAGGTCATTTCAACTATGAATAAATCATCTCATATTTTTATTGGATTTATAGTGTAGTGATTATGCGTGCTTTTCTTAATTTCACGAAGATTAATGACTAATAATATTATATGGTATTTTGGAAGTATCAAAACACTTGTACAACTACTGTCATTTATAAATGCTTAAATTAATTACGGGTTAGTATGAGAATGTTTATATTACATGAGTCAGTTTTTAATTTTTTTTTATTAATAATTTACTTAGTGAAATTAATATGTTTCCTAGAGAAATGACATGCGATTTTTGGCTTGATTTATTTTAAAATTTGTCATCTAATGTGTTAGTAATATGTTCGAATTAAAAAAGTATTATGACCTCTATTCGTAATTGTAATAAAACTTGTTCAAATAATAAAAAAATAATAAATACAATTAAGAACTACTTATACAATTATTAATTAATAAGCCGCGCACAATGTGAGTGGGATAGAACCTTGTCACAATAACCACCCCGTGACGTCATCAAACGTAGAAAAGTGCGAATAACAAAACTGCCCTGCTTATCCTTTCTGCAGTAATCGACATTTTGGTGATTATCATTTTTTTGCAAAAACGACCTCTCGAGGGGTTATTCTTTAGGAAAAAAAAATATTTAATTTTTTTTTTACTCGAAGCATGTGTTTTACTAAAAGGAAATACGCCGTACTTGCACCAAAATGCTTCAATAGATACCAAGTTACGCAGTAACCAGCATATACTAGACGCTTATGCAGTACTTGCTTCGTTTACTACAAATTCAATTGGCAAATCATTATTTATTACGTATACCTACATACTAAATCCAAACGAAGCACTCTACTTGACTACTTTTGGATGTAGCAAGTACAACAAAAGATATTTGCTCATGTTAGGCCAAAGCTACGCACACTTACTAATGTCAAACGTAGCACTGTACTATATTACGTCCTATAACTATATACTATAACACTTTTAACTATCACCCGGCATAAATATATTACACGATTGCTAAACAAGAAACGTAGTATTCAATACGTGCTAGGTAATCATGCAGTAATAAGCACAAATACTGCGCACAAATACTGCATTTACCCATAGCAATACTGTGATGATCCTAAGCTAAAATGGTAGATGAAAATGCAGTAATACGTCTATGTCCAAACTATACAACAAAGGAAATAAAAAACTATGTCAGTAGAAAGCTAGATTTTTACTAATGTTAGGTCAACTTCAAATGTTATATAATAACGACTTGTAGTTCAGATATCAAAATATATGTTTTTCGCACTTATCTCGAAACCTATGCAAGTGCTGCATAGTTAATCTACGTCAGTATGACGTCACCAACATGGCCGTCAATCCCATTGTCATCTTGCACGGGTTATATAGCCTGTTGAAGTCAACTAGGTATATTAATTTATTACGTGTTGTGTATTTAAGCTAGAAAGTGCCTTCTGGAAACACTCCTTCTGGAAAGAGAACAGTCGATAGTTCGAGTCCAGCCCAAGACTATGGTTTTTGTGTTTCATATTTTATTACCTATATCAGAAAAATGTGCCTTTTGCCTAAAGAGTAAAGTGCAAACCTGCTATACCTAATTTTTTTTTTTAAATTCTCTGATAAGCGTAACGTGACGATTTCTACAAAATCGCACTACCCGTAAACCGCGTTAGAGAACTTCGTTCCAAAAATAAAATTAATGTATTACGTTTAGTGTATTTAAATTAGAAAGTGCCTTCTACTTAAAGTGTAAAGTGCAAACCTGCCTAAAAATTACTTAGATAACAAATAAAGTTAATTTAAATAAAAATACAAGTTGTATGTATGTATGGCTGTATGAATTAATAACATCGTCGTATTTCCTTCTAATAACCTTCAAAATAGGTAAATAAAGCTTCTGTATCTTCACTGAGGAGGCACAAAGGTGACTCCTGTTTACACTCTCAAATCGATTGACGTACTAAAAGAATTGGGCCACGCAACTAGCGGTGTACCATAATGTAAAGACGTCAGGTTCTTTAAAAATATTCATACTATTTTTAACTTATGTAATAATTACCTACCTACTAGTTTATACCGTTGATTGATGATTGACACTGACTTGGACTTTATATATTTTTTACTTTTAATACACTTTTCAAGACCAGAACCAGCCGGTGTCAACACTGCGAGGTTTCCGACGACGACACCGCACTCCACACGTTGGTGGAGTGCTCAGCGTGGGCGAGCCAGCGCCGGGACCTCGTAGTGGGTCTGGGCGTGGATACCCTCTCGCTGGAGACCATGCTTCAAGCCATGGTCTCCAGCCGGAGTAGGTGGAACGCGGCCGTGTCCTTCTGCGAGCAAGTCATGCTCGCGAAGGAGGCGGCCGGAAGGGAGAGGGAGCGTACCCTCCCCGCCGAGTTCCGTAGTCGGCGGCCAGGGCGCCCCAGACTACGCGACTACGCCCAAGACTATCGACCTCCATGATCGGGGCCTGAGGACGGCGGGTTCGCCATCCGCCGTCCTTACAGAAGCAGGCTAGAAGGGTTGCGTGCTGCGGGGCCTTTGCCCCATAGCACGCAACCAGATTTACTCACTGACGCGGGATAAAACCCTTCCCCCAACGACGCGGGAGTCTCGTCCCGACCCAACACCCGAAGAGACCACAGAGGTGGTCAAAGTCCGCCGGGCGCCACTGGACATACCCTCTGCTAGTAACCAGAGACGCCCGGCAACGGACGTTAGAGCGGCCGCGGCCTTGGCCGCGGAATTAAAAAAAAAAAAAAAAAAAAAAAAAAAAGACCAGAACCAGCCTGGTTACTTTAAAGCACTGCAATACAACCTGGCAACGCAGCCAGCATGGTGGTCAGCATTCATTCCAAATCTAAATCTATCTAGTATATGCAGGCCTATGTCACTCGCTTAACAATCACAAAAAATACGTGACGTCAGCGACAACTTGAAGTTGTAAGTCAGTAAAGGTTGTCTCTTGTTTGTGACACGGCATTGACCATAGAGTTGATATTGAGGCATTAACGTCATAATTATTGGTGAAATTATGCTGGCACTTTCCTGACAACCCTAATGTTCGAATTATGTTCTCTGTAAACAAAAGAATGTGCTTAAATTAACGTCGGAGTGCAAGTTCTGTATGTAAGTATTCTTTGGTATAAGTACCAACATTCTTAAGAGTATTCTTGTCTTTTGCTAGTTCCGATTGAATACAGCTTGACATTATTAGAACAAATTTTACTAGCGATTATTAGAGCGAGATATATTTTGCAGCATATTTAATGGCCCAACATGTACCTCCACACAACCCCACACTACCATCGGAGGGTGTGCCACGACCTAATGTGAGAATCCATTAATCATTCAGTTTTATACAAGGCCTGACTTTGGTTTTGTTCCTAGCTTGACAGCCGCCGAGTAATGTTAGTTTATCTTGAAACGATCTACAGTATTAATTTAAGATAAAATAGAAGAAAAGAGGTTTTTTGTCTATGTATATTTGCTGGTAGTTTCGAGTCAGTTTTAAAACAAGACAAAGTATCTAAATCTTAATGTAGGTACGCAAAAAGATTATCGGTCACCAGGTACGGCATCTTTCTCTTACAAGGAGAACGCTTTATTAATTAAACTACCAGTGACTTGTTTATAACTATTGAACTTCTGCGCCATATATAAATAGGTTACAGGAGACACCTACCGGTAGTTTCACTATCTTTGTAGGTAGGTATCAATCGTATTCGATCTTGGAGCTTGGTAGTTTGACTATAATTGCCATACTTCCGAGCTCACCGCATATAACGTGGCTGGTACAAATATACATGTTGGGGTGCATAGGGGAAGCATGGCATTAAAATCTGCGTTTTCCCAATCCAGTCACGGTCGGCTTTCCAGTCAAACTGCGGCTGAACATCGATATTTCCCGTGAAGCGACTGCCATCTGTCTTCCATAACCCTTTTTCCATAAACACGTATCACTGTCTTATGAAATGGTCACCCATCCTAAGATGGACTTGGCTTGTAATAATGTTAATCGAATCGGAGACCACGTAGCGTCGAGTCCATCCTAAAGAACTAATAAAATTACTGGTTAAAATTCTCTCAGGCTTTGAATGCTATTTATTCTCCCACAGTCTATCTTAACATAAGCTCGTCCTGTATAGCCTTAGGACTCACAACATGTTTTTGTTTTCATAATAAATAATGGTAAAAATAACAGTTCTTTAAAAATAAAATCTTGTATATTATAGAAATACGGATTGCTATCTCATTATTTACAATACATAATAAAAACAAACTATGTCATTATCACCTGTTATTTAATTTATTATTTATAATACATACATTTAAATACATAAACAACTGTCACAATTGAAAGTTGTCATTGAAATCATTAATATCTCGTTCTTTTTAAGACGTATTGTATACAGGGTGTTGTGAGCCTATTGAGAGGCGCATCGTAATTATGAAACGACAAAGTGTGGTTGACATCTACTCCAATGTGTAAGAGTACGTAAACTCTATACAATCTCTACAATGCCTTTGAAGCGACTTTGTCTCACTTCGTAATTATCACACCCCCTGTATATCTCGACAAACTTAACTTTGCGTTTGATCAAAATTTTAACGATTTTAGTCTTATTTACAATATGGTTGTAAATTGTTTGTATTTTTGTAAAAGTTTTTACAAAAGTTATATGATATTAAGAACTCTTTGGTAGGTTTGTTTTTAAGTGAAAAAAACTTTTATAAAGGTGTATTCATGGAATAATTAAAAAGTCCCTTGTTGTTATGAAACCTGTACTTATACAATATTAATTGGGACTTTTGACTACTGCTGTATCAAACAATAATAAGTAATAATTATTATCACACTGATGAAATAAGAACCTGCAATATTCTTTTTAATACCGAGGCGGAGAGGATTATATATTTTTTTTTTACAATTTACACACTTATCGTTCTAACCAAAGGATCATTGTTACACAGTAATAAAGAGCCAGGCAGCAATAACGGCCTTAATATGTCTTATTTTTTTAAATTCCGCGAATCGCGGCCGCCTCATGGCCATTGCTGTGGGCGTCTCCGGTGACCCCAGAAGGTATCTCCAGTGGCACCCGGCGAACTTTGGTCAGCCGTGTGGCCTCTTCGGGGGTTTGGCCGGAATGAAAATCCTGCGTCGTTGGGGTTGGGTTTTATCCCGCGTCGGTGAGTTAATAAGCCTTTTTTAAAAATGACCCAAAAGTAGGAGGAATGTATCATTTTTGAGAGTTTTCATTGTCTAAGTACTATACGTTTTTTGTAAACTTTTTTAACCCGAAAACCTCGACCCTACAAAAATAATTAGATTGACAATCACAAAAATCTCATATTACCTCATAATTCAGAACCAATTTTCAATAATTCACATAAAACTGACCTATCCAATATCGTATAACACAATTCAAAAAATGAGGGTAGGCACGAAATTTTTTACGTGCAGTGATGAGAATCGGCCAGTTCGCATTCATATTTAATTGGCGCGTCTGAGCTCGCCTAGTTTATTACTCTCTATGGTCGAGGGGTTGATTTTACATTTTTTTTTTTACAAATGCCCGATGGCTCGATTGGTATATTGTGAAGAGGACAGTGCGTAATATGTCGGAATAATATGGATATGACGATAGCAAAATATTTCTTAACAATTAAGTTTTTATCTCTTTGTTGGTCTTGCGTTACGACCACCAACTTATTGAATCGGATTGTGTTTTTTAGTAATTTTTACATAATTATAATTAAATAACATTTCACATTTAAGATCTTTTCATTTAAAAAATATAAAGTTTTGTAAAATAACTATAACAAAATACTAAATAGTATTTTCATGTTATATTAATTTCAAGAATAAATAGCTAAAAAGTTTTATAAACTATAAATTTACTTCCTATGTTTTACACAGTGTTTAGCTATAAAATTAACGGTCAGTTTCTGAATTGAGAATTTTAAGTTAAGTATCCGTTGAGCACGTCAAATGTCAAAATTTGTTCCTGAATTTTGACATTTGGTGTACTCAGTGGATGCTCATTTTAAAATTCTGAATTCAGAAACCGGCCGTAAATATAATATTCCTGACAGATTTATTGGTACAACTAACCCATATGAAGAATAATAGCATAATTTTGTATATTTTGTGTTCTCACGGGATAGCCACGTTATGATCTCCGTAGATGGCCTACTACGGTAGCGCGTACAGAAAAAAAAATACTCGAAAATAATATCGAAAAGCTATAAAATGGAGTAGGAGTACCGCTATAAAACACAAACAAATAAGAGAGATAATCGAAGCAAGTGCTGTACCTTATTGTATAGTATTTATGTGCATCGTAATATTTTACTACGAGTTTTCTTTGGTAAAAGCTTTTACAGTAACGCCTACAGGAGCCACTTTTTTAGTTATTACTCTCAATTTTCTTATCGTGATCGCAATTTGATGTTTTATTATGTCGATGACTAGGAAACTAAATTTTGGCGTTAGGTAAATTGGATGACAAAAAAATTTTGTTACTTTTGCGTTTTGTAGGATACAAAATTTTGGCGTTAGATAGGTAGGTATATAAATGAAAAAAAAATTGTATTACTTATTCTTGTGGTTTTTTTTAATCCGCGGCCTTTGTCCATTGCCGAGTGCCTCCGTTCAGCACTGAGAGATTTCCAAGTGGTGGAGAAATGTCCAAGAGATGCTTGTGGTGCTTGAGAAATTATAAGTTTTACTACTCACCGGTTAGTTAAGGGTTAAAGTTTACATAAAGGAAGGGTTAATGAAGATTGGGTTAAGAAATGGACGATTTGTTAAGGACATCACTTTTAGTCTGAATTGGAAAAGATAATAATTTTATTTGACTACTGAACGCGCCCCTGTCAGTGGTTCGTCTGCTGATGAACATAAGACTGACATACATTAAATTACCCTGGGGTAAGGAGTGCTCCTATTAGGTACCTATATGAATAGTGGGAAAGTTACCTACTGTCGAAATGTGGGCAATAATAATAATTATATGCTTCACTTTTAAGTACCTAATTAATGTTTTTACTGTTTAGTTTGTGTTTTTGATACCTTTTGTGAAACAACACAATTTATTATTCAGAGGTTTAATTAACATTTATTTATAAATTAACTCAGACCCGTAATTTACCTATCTTAACCCAAAATATTTACCTAATAATAATTATTAAGAAATATAACTTAGATCTTAAAAGACACGTTACAGTATGTCTGCTGATAGTGTTACCCCGTAAAACAAAAAAAACTAAAAATAAAACATTATTTATAATATTTAAAAACCTGTTTAATAATATTTAACATATCATACATATCATACCTAATAATAATAAAATTATTAAAAACTATAAAATTTAATTTTTACATCAAAACATTACAAAGTTTTCATTCCATTGCATGTTATAACCAAATACATTTTAAGTCTTAATCAATCACGCTTTGTCTGACTTTTCAATAGAATTTAAAATTGGATTTCTGTTAACAATACAAGGATTAAAACGCACATACTGTTGTCAGTCAATGTACACCTAACACCAAATAAAACTGTATAACATCGTTTAGATAGACATACATTGCTGGTTTTGTTAGCATATAACTTTGATTCACAATAGAAAATAAGCATTGTAAGTAGTATTTATAAGGATTATCTGTTTGTTTAATGATGTCGTTATACATGGTACTGTATTTTACAGTGTGGATCGCTAACTTCAAAAGTGTTTAGGATTATGTTGTAATTTATGAGGATTTCCTATGAGTCGGTATGGGCTTTGTAGTATTAAACCCTAAAGAATTAGGATAGATAATACCGAAACTATTTTGTTGACAAATCGATAAATAAATTGAATTTGGAATGTGAAGACGTCATGGTAAGCTTTCAATGCAGTGATAATGAAAGAGGGTGCAAAGTGGCTCTACCAACATCTATAGGGCCCCAGCGACCTCACCTGCTAGTGGCGCACCTGCTGATAAACGGACGAGGCTCGTTAATTTACGGTACCTATGGAGTGGCTTCGGCCCCTACGTGGGTACCAGGTGGTACAACAGTGTTGGTCCGGGGGGGTACCACCGTGCAGCTGTGCTAAAGCCCCCCAAGTAACCCAGCCCAGGCTGGGTTGCGTTAGGGGTTCAGCAGCTGCACCGCCGGGCCCGGGGCGATGTATGGTGCAGCAGGCATGGGACCAGTGGGGGCGAAACGGAGTCTAGTGTGGGTGGTGTGGGTCGATTCGCCGGCCAGGGAGACCCTTAGCAACGGCGTTGCCGCGGCCGCCCGCAACACAGTCATGGGGCCCGCCTGGGGCCAACCACCCCAGGAGGCTGCCCCACATGTTGCGCATAATCCTGATGTGGGATCGCCGCTCCGGGTGGTAACCGGTGTGGGGTAGCGGCGGCCTTGCATCAGGGGGGTTTGGGAGCCCTTCCGTCCGGCGAGTCGGCTCCGACCTAACCACACGGTTCTAGACAAAGCTAGCCCCTGCGGTTTGTCACTTACTGCTGCACCAAATGTCGCCCTGTCTTCACGCTTCTTCTTCAAAATCTACAATGGCAGTGCAACAAAAAAGAAATAAACGTTACACAGCGGCTCTAGGAAACCCCACAACTTCACATTTCGAGGTGGAGTTCACTAACGTCCGTGGACTCCATGCGAACCTCGATACCGTCCACAACCACCTTGAGACGGCACGGCCCGCTGTGATGTTCCTCACGGAGACACAAATACGCTGCCCTGACGACACGTCTTACCTGTGTTACCCCGGCTATGTCATCGAGGAACAATTTCGAGACAAAGCCGGGGTGTGCGTGTTCGTTAGGGCGGATGTTTGCTGCCGCCGGTTGCGCTGCCTAGAGAACCCCTCCAATTCCGTCCTTTGGCTGCACGTAGACCATGGCTCTATGAGCCAGATCTACGTGTGCGTCTACCGATCCCACACAGGGGATTCTGAGACAACAAAGCTCTTCCAGTACCTCAGCGAGACGGCTGATGAAGCGCAGGTGCGGTTCCCGAACGCTGACCTAGTATTTCTGGGGGACTTCAATGGCCATCACATTGAATGGCTGGGGTCCCTCAAGACTGATCATGCGGGTAGAGCCGCCCATGCGTTCGCTCTCTCCCACGGTCTGACCCAGATGGTATGCGGGATCACCCGGATACCAGACAGGTCAGATCACGCGCCCGCTCTGCTGGATCTACTGCTGACGAGTCGCCCAGCCCAGTACAGTGTTTCGGTAGGAGCCCCACTGGGTAGTTCCGACCACTGTGTTGTTCACGCTGGCATGAAGGTGTCACCTCCTGCACGTCCTGTACAAACGTCACGACGACTATGGCACTACTCGTCAGCGGATTGGGACGATCTACGCGATTATTATGCGTCCGTCCCCTGGAGCCAGCGCTGCTTTGTAGGAAAGGCTCCTTCGGATAGTGCTTCTGCTATTGCTGGCGAGATCAGTTTAGGGATGGATTATTACATCCCTTTCACTGATGTCGCCAGTATCCGCAGAGCCCCGTCCCTGGTTCGGGCGAGATTGTGCCAAAGCTGTTCGACAAAAACAGTCGGCATATCGCGCCTGGATCAGGGCCCGGGCTGTGCGCGACCCAAACGTGGGCCGCCTCAAAGCAGCGTACAACCAGGCCACAAAGTCGAGTAAGAGGGCCTTTAAGAGAGCGGATGCCCAGCGCGTCGTGCGGCTTGGTCAGGAGCTCACTTCCCATCCCACGGGCAGCCGTGGATTCTGGCAACTGGCCAAAGCCGTGCAATCTAACTTTTGTCAGCCCTCGCTGCCACCGCTGCGTTACCCAGATGGAACACTGGCTCACAAAGCCCAAGAGAAAGCGGATATGCTCGCAGACCTCTTTGCGGCTAATTCCCGGGTCGACGACCGTGGTCTGCAGCCCTCCGCCATCGCCAACTGTGGCCACACAATGCCTGATATTGTTATCAGGCAATGTGATGTACGGGCAGTGCTGCGGTCACTCGACACGCGGAAAGCCAGTGGCCCTGACGGCATTCCGGCGGTGGTGCTACGAAAATGTGCAGCTGAGTTGTCTCCAGTATTAACGCGTCTGTACCGCCTGTCATACTCTTCAGGGCTCGTGCCGGAGGTCTGGAAGGAGGCGAACGTACAACCGATCCCCAAGAAAGGGGATCGGTCCGATCCAGGCAACTATCGACCCATAGCTGTCACCTCAGTCATTTGCAAGGTGCTTGAGCTCCTTATAAATAAGCAGCTCATGCAATTCCTAGAGGATCACTCGCTAATCAATGATCGACAATACGGCTTCAGGCCAAAGCGATCAACGGGTGATCTTCTGGCATTCGTAACGCATGTCTGGGGTGGGGCTATGGAAAGGCACGGCGAGTCCTTGGCTATTAGCCTGGACATCGCCAAAGCCTTCGATAGGGTCTGGCATGCTTCGCTCCTTTCCAAGCTTCCAGCATATGGTCTACCTCCTCAACTGTGCAGCTGGATTGCCAGCTTTTTAAACGAGCGCCGAGTGCGGATCCTCTGCGATGGCCAGGCTTCTCGCTTCTTGCAAGTGAATGCCGGGGTACCGCAGGGGTCCGTACTATCACCAACTCTCTTTCTTCTGCATATCAATGATATGCTATCCCTCGGGAACATTCATTGCTATGCAGATGACAGCACACTGCACGGGAGTTACTCGGTTCGTCTGACGGCGGGGCGATCTGAGATTGAGGAGGAGAGACGACGACTCGTGGCTGATCTCGACCGTAACCTCGACAGTATCTCTCAATGGGGTACCGAGAACCTGGTCGAGTTCAATGCCCGCAAAACACAGGCGTGTGCATTTACTGCGAAGAAATCCCCTTTCCTTCCCCTACCCTCTCTTCAGAATGCATTATTACCAATGAAGGACAACCTTGATATCCTTGGCATAGACGTTCGTCGAGAGCTCAATAATAAAAACTACATCGAAAGATGTATAGGGCTAGCTTCGCGGAAACTAGGAATACTGAATAAGGTAAAGAGATTCTTTACACCGGACCAGAGGTGTCTGCTGTACAAGACGCAGACCCTGCGTCGAATACTGCTCTCACCTCTGGGACGGCTCCGCGAAGTATCTGCTGGACGCTCTCGACGCTATGCAGCGACGGGCTATCCGTATTATAGGTTGTCCGGAGGTAACGGGAAGCCTTGAGCCGCTAGCTCAGCGCCGAACAATAGCTTCCTTGGCCGCATTCTACCGTATTTACCACGGCGAGTGTTCTGAAGAGCTCTTCAATCTGATCCCACCCTCTTCCTTCCGATCCCGAACGACTCGTGCCGGGCAGAGATGCCACCCCCACACAGTGGATAGCATGTTCGCGAGAACCGAACATTTTAAACGTTCGTTTCTCTGCCGAACGATAGTGGCCTGGAACGCCCTTTCTGTGCACGTGTTTCCTCCCACATATAATCCTGGGTTCTTTAAGCGGAGCGTGAAGAGGCACATCAGCAGGTCGTCAAGTTGAGGGCCACTCTCAATAGTAATGTGTGCTGTGAGAGTGGCCCACAATCGCTAGACGTCGTCACGACTTACCACCAGGCGGGCGGCGTCAATTTGGCGAACCAAATATAAAAAAAAAAAAAAAAATAGTATATTTATTTAGTATCACACAGAATTTTGATAGAAATCCAGCACACAAGACAGACAGACATACATCACGTCTACTTATATTACTAGGTATCCAATGCATGCAACTAATTGCAAATGTTGAGCGGAGCAAATATTCTTATTTTTTTTTATGCTCTATTTTAATGATTTTAGAGATATGATGCACTCCCGGGTATGATGTCGACCAGCATGCAAAATTTGGTCACAATTGGTCTAGCCGTTTCGGAGGAGTTGGCACACAAACGATTTACACTTGTCGTCTAAGATACGCTACGCTTCGCTCCGCTCAATAAACTTAAGACAAACGGATCTTGTACGCGATTATTGAGATATATACATACCTCTTTATTACCCGACGTTTCGACCCTGTAACAAGAGCCGTGGTCAGGGGTGGACTGAAAAAAAAGTATGACGCACCTCTTCAGGGATATAGATCCCTGAAGAGGTAGGCAAAAGGTAATTACACACCCACACTTTGTCTGTAGTTATGTTTTTTTTTTCTCAATCTCTTCTCAATTCTCAATCTCAATCTCAATAATCGCGTAAAAGACCCGTTTGTCTTAAGTTTACAAAGTAGTTATGTTGTTCCCACTTTACCCCGGTAACGGCGGTCTATAGAGCCTCATCAGCTTGTTAGCAGGACTTGGGCTCTGGAGATTTTGGTGGGGCTCCTTATCACCCAGTTTGCACACCAGTTTAAGTATAATACATTCAGTACCTGTACCACAGAATACGGAATAGTACTTACATACAGAACTTGCACTCCGACGTTAATTAAAGCACATTCTTTTGTTTACAGAAAACATAATTCGAACGTTAGCGTTGACAGGAAAGTACCAGCATAATTTGACCAATAATTATGACGTTAATGCCTCAATATCAACTCTATGGTCAATGCCGTATCACAAACAAGAGACAACCCTTACTGACTTACAACTTCAAGTTGTCGCTGACGTAACGTATTTTGTGCGATTGTTAGGCGAGTGACATTGGCCTGTCTATACCTAGTAAGCTCAAAAATTAAATTGACAAAAAAGAAATAAGCGTTTATTTTAAACAAGTATCAGATGAGTGCAGTGAGATGATTGTTCTAAAATACTTTGTATAGCTGAATGAATCGCACTTTCATTCACAGTGGCCAGAAATAATGCGCGCGAGTCGATCCGGCCACTGCCTGTAGACTTAAGAAACAATTAGATTAGACGAGTTAGTTTTTATAATTTTATAGGTACATACAAACACACAGGGTCGGCACATGTACATCAAAAATCCACGCTTTGCCAGTGATTTTGTGGCCGGGCACCAGTGGAAAATTCTTTTAGTGCTTGCTCAGTAAAGGACGATTAAAAAAAAAACAAGGCATGACAGATGTTACATACCATACATAAGTAATACTAGTAAGTAGTCTGTATGTAGGTATGTATCACCCAAATCAAAGTTGATTTTACAGTCTCTGATGATGCCGTGAAGAAAGAAAAACTAGTCAGGATAAAATAAGTAACACTAATGGAAAATGTATATGTATATGTATTTCTCTTCAATTTACCCACACATTACATACCTAATGGTTTATAATATGTATTTGCAAAGTTATTTAAGTTGTATGAAATCTATATTTTCAAACGTGGAAACGACAAAATATACGTCAAAAATTGACACGGTAACCAACTTCAAACTACTGAAATGGGATCAAATAGCTGTCGGAATGGGACCAAATAGTGTTCGGAATGGGACCAAATAGTTGTCGGAATGGGACCAAATAGTTGTCGAAATGGGACCAAATAGTTGTCGGAATGGGACCAAATAGTTGTCAGAATGGGACCAAATAGTTGTCGGAATGGGACCAAATTAAAATGGGACTACTTGGGAAGTAGTAGCTTCCAATTGAAAAAATCAAAATCGGTTCACCCAGTCCGAATATAACTTAAGAACCTCCTCCTTTTTTGGAAGTGATAAAAAAAAATCTAGTAAAACTTATTTTCTATAACTTCAATTATCTTGATAAATGAATCTACAGAGCCCAAGTTATCCTCAACTGCACGAGATGTACCTGCTAACAAACGGACGAGACTCAAAATTTGTTCCGCCATTGGGCCACCTATTACGTTATAATATAATAAAGCATAATAAGCACCTCTGTCTACCCTTTTGGGGATAAAAACGTGTTTTTTTTTATGTTAGGACAATTTTCTCAACGCCATCTAGTCTCAAATTAAACAGAGCTTGTGATATGAACTGATATAAATACTAATATTTTTTTTTTTTTGTAAATATATATATAGGTAAATATAAAAATAAATATAAATATAAATATAAATATATATATATATATAGGTAACACCCCGACTTCGGCAAAAATGTATGTATCATCACCAAAGACCTTATAATACAACGGACATAGGATCTAGAACAAATCGCAAGAAAATAATGTCCCGAGTCGACCTATACATTATACATAGGCATACATAGATATAAACAAATTTCATATTAAAATTTAAACCTTTATTCAACGGAATAGTGTTCACTTTTGTTTGCACTAATTTATCGCATTACGTAGCTTCTATCTGTCCGCCTGACTAATTCACCTTATGCAGCTTATACTTGAACTACGTGAACATAGAAACAATGGAGTAGGTTTATTTTGTTAAAGTCTTTTAAGGATTCCATGATATGTACCTACGTAGGCGTAATAATTAATGTAAGACTACAATAAATTCCATAATCTTATAAATTGTAATTACTTGTTTATGTTAGACGAAATAAGCTGAAAAACTAATTAACGACTGACAAAGATTTTTTTTTTCGAGTCAGTTTCATAATAAGTAACTGTAGTGTATGAATAACAAAAAGGGAATTAATGAATTTAACTAATTATAATATTATAAATGCCAAACTTCTTGCGGGTGTCAAAGTTCTTCCGCTTTCATTACTATTTTCATAACGCTATGTCGCTACGTCTACTACAAGATAGCCGTGTTTCAAGTGACTGAATTAGTTGCTAAAACTGCGCATCATTAATTTTTTTTTATCTTATGGTTAATTTTTGGGATACGAAATTATTGGCTACTAGCTGATCACCGTGACTCCGCCCGCGAGATATAGTTATCTCGGCCCCGATTCCCGTGGGAATACATTACCGAGAATCCAAATAAAAAGAAAATAACAGTACATACACGAAATAAAATGACATGTGTAATTATATTTATGACAAAACAATGATACCCTGTGAAAATTAAAAACATTTTTGGGCTTATCTCCTCCATTCAATCAAGGGATTCTTGTACAAGTTTCATAAAGATCGGACCTCTTTTTGTTATGTCCATAAAATGAGCCGAACAAACAAGATTGTTATTTTTTGGATCAAAATATTCTTCTCGCCGTGCTAGGGCAATAATATTTTTCCATTGTGCACAGTCTACTGGATCCCGAGGAAAACTGAAATAGATGTTGGTTCATATAACGAAAAAAAAATCATAAAGAGCCAAGGCGTCTCCACTATAATCTTTGTTCCAAATAGTTTTATCGCTATCGGTAATCCGAATAAATCTGAATGGTCATTTTGTTAGTACATTATTCAGTGAAAATGAAATGGTCTCTTTCTTTTTACTGAGCTTGGGATGAGTTCGAAAGAGACAGATAGGTACTTCGGTATTGGACTGGATTGCAATATTTACTTTTGTCTTTTAATTTATTATCGACGAAATACTGTATTTTAAGTGAAATAATAAATTGCAAATAATAAAACAAAAGCTTATTTACTGAAAATATGATACACCGTCTTCAATTTGCATTTTTTTCGTAGTTTTTACACGTTTTTACAATACAGTACGGCATTGTGCAACGTGTTGTCGTTCAGTTGTCAAAATCAAGACTGGCGCGCGATTGTTTCTCTTTTAGCGTTTTGTTTCTCTTTTAGTTCGGACACTTTTGAGCGATGATCCGAAATCCATTGTATTTAAAATCATTGATCATCACGCAAAGATTTGTGTCTTTGTCTAACATTATCATAGATAATCCAACGACTATTCTATACGTTTATAAGTCTATAACCTGGAGATGAAGCTCGATGATTAACTGGGGTATTTCCGATCTGTTTTTTATTCATTTTAATGATACTATAAGATCAAACAATTGTTTTCTTTATTAATAACGAAGGGTAGCTATTTATACGCTTTATTTTCTGGTAAGTTTAAGGGCGTGATACCTTTTAGTAAATGTATTAGAATATCGTGAATTTCGGATGAGATACTATGTCATATAATGAGATGAGATTTAAAAAATAAACTTTATCACTATCTTTGAACGTCAAGATTATTGTCTACGTTTACATTTACTGCCAGTTTTACTAGGCAATAAGTAACACCAGTAAAAAGAGAACCAGGTAATAAAAACTCACGACTACTTTTTTCTAATCGCAGCCGCCCATTGAGGTTGTCCCCCACTACTGGGCATAGGCCTCCCCCAACGAACGGCCACAACATTCAGTTCTGCGCTTTCCGCATCCAGTGGCTTCCCGCGACCTTTACCACGTCGTCAGTCCACTGTGTCAGGCCTACCTTTGACTCCATCCGCCATCGGTTCTACGAGGGATGTGTCCTGCCCACTGCAACTTGAGCTTGGCGACTCTTTGGGCTATGTTGGTGACACTGGTACTACTTCGGATCTCGTCGTTACGAATTCGATCGCGAAGTGACACAATCGCGTGTACCCATTTACCTAATTAAATTGAATTTGTCGGCTTTCTCATAGGGAAATTGTTTTATACCTACTTTCAAACGGATTATTAGTGAAAGACTGTAAAATTTGTACTTACAAACAGACTCTCTCAATTTTATTTATGAGTTAGTAGTTAGTACACATATTTGCATAAATAGTGCACTTGTAATTGATGGCAAATGAATTAGGCCAAATGTGTCCCAGTAAACTAAGAAGTTTCCTCCTGGTATTAAGAAACCTCATTACCGCATACTTGTGACCTGACGAAATTATATACACTCACTAGTTGGCTCAATGTTCAACGGTATTACAAAACGATGACAAGAACCTTTCATTCAGAGAATTCTGAGAGAGAGATAGATACATTTAAATAATTAACAAGTGCAAGAGGGATATTAGATGTCCTTAAGTCGACTCTTGGCAATTGTCCACCGGAAGGCGGTTTTTAGCAATAAAACAAAATTGATTTTGAAACTGAAATACAAAGAGAGCCCATTCAGTGGTTTGATGAAAACTGAACGTAATTGTATATGAAAGGTCAATTCAATAAAATGGAAATGTCTCCTATTGGGATTCTGCTATAGGTAGATTTCATGCTACCATAGAAGTGGCAGCTCTTCACCAGTTGACCAATTGTGATAACATTTGGTGTAAAAATAGCGTTGAACAAGTACCTACTAATTTCCTGAGCTAGAAAATAACATGCATAATGGGCATGCCACCCGCACGCTGGGGCTAGTCGCGAACTGATTTGACGTTGACATCGACACGCATTACGGGCGTGAACAGCACGCTCGTGCTAGTGAAAAAAAGCATGACGGGAAAAGTGCTTTAAAATAAAACAGTAAAGGACTTTTTATTTAACCAACTACGAATCTACATCACAGTCAAAAGCAAGTACGTCGTTCGGGTGGAGCCTTTGGAGTCGGGTCACAGCGTGAACTTCAAGTCTTTTGTGGTGCGTGTACCGTCGACGACGCGACGGCCGAAGGGTGTGGTGTTCCGGCGGTTCCGGGGCAGGCTGCGAGACAATGCCGATCAACAGACAAACAGGAATGTGTCAACTTAGATCTAAGTTTTATGATTATATACTAAGACCAGAAGTAGCTCTATAAGCCAGCGGAACCACTCAATAAATTAAAAAAAAACACGTTACACTTAAAACCGTGAATAATAAAACCCATAACAATATTAGAGTCATATCAAATTACTATATTTCAACTAATCGATATGCCTAACAGCCATTCAAAACACGCAAATCCAATAAATAGTCACGAACATAGACAATTATATTAGCCCTAGGTAAACCAACACGGCGCTTGCGCACGACATCCATAAAATCAAGTAAACCCGATCGTAGCCGAAGTTGACACGACAATTGCCGAAGCGTTACAGCTATTAAATCACGGGCTACAGTGTGTCGATTTTTATTATGGTGAATTTTCGGTGTAAAATTTCTGTTTAGAGAAAAATATAAGCGTGAAAAAATCATGCGCAACAAAACGAGTAACATTGTCTTTATAGATTTTTCGGATTTACTGTTTACAAACTACGTAGAGTTACTGACATTATGGACACAAGATCTTTGGACACAGTGTCCGAATTGACACATTATGATTAATAAATAAATATGTTAAGACAATGAACACAACGCCATCTAGTCTCAAACTAAGCAGAGCTTGTGATATGAGTAGTACTCGATAAACTGATATAAATACTTTTTTGAAAATACGTATATATTATACATAGGAAACACCCAGACTTCGGTACAAATGTATGTGTCATCACACAAAGTTAATCCCGATCGGGAATCGAACCCGAAACTCCGGCGTCGAAAGCGGATGCACTACCGACCACGTCACCGAAGCAGTCGCAGCAATTAGTATTTAAACCTTTGTTTTTTTAGCAAAAACACATGATTTGTTCATAAATAAGTTGTACTGTACAACAAAAACAGAAAACTCACTCAATTACTACTGACCAAGCCACCAAAGCAATGAAAGATTACCTAGATTTATTAGGATTACTGGGTATCTACCTATTTAACTATCTACGTGTAGACAGACAAAAAATATACTTAGGTATCTATACAAATATATAATTCACCTCGATTTAATAAAGCAATTCAAAAATCGAATTTACAATATACATTAACCGTAAAATGTTCGCACAATACATTGCGTGGGCGCAACATCTCAATTGCGTGTCGAACTTGTAGTGTCGATGCGACTCGTAATTTTACTGAATATGTTCACAGTTGGATACATGTTGGATACCTGCTTGAGAACTTGAAGTGTTACAGACGTAGTTAATTGTGTGATGGACCAGATATTTCTTTATCTCCAGGTATTCAAGGTAGGTCTGATAATATCCAGGTTTTTCCAACTTTTTCCTAAACCCTGATTGTTTATATCCTTGAATGGTATTAAATTAGTCAGGGTTTCGACACATAGACCTGTTACTGATGTCATAAGAAATGTAAAACGCTTGTTTTGTTAAAAAGGAGTTACGAATGAGTTTCTTGCTTTTTTTTTTTTTTTTTTTTTATTCCGCGGCTTGTGGCTGCGGCCGCACCTACGTCCATTGCCGAGTGCCTCTGGTAGATACTGAAAGAATTCCCAGTGGCACCCGGCGGACCTTGGTCACTTGAGTGGCCACTGCGTGGTGGTCGGGTGTTACCCCGCATCTCTAGGGTCGGGTTTTATCCCGCGTCGGTGAGTGAAGGCGTGCATGGGGTGAAGCCCCACATCACGCAGCCCTTCTAGCCTGCTTCTGTAGGGACGGTGGGTTGCTAATCCATCGTCCTCAGGCCCCGATCATGGAGGTCGATGGTCCTGGGCGTAGTCACGTATGCGGCGCCCTCGCCGCAGACTTCGGAACTCAGCGGGGAGGATACGCTCCCTCGCCCTTCCGGCCGTCTCCTTCACGAGCATAACCTGCTCGCAGAAGGAAACGGCCGCGTTCCACTGGCTCTCGCTAGAGACCATGGCTCGTAGCATGGTCTCCAGTGAGAGAGTATCCACGCCCAGGCCCACAACGAGGTCCCGGCGCTGACTTGCCCACGCTGAGCATTCCACCAACGTGTGGAATGATGAGTTTCTTGCTTATACTTCTCCTTGACAACATCGATTCATGACCTTTTACAAGTTTTTGTAAAAATCGGACTTTAGCTTCGATATCGCCGATGAGTTGTGGAAAACAGATGGCAATCGCTTTACGGAAAATGCTGAAGTTGGAGTTGGAAGTTGGGAAAGCCTTGGTGGATAAACCTGAGGGCTATTATAGGCTACTTTAGCCGAAATCTAAAGTAAAAAATATGCTTTCATTGGGCTTGTTACTTTCCAGTTCACAGAATCAGTATTATAATAACATCAGCATTGTGGTGACCTTTGTAGTCAGCAATGACGTGGAGTTTTTCTACGAAATTTTGTTGTCAAATGTTCTTAATTTTTAAAATTCAAATAAATGTTGTTTAATAATGTCAAAACTCATAAACATTAGATACTGGTACCTAACCTCATAAAATACCAATAATATGGCATTGAATTTATATTAAACTAATCCAGAAATGGAGTCAAGTTTTGGTAATAAGTCGTAAATCCAGCTTTTGCTATTAAGTGCACGCCTGAATAGTTATCTATGCCATTTCTAGACATCATTACGAATCAATGACCTCTCATACATATTAATAATCCGTTTCTAGAGAATTGTTGACTTTTTTATTTTTATGAACTCGTTTTATGCGTAACTATGACCTCAACAATTTAGGAAGGTAACATTTTCTTATTAAAACGGTATTATCTGTACTGTTGTGTTACTTTGGCTTCATTAACTTTAGTATACCTTTAAGCAAAGATTTGCGTGCTGCGGGGCTTCAGCACGCAACCTTTCTAGCCTGCTTCTGTAAGGACGGCGAGTTACTAGCCCACCGTCCTCAGGCCCCGATCATGGAGGTCTATGGTCTTGGGTTTAGATGAGTCTGCAGTGTCATGGCCGCCGACTTCGGAACTCAGCAGAACACGGCCACGTTTCACCTACTTCCGCTTGAGACCATGGCTTAAAGCATGGTCTCCAGCGAAAGTATCCACGCCTAGACCCACGACGAGGTCCTTAACGATTGCCAGAGTCCGTTGATCGGCAAGTGACGTTGGATCAGAACTCAAAATTTTTGAAGAGTACTGTACACCCATTCGTTTTATCATATCATCCACAGAGCTTTTCCTCAACCTACCAATTTGTTTTATGCTAATCAAATGATATCCTTGTTTCAGGTACGATTGTCGCGTGATGGCAAATCATTAACAACGACAACGGTCCCGTTGAAACATAAACTTATTGTTGGGGGAGCAACAAGTGAAAGGTAGGGTTGTCACTCTCACTGCCACGGTTGTGTAAGCATAAAAGTTTTTAAATTTTGCCCTTAAACTGAGTACAACTGGGTTGGGAAAACGGTCAGTGGATGAAATTTTAACTAGTTACTGATTAGATTATTTTAACAAAATTATAGGTATAGTACATTATACTATATATTTATGTTGATAAAAAAATTAACATAGGTAGGTATTTAAAATACGTATTAGGTACAATTAAACAAGCCTGTTTCCCTGAAAAAGTAAAAGCAGAGGCATAAGTAGATTATGGGTGAGTACCTACCCACATTTTACCAGTAACTTAGTTCCACGTACTCGTAATAGGGGGCGAGCGTATTACTGCTATCCGGAACGTCCGGGACTAATATGATTTGCGAGAGCCTTGTCCGTCAGTCAACAGGTGCACCACTTGCAGGTAAGATCTAGGTGTGAGTACTGCAAAATTTAAGTTTTAAATATATTATTAACTAGCGGACGCCCATTGCTTCGCCCGTGACAAATTATTTACTAAAACTTTCCTCGAAAACCAGTCTATCTATTAGTGAAAGCAGCATAATATATCGATATAGTAGCTTTTGAGTTTATCGCGAACGGACTGACAGACAGACGCGACAGAGGACTTTGTTTTCTATATATTTTTTTGTTTTTCAATTGTGCTCACAGTAGCACAGAAGTGGCAACCCTATGAACAATAAACCCTCATTATTAAATAGAGGTGGGGTGAATAAACATTTGTCTTGTTGGGCATCGGTGACGCGAGCTTCATCGGCAACAGGTTTCCAAAGCATTTGGAATTAATTTAAAATAAATGATCTTTATGTCAAAATTAAAGCTTGTTAGTGGGACCATCATTCTTGTGTAGTTAAGTGAAACGTAATTCGAAAAGTAATTCATTATTAAACAAACTCATATTTACACAGACTTTGTTAAGATGTTCTTTTAGACTATTCTATGTAAAATCGTGAAAAAGGCTCGGTGCGAAACCGGTCTAGTATTAATAATAAATTCAATTAAATTATTGCCGATAATATAATCTTTGCTAGTCATGGGATGAGAGAAAAGAGGAAAGTAATTTAGATCCATACAAAGGTCAAAAGTATGAATATAGAGGGCTTTAGAAGTAAGTACAAAGAAAAGATGGATGGAATGTGTGAAAGAGGATTTGAGTGACTGAGGAGATGACGAGTGACAATAATGTGTGGAGGAGAAAGAGTCATTTTGTTCCGACCAAAATAATTGGGAAAATGAAGATTGTCATCTATAGTTGGATTTTATTTCTTAGAATTATCAATGAACCAATCATCCAGCTGAATTAAATCATCAATAACTTACTTTCAAAACAAATGAAGATGAAACAGCCTGTTAAAAAAAGTGACGAACTGTGCGCGCGAGTGCCACGCCGGAAACACAGGCGTTTCGCGCCAAAACATCCGCCATTACCACTGAAAAAATATGGCGGATGATCAGCTGAAATATTAAGTGCATGTTATTTGTTGATTGTTATTAAACTGAGGTGTCCATTTTGTATTTGTGGCGTGTTATTCGTTATGTTAATGGATTTGTGATTGTGTAATATCCTGTTGTGTTCGCGTATCAAATGATTTAAAAAACAAAATCTGCGTAGCTTTTGTCATTATTTCAAAAAGTTTTTTTTTCTCCATAACCGCACACACTACACTTACGGTGTCCGTATTCTTGACGTTATTATTTTTGTTTATTCTGCATATTAAAATGACTTGACTGGACATGATGAAATTTTTACAATTTAAAGCCTCACCAGGCCTGACCATTTCATCACTATAATAGATTCATCTGGTATCAGCAACGAGGCTCTAATTCTAAATCTAGATTTTTGGTTTCAAATCGGAACATTCTTGCCATAATTATAAATAAAGAATTTTGTAAATCAAACATCTATTTCTATGACACACCTTGGCTTACTGGGATATTAAAATAATATTTTTTTGTTGACTGTACCGAGAGAACCGTTGTCGTTCAACTATTACAATTGGTAAAAGCCCTCTTATGGTGCACTATTTTAGTTTGTACTTAACTGTACTTCAGAATTCCAATAAACCTTAGCTGTTCCATGTCCAACAGACTGTCATTGTTCAGTGACAAGTTCTAAGAATGATGCCGCCTGTAATAAACGTTGAAGTCGACATCAGGGTTGTCAAATTCTGTAATGAGATTTAACGGAGTTTCAATATTAATATTATCGCAAGTGCAACTCCTTTAATGTCTTTTAGTTTTGCCCTAGTGGTGTCTTTGTGAGTTGGCAGAATGGTCCTCACCTCCTCCTCTTGGAAAGGGAACAGTTCAAACCAAGCCCACGACGATTAATATGATTTTGCTATTCATATTGTAAATTCTAATCCAGGTGCTGAAGAGCCCTAACATTTGTGGGTACCAAGTCACTCACCTACATGCAGTGAACCTGCTGAGATATGGGGTCGACAGATAATGGAGTAATAAGTCTCACGTAAAAGGAGGTTAACCTATTGCCGTCTAATAAAAAAAATTGGTTTTATTTCTGCCCCAAATCCATTGCCGGGTGCCCAAGATACGCCCTCGAAAGAATAACTACACGGCAATCAATTATCATTATGTTTAATCCGTAACTAAACTTCAACAGCCAGGATCAATATTAGATACCTTTAATATGTTTGTTTCGGAGTTTGGGTGTATGTATATTATGTATGAATTTAGAAATATATAAGTATGTTTATCAGTTGTCTAGATCCTATAGAACAAGCGTATGACTTAGTTTAGGCTAGATGACGTGTGTGTGATAACGTCCAAAATATTTATTTATAAAAAAAAATCTCTACAAAGATCTCTTTACTGACAACCCTAGTAGTGCAAAATTTTATATATGTAAGTATCCAACCCTTTGTTTTGAAACTATGAAGTACAGAACTGAAGATGGTCAAGTTTTGTGGAAAACTACTTACTACGTACATAATTACGCCCTTTTCTCCGAAAAGACAGACAGAGGCATATTATACGACCACTTTTCGCAGCTTTGTTGATCTTACGTTATAGGAAACGTGCCCTATTGCCGATAACCAGGATTAATATTTATCTATTGGCTTAGAAAGATCTTGCTAAGATCCATATGACACCCATTACCTATAATTAAGGTACCTATGTAGGTAGGTAATTGAAATTTTTTGAGTATTTATATAATTAGTTTGGTTAGTTTAGTTGAGCACTAGTTCGAATGGAAAAAATAATTTAGTGTTGAATAACCCATTTTATCTAGGAAGGTTATAAGCTATTTGACATCACGCTATGACCTACAACAGCGGAGTAGTGATGAAAAATGTTGCAGAAACAAGGAAAAGGCAGCCCTTTCCACCTACCTACATCATATTGGACAAAAACATTTTTTTCCAATTTTTGTCCAATATGCAAATTCCACCAACTGACATCAATCGATATTATAAATAGTCTACCTACATCAATTTTAAAGCATGTGTTCCATTACTACCATTAATTTATCGCGTACAATGTCGCAAATATGATCATGTATCAGAATTCCGCAAAACGCTTAAGTGGCTCCCAATTCGCCTTCGCCGGAATACTCATATCCTAACTCTATTATACAATATACTGTTCAATCCTTGTACTCCCCGATATCTTAAAGAACGATTTAAGTTCCTACATGACACACATTCGAGGTATCTAAGGTCATCAGAGAATTTAATGCTGGAAATGCCAGTGCATTCCACAAGATTCTCTGACAAGTGCTACACTGTTCAAGCAGTTCGTCTGTGGAATGCTCTGCCGCTACAGATTAAACGCGCACAAACACTTGCATCTTTTAAATTTATGTTAAAAGATTTTTATCTCTATTCCTCTAATTAGTGCTATTTGTTTCTGTATTTTTTTTTTGTGTATATTTAAAGTTAGTATATCCTATTATTGTTAGTATATTCTATTGAATTACATATATATGTACTTGTTTCTCCTGATAAATATTCATTTATCAATGTATTGAACATTTTGCTCTCTTCTTTAAATCCTATTAATTTATAATTTTTAAATATAATTATATTACATTGTACACAACCCCTATCATTTCTTGTAACTTTCATTCCATCCTAAGGTTGCCTGGAAGAGATTGCTCTTTAGCAATAAGGCCGTCTGTTGTACATTATTATTTTTAAGACTTGTCATAAACCATTTGTGTGTTATGTTGTGTACAATAAAGAGTATTTATTATTTATTATTATTTATTAAAATGATAATTATTGCCGGAGGCGCCATAATGATATACCAGAGCGAAGCAAAGTATTCTTAAGTAGAATCCCGAGCGCAGCGAAGGTTTCTTAATTAGAATCCTGAGCGTAGCCAGCATCGATGGAATATGTCTTGACTTTACTAGATCGATGGTAGCAAGGGATTCAAAGTACGTCGCCTGAGAGCTCTACCAAACAGGAATTAGGAAATGGGGTGTAATAATTTCACGCGAACAAAGTCGCAGGTGTCAGCTAGTTATTTATAAATCAACACCTTTATTATTCACGAACACAAGTGGAACTTCTAATCCTGGCGAACTGTCAACCGGGTGTCATACAAAAACGATAATGCTTGAGTTGTTTGACTTCATAAACGCATGTCCTACCTTGAACTAAGCTCTTCTCGGGTTTTAAATAAAGTTTGTGAGTTAGTACAAGATATACTATACTAAAACTATATCGCGTGGATTATTTTTTATGCACATAATAAAACTTTCCCTTTAATAATTTTATCTATCGCTGAAAACTGTTTAAAATTTGTTGCGTACTTGAAAAGATTTAAGCGTATATACAGCTAGAGCTATTTTGTTTTATACTATCTTAAAGGATTGGCATAATTTTAAATTAAGTAGAAATGCATCAGCAAGTCCAAAGTTCATTAATTCTCATCAGGTTGAAATGAAAATGAATGGACTCCCCAACATCCCTGCCCTTCCCATGGAACCTACAAAATGTCTGGTGATATTAACTAGGTTATGTTAGGATAATTATACGCACAGTTGGTATGTCTCCGTAAAAAATAATGATGATGTTCTTTTTGTGTTTTGTTACTTTATATATTATGTATTAATACAATGGGGTATGTAAGATGTTGAATTTTTATATAATTGCACTAATTTCGCTAAATAGAAGACATTATAAACGTCGACATATGTTTCACCTACTTACGAGGCATTCTCAAGACTGTCTCAAAGAGAACAGCCCCATTGTTTTATCATGGATTTTCGCCAGGTAACGCCTGATTCCATTCAATAATATGTATTAGCAATTTAGCTCATCGCATCACTTTCGATGTACTACAATCTTAACTATATAGTTTTATTTTGCAACAGATTTAGCTCAGACAATTGACTTGGAGACCGTAAGTCAGACATAAAACGGATGCCACTGTCAAAGGCTGAGCTCATTGTTAGTTTAAAGTTATTAATTGAAATAACACTGATATTATTAGAGCGAGGAATTCTAGGGCATGTGTTATTGTTATGTTTTAGTGTTTGACTGTACTCTTACTCTGGATCTAATGAATAGTCGGGTACAATCGCGATGAATTGAGCAACATGCACTGTGACTAACAAAAGTGTGATTATTACAAATTTTGAACTGTAGAAATGAGAGATTATACCCAGTATGTAACAACTGTCCTGGTACTTTACACGGGCCAACTTGAGTGGCCACTATCAAGAGTACTGTGTCCACTTTCTTATACTAGCCTCGTCGAGACGTCGCCTTGGCTTTCTATCAGGCAAGTTGCTTCAATTTGGTAACTCTGACTTAAAAAAGAAAGTGGTTATTGATTTGAGAAGGCAACTACTTTCAGGTGGGACAAACAAAACTAGGCACCTATTGGCAAAATCTGGGTGTCTAATGCACGTCTCTGTAGGGAGATAGGTAGAGGCGTTCATAAGGCCTATATTTCGCCAGTAACTGTAGGTCCAATGTAATCATGTGTCATAATCCTACGACAAACATTTACGGATAGGTAACACAAAGGCTTGTAACAACTCAGAGATTGAACTTAAGACGTTTTTTTTCAGTCCATTATATGCCCACTTCTGGGGGTAGGCCTCCACCAACGAGAAGACATTCAGCTTACATATACCACGCTAGCCTGGGTTGGTAATAGGGTTCGTGTCGAGATTTTCCGCTCTAAACCAAAGCCCTCATTTTCATTCTAATTTAAATCGTATATTTATAAATTTTAAACGCATCTCACTCCAGCAATAAGGAAACCATATTTAACCAAATAAAACCATAACAAAACAATCAAAACCACTTCATTTAAAAGTCAAAACAGTAAATCATAATATATATTTTTTCGCTAGCCCATCTAATAGTAATATTCAACCCACTAAACGTTCGAGGGGTGGGCAGCAAGGCAAATTAATATAATTTACGACCAATTAGCAACGGGTTTGACGTACTAAACCCTGGGTGTCATATGTTAACGATCCTAGTATTTTTGTCACAGTCTATATATTATTATTATTGTTTTTAAGATTTATTAAACACTTTACTTTATTATTGTACAAAATAAAATAACGTTTATTATGTTTGAAATTTTTAGAAAATTATTTAGATTCGTCAAAAGTTGGTGTGACTCTACCGAGGGTTCCAAAATGCAACGAGACTGAGAAGAGCCCTCAAGAAACTCAGTTCGGCTTTTTTCCAAAATATTTCATCTTAAATCTAATACAGAGTTATTTAGAAAGGAGCAATTCGTGTTACAACCAGGCAGCCTTGTCATCTAAGAAATCATTAATACTATAATAAGCTTTATGGCACAATTTACGTTTTATTAGTTTTTTAAATTTATTAACAGATAAATTTGCTATTTCGGTTGGCAATGTATTGTACATTCGAATAAAGTTCCCCGCAAAAGAATTACTCACTTTATGAAGCCTAAATTTAGGAACAGCCAGTTTATCCTTATTTCTTAAGTTTAGATTATGATTATCACTATTTTTCACAAATTTACTTTTGTTCTTGTGGGTATACAATAAAATTTCATAAATATACTGTGAATACACTGTAAGGATGTTAATATGCTTAAACTTATCTCTTAATGACTCCCGAGACCCCATTCCATAGATAGTCCGGACAGCCCTCTTCTGCAACACAAAGATGCATTAAATATCGGCAGCGTTACCCCACAGTAGTATGCCATATGTCATGATACTGTGGAAGTAGCTGAAGTAGACAAGACGCGCCGTTTTAATGTCTGTAAGTTGTCGGATCTTTTTGACAGCATAGGCTGCTGAACTAAGCCTGGCCGAAATTACATGTACATTTATAGAGATCGTTAAACTCGGCGTTTTTTGGAATAACTATCATAACTATATATTTACGCCGGTTTCATCGATGGCTACTAAGTAACCCATAAAGTGCATAAACGTGACGACGCTTTGGCAATTAGGATGGAGAGTTAGTAACTGTTTACCATTGTACTGGTTACTGGTTACCATTGGAGCCCCATGACGTTGGATTTACCAAGTTACTGGCAAAATATGGGCATACGATACTTCGTATGCCCATATTTCCACGTCTTTATAACTGCAGGGGTAGATAGAAGTACTCTTCTATCTACCCCTGCAGTTATAAAGACGTGGCAACTTAAACGAAGCATTCACCATACATAAAACATACGAAATGGTTTGCTTAATATTTCTTCACTAGATGATACCTATAATACGTTGTAAATTATAACATCGCTGTCCATCGCTTGCAACTGCTGCTATTCTTGTTAGTACCGCAACTGAATCAAATATGCTACACTAGTGGACGCCTGCGACTTCCTCTGAGCAAGGTTTCTGTTTGTACTTCTTTAAAATAATATGCTTAAACCAAAATATAAAAGTTAAAAGATAAAAGGTACGTAGGTATTATGCTTGTGTAACTAACAATCAATCATTTATTTATTGCTGAACACAGGTAAATTATTACAAGGTTATCCTAGGTGATACAGGAATCTACTTCCGCTGTGCTCTGCCTCACCGAGCATGCAATAATTATAGGACGATACAATAATGTCATATACATATTAAAATAAATTAGAAAAATTACAAAATTACAAAATAAATTGAATTACAAAAGTCAATAATTATGTTATTCAGTACCTATAAAATTATCTCAAGGTTTCTCTGTAATTATCTCAATTTTATCAAGTACTCGATCGTATCTGAGTTAAAAAAATAATTTTCGAAAGGAATTAATTCTACTCGAAGGAGTTTTATTAGGTCTTATACGAGTACTGCTTGTACCTATATAAAATAAACAAAAAAAAACCAAGTGTCAAATTTAATTTCCAAAACTCGCAAACAGCCGATTTCAGTTATTTTGACCAATTTACACAATGGCCTAATTCAAATAGGTGGCAAGTCTGCCGGGCGCCACTGGAAAACCTTCTTGGGTGTACATACCAGAGACGCCCGCAGCAATGGACATGGGAGCGGCCGCGGTCTCGCGGAATAAAAGAAAATTGCCTAATAAATTATAGACTATGTGTTATTCGGATGAATTTACTACATTATTGTCGAATTTCATTAAAATCCATTTTTCAATTTTCGTGGAGAAGATGCACAAAGATCTAAACATCCATCCATACAAACTTTCACCTTATAATATTCGTAGGATAATAACAAAACAACAGCAACTATTGTGACGCTTGCGTTATTATCGCTTGGACATTTGTCGCATCCATCTTGCATGACATTTGCAGGCACCGGAACACTTTTGTTTCATTCATAGATGTCGACTATTCTAATGTGTATTACTATGATTTGCAGACAAAATACATATTCTATTTACCAATAATGGCCGTTGGCCGTTTATTTATCGGCCGTCTCTGAAAATCAGCGCTGTCTGCCTTGCACTACGCAGACAGCATTACGCTGAGAGACGGCCGTTTATTCCACTTCTCTGTTGTTTATTTTAGAATTTATAATTTCTTTTTTTTCTTTTTTAATGTTTATTTACCATATGTTGTCTATTTTTTTACCATGTTTATTGTGGAGTAATAAATTATTTATTTATATCTTTCTTTCTTTCTATTAATATGATAAAGATTTCGCGAGAAGAAACTTTCTCTTGGAAATACATTTTCAAATGGGTCCAGTAGTTTTGACGCAATTCAATGCAAATAAACAAGCAATCAAATCATTCCTTTTATTGACTGAGCGAGCGAAGCGTCTACCTATTATCGAGACTGGACAATTTTGCTCGTCTGTCTGTAGGTATGCGTGCTCCAGGCTAACCAGCCACATTTTATACTCGATCTCTACGAAAATTTGAGAGTCGCTGACGTTTCGGTCAAAAATTCTTCGGTCAATTCGACCGAATTGACACTTTTAATTTAGGCAACTAAACTTAGTCAACTCAGTCAAATTGACTAAAATTTTTTTGACCGAAACGTCAGCAACTCAAATTTGCACAAGTGTTCCTTGATTTAATAAAAAAAATCATCTTGAGCTATTTTTGATTGGGGAGGAAATTAAAGAAAAAGGCCAAATTGAGTTTTTAATTTTTGCAAGGTTTACTGTTCGATCGACCATAGGTAGGTAGTTGGTGACTACTAGCGTTTTATCTAACATTTGAATATACTATACGTAACTCGTTATAAATAACAATAGATTAGGCACACATTAAATGCAGCTGCCAATGATATTATGATGTAGAACTAAGTATATGGTACCATTACAGTCGAGGACATTTGTCATACATATCTTCTCTATTTTCTTTGGCTACACATTGAAATGGACTGGTGATGAACGGGGACGGACTGATTCGTATGTATCAAAACGTACTTACAGCAAAACCTATACATAACTACAATTTTAAAACAAAGGCAGCGTCGGTCTGTTCGCGATAAACTCAAAAACTATTGCACTAATTTTCATACTGTTTTCACTAATGGATAGAGTGGTTCTTGAGGAAGGTTTTAGTATGTCATTTGTAACGGGTGAAACCGTGGGCATCCGCTAGTATAAGTATAAATGAATATTGCTGTTCGTTTGATTCGCTAAAACTGGAGAATGCAGCAAATGTAGCAGTAAAAAGGCAAATTTTAGGTTAGGTACTGCTAAAACAGCTACTAGGACCAAAAAAATACTGACAAAATCTAGGTGTATACTTAATGCACCTCTGGTTATGGTAATGCACTATAGGCGTGATTATAATATGTCGAAATCAGCAGAAATTGCAATTAGTTATGAAGATAATTATGCTGCAAATAAAAGTATACATGTAAACATAACTTTATGAACACATACAAAGTGTCTCTTAATTTCGCCTCCCCCGACGAGTTTCATAAAGTTGCTATCTGTCATTACCGTCAGCAGAAACATGCGCTTATAGAAATTAGAAAGGATTTGTTTGACATCATTGTATTTGACAAAATTTTGTATTTCAAAGCAATTAGTTTGCTTAAACTATTCTTAAAATATTTAGAAAGAAATATTGTACGTTGTAATCATCATTGTGAATTACTACTATTGTGAATTTTGTTTAATCGGGTGTTGAAAACTGCTTTACCCACTGATCTTAAAAAAAGTGGGACAGTGTTAGATTGGGATACTCGATATTCGGGAAAATACTTGCTGTGTATTATCGGATACTTTATATTAATAGAAATTACTTGATAAAAGCCAATAATATCTTCTTCTTCTACAACATATAAAGAAAAACACTGAGTCTGTATTTCACTTTTTATATTTTGTACGTTACGCTGCGTGCAAATACCTATCTAAATAATACCTACGGGAAAATTTTTACACGGTAAAGAAGTCAAGGATATTGCTAGTACATTTATATATCCAAATTTTTTACTTATACCATAGAATCTTTGATCACCATTGCTATTCAGTGTTAAATTGGCGTTGAGAAAAATAACAGTTCATAAAAACGCTGATTTTATTATATTAAGCAATTTTATATTACCATAAAATCATTAAAATCATACGGATTGGTGCGTTTAAAACAATTAATAATCACTTTTCTCAATTGAAATTGATTCGATTTACATAATTTACAAATTGCTTTAACAATTTCGTAGATCAACTGAATGTAGGTAATTAGGTTTCGTACGAGTGAGAGAAACACACTTCACGTGTTTGATTAATTAATTACAATCCCGAAGGTAGACAGACGCGTTTATTACGCCCGAATTGCAGCAGTCACTTTTTAGGACAAAAACATTGCCTATAGGTACTTTAGATATATTTTACCAGAGTTTTGAGTTTTTCAGTAGATGCAGGAGTCTCACCCCTGCATGTAGGCAAGGCAGACTTAGGCAGCCCTTAATAAGGCATCCTTAGGTCACAATCTTTTGTTAACTCTGGGCCAACAATTGCACAGACAACATAGATACAACGCCAACGCAACTGTTTTCATCTCTGTATTATTGTGTGCATTTATGTACGTATTAATTTATTTATATTCTCGCAGTGGTATGTATTTTTCTCTATTAGTGTATTATTTCAAGTTTTATATTGTGTAGGTATATCTCTCATAATTTCTATATTATTTCCCTACTTACTTTTGTATATTTTTCTTGAACTTTTGTATACTTTTGAATATTTTTTCTTTCGCCAATAGCTATCCACTTTTAATTTCACTTCGATTTCCATCGATCGTCCATCCAAAGGTTGCCTGTAAGAGATCACTCTTGGTGATATGACCGCCATTTGTACTACTGAATTAAGTTTTAGTTTGTATTTATTTGTATATTGGTGGACAATAAAGCATATTTCTATTCTATTCTATTCTGACGCCCTGTACAAAATAACGGATACTTGTATCCACTTAAGTCCAACGTGAACTGCATGGATATATTTCTAATACTGATTTTATGGAAACATAAAAAAAAGTTTAAGTTGAGAAAAATACTATTTTTGAAAATAAGTAAGCATTCAAAATATTTTTTTAGTTCAAATTCGATACTCCAAAATATCAGTTTCAATTTTATGCAATTGTTTAAAACTGTTTTTGCTATCGCTACATTAGGAGGGTGGCACACAAAGCAGTGGCTGCTCTTTTTCAATGTTACTTCTTTCTTTTTACTTTATGTCTCCCCCCTCTGCCCTCTGTCCAACGATGCGAAGTATTTTTGTCTCTTTACTTATTTATTTGCCGACTTTGTTTCTATTTTCCATTAATTTTCCCCATTTACACTATATTAATGGACTTCCACGGTTTTCTTGTACAGGTACCTGAATAACAATCTCAATTGAGGTAAGAGCGTAATGATTTACCGTAGCGTAAAGAGGGGCTATCTATAATGACAGAAATAAATCCCAAAAAGCAAATATGCAGCTAAACCACTCTTTTAAATTTTTTTTTAAATATTATTGGATGTACTCACACTATGTCATCTAGCCCAAATTAAGCTAATATAAGCTTATGTTAAGGTATCTAGACGACTGATAAACATACTCATATATATCTAAATACATACATATTATACATAGAAAACACCTACTCCGAAACAAACATTTGTGGATCACACAAATAATTTGATTCGACTCGGAATCGAACTTGGAACCGCAGTTTTATGAGGCTAGTTAAAACATGTACGGGATGTGTTCACGTAGCCCCTGGATGGTCAAGTAGCATCAGTGATGGGTGTAGTATCTACCTACAAGACTATGCAGACCCTAAATTGGTGTAACTGTAATTTTACAATAAATAGTAAATCATAACTTAGTATAAAACAATGTCGCTTTCGTTCCCTATGTAAGTATAGATCTTTAAATCTACGCAACGGATTTTGTTGCGGTTTTCACCAATAGAGTGGTTCTCGAGGAAGGTTTTTGTGTATTACTTATAATTTGTCAAGTGGGTGAAGCTGCAAACATCCTCTATTTTTACAAAAGATAGTAAATTAATTACAATTAACTCATTTACTAATTAGAAACCATTCACAAACCTCTAAGCTTTCAAAATCGAATGAGTAAATTCAACTTCACAAAAGACACAACTAACGTCTTCCTATCTATACATTACAGGGGGTAAGTAGACATATACCTATGCCACATAAAAGGAAGGTACCTAGGATAAAAGCCAAACAAAACATGTATGGAGGCAAGACTTTATCATTACCAAGACGTTGGGAACCTCAGTGGTGTGAGAAATGGGGTGGATTTCCACAAAATTCTATCTTACCTACACTGAATAAGGTTCACAGTGATATCATATTTGTATAGATCGTACACAAGATGTCCAGTTCGGAAAGAGCTGTGAAAATGTATGACTTAGCTTCAAGTGTTAAAGATTTTCGAAGGTTTGTAGGGACGTGGTAGATCTGATTTAAATGGTTATTAATCTGTTCAGTTGTTTGTGTGAGATTGTGAAGTATGAATTAAATCTACAGAAGGAAAATGTTCTTTGTAAAATACTTATAATGTTCCCAGTAATTTCTGTGAAATGGTTTCCTAGGCTTTGGTTATCATAAAAGTGTCACCACCAAGAGAGCAATAGAGTAAGACTAAGAACAGAAAGTCCAAAGTTTCTTAATGGTCTCCTCACGAACATGGAGGCACACTCCAATTTAGCCTGCATGAGGTACACCTGCTGATCAACGGACAAGGGCCGGAATTGGGCCACCAAGGTGGTCTTCTCCTCTCTGTCTCGTTGCTGTATTTAGGTCTTAGTGAATGTATTTGTAAGGCGAATCAAGTGGTGGTGGGAGACCTGATAATCTGCGACACAGGGCTCCCCTAGTGCAGATACCAGTCTTCCACGAAGGGACTGTGTATTGCATTGTTATGAAAACCTTTATACTTTGAATAGACTCGAATACATGTGCAATACCTTTGTAGAAGAGATAAGTTTAAGTAATTTACGAGGCTGTGGCAATCATAAAAGTGTCACCACCATGGGACCAACAGAGTTAGACTAAGAACAGAAAGCAGTGTCTTTTGTCAAGTTGAATTTACTCATTCGATTTTGAAAGCTAAGTTTGTTTGACTGCTGCAATGCTTTGATGGCGTAGTCGGTATCGACTTTCAACTCCGGAGTCTTGGGTTTGATGACTATAGCTCGAATCAAATTCTGTGTACTAAGGTATAGGTTTTCTTGGCAAGGGAGTTCGAGTTCGAATCCAGCCCAAGATTATCGTTTTGCAGAAATTGTGAAGTTATTTGAGAAAACTAACAAAAGTCTTTAATAATTGTCGGAATGAGACCAAATTGAAATGGGACACTAGCTTTCAATAAAAAAAAACAAAATCTGTTTACCCAGTCGAAAAATATGATACCAACAAAAAAACCGGCCAAGTGCGAGTCGGACTTGCGCACGAAGTATTCCGTACCAAAACGGCCCAAAAAACCACGTTTGTTGTATGGGAACCCCCTTAAATATTTATTGACTGAGGGAGCGAAGCGACCGAAGGCTCCGTTTCAACTTGCAGACTGGGGAGAATTTCTTTCGTCTGTACCTCTACATCTACGGGTTCTGTCAGATCATGTTTGAGGCCGTACCTATTTATCAATCGATTTGCATAAAACTTTACACACACACTCCTTGCTTACAATGAATAACATTTGAATGATATTTTTTGGATTGGATGACAAATGAAAGAGTAATAAAGAAAATTGAAGAAGGAATTTTCTAAACAAAGCCGCTCCCGAAGTCTACGGTTCACGGAACCACTAGTTTAATATTTTTTGTTAAAGAGGCAACCGAAATACATCATCTGTAAAAATTTCAACTTTCCAACCTCAGACTAAAATAATAACATAGACGGAACGAATAGAACTAGCGAGTGAAGCCGCCAAAAGGGATACTATATAGCCATGGGATACCATTTCGCTCGCCACTCCTTTGTGAGCAGCGAGTGTGTACGCACGTGCGATCACGGTTGAACAAAATATTATAAATATGCCGTATTGTGTGGTGAAAAGGTGTAAAAACACTTCAATTATTCACAGAAAGAATGCTGGATTATCGTTTCATAAGTAATTAACTATTTCTTATTAGATTTCATAACATTTTTCTAAATATTTTAGTTGCACAAACTAGGAACACAAAACCTCCGCCATATCATACAGAGTTGCCATAATTTTTTCATAATTTCCACAAAATATTTAGCAGTATTTATGGGAATTTATAAAGTACAGAGTAAAAAAAATCAGTGTCATCAATGTTGACAACCTCGATCTTTCTAATCATGATCATCATCATTCGTGCGTTAGTCCCGAACTCCCGATCACATCTGTGTCCGGGATCTACTTAATACGTGGCTTGGTTATTTCGGCAATCTTGGAATTGACCGCTGTCTGACCTCCCAGCCATCCAATATATTTATGTTACTGTGTCAGTAGTTTAATTTCAGTCTAACACTACAAAGGCCTCAGTCTTAACCTAACGACTATTGATATCTACTTCATGTATAGTCAACGACAAAAGTAGCTTAACCAATAATTCTTATCTGTTGATCACTAATAGCTGTTAAACCGATCACAAAATCATAAACAAAACACGAAATATATTAACTTTGTCCTTGGGATTCTAAAATTACTTGTACATTGCTGTGGCACATGCATTGGGATGTAAAAAAGAATAATAAATATTTTTTGTGCTAATCAACTTTTGTTGTTGACTGTACTTTGTACTTACACTGGAATGAAGCTTTGTTCATTCATCTTAAAAAGGATTATTTTAATAATGAGAATTTTTTTGAAAACTAGTAATTAAAGTGTGTTTACTCAGTGTTTATCACGTTTTTATTTATTTTAACACTTCCCCATTTTAGGCACTTATCATAATAATCATTTGTGTAAATGACAAAATAATTGCAGATAACATTTACTATAACAAATATTAATTTTCCATATGTCCACTATATAGAGATTTTTAGGAGATTTTTTCATTTGCTGGCAACATTACGCACACGCCGTTAGTGGTATCGGTACACGGAAATCGGAGTCACACGCACACATTGAAAGTGTCATTTGGCTTCACGTGTTTATTCTACATGTTCCGTCTATGTTATTCTTTTAGTCTGAGTTTCCAACTATCCATTTTCATGAGATACAGCCCAGGACAGACGGACGGATGGACGGACAGCGAAGTCTCAGTATGTTCCCGTCCTCCATTGTTGAGGTCGTTTAATGAAAAGATCCCCAGTAATATGTTATCAACATGACGTGAGTAGATCGCTCGCGTATCGTCACATCTCGTGGTACGAGGGCGGTCAGTGAGCGACACCTGTCCAACATCCGGCCACAGATACTACGCCTAATTGCACTTCTTAATGAATGTGAACACGTAAATAACTCCAAAGGTTTAGTTAGGATAACGGTGCCGTTGAAAAGCGGTGAATTGACGTCACTAAAACGGCAGCCATATGACGGCACTATTATCATTGGAAAGCTCTTTAAAGTTTGTACTTAATTTCGACTTAAGATCGATATCTGGGAAGAAAGTACCTAATACCTACCTACTTATCTACCTATCTATACTACTATTATAAAGAGGAAAGATTTGTATGTTTGTAATGAATAAACTCAAAAACTACTGTGCCGATTTTGAATATTCTTTCACCATTGGAAAGTTACATTCACCCTGAGTAACATAGGCTACTTTTTATCCCGGTAATGTGTTTCCACGGTAACCGGGAACGAGTAAACTAAATCACGCGGACGGAGCTGCGGCGATCAGCTAGTTACAAATAAACCATAAGTATAAGTATTAAGATCACGCTATCTATATCTCTGAGGGGGTAGGCAAACCAATAATTAGGTTAGTCACATACCTTCGTACTTACCTAATAAAGGCAAGCCTATTGCTGTCACTATGCCATATACAATAGAGTCAAAGTATCAAAATATTTACTCATGTGATGAAAGACAAAAGACAAGACGAGAATTGCTACCTACCTGATTATATAAACACTAGTACGATGTCTTGCGTGGTGCTTCGCGCCGCACCACGCCATAGGTTTTGGCCTATAACTTTTGACCCCTTAGGGCTAGGTCAAATTTTCGATTCTTTGGCTTGCCTCCAGATCAAGGGCTATCCATAGAGGAGTCAACCATCATTGTAGCATAAGCAGTTCTCGAGAGCTAAGAGGCGAAAACAATTACATTCACCATTTCTATGTATTTAGATAGATAGATTTGTACCGACACGGGTATCAAACCCAAGTCTAATAAGCGCTACCTACCTACTACGTCCGCTGGGCGCCACTGGTTATACTTACCTTCTGTTGCATACCAGAGACGCCCGGCAATGGACGTGAGAGCGGCCGCGCTTGCCTAAAAAAAAACGACCTACGACGTCACGTAAATACAGCTCATAAAAATAACACAGTAAATGATAATTTTGTAAGTTCAAATAAAGAACAATACACACACAACGACAACCAACAATAGACGTGACGCGGCGTTCGGTCGGGTGCGCTATTGTTGAACGCGACGCTGTGATTGGCTGGCTGGCACAATGGGCCACGCCTACAACACAATACCCTATTGTCGTCACGAAGTGCGCCGTCCAACTGTTGTTAACATTTTTATAGAGTTAGATTTCACCAAATATTTTTCTGTAAGATTCTAAAACCTATATTTACTAAAGATTTACAAGGCGTCTACACAAAACTCAATGTAAAACTAAAAAACAAATAGACCAAAACTAAGTATAGAGAGTTCTACATTTTTGAAATAAATCTCACTTTTAAACCATTCCACAAATATTTTTATTTTCGGTAAACCCTGACCGTTTTCGCCTTATGGCATCATCAGAGGTGTTTACTCATACTCAATCACTTACACAATTTCGCTAATACACAACATAATATTAGCGAAATGTGTTCTAAAAGTAAAAGTAAATAATATTAGTAGAAAATGTGTAAATGTGTTGTGATTGAGTATGAGTGATGATGATGCCATAAGGCGAAAACGGTCAGGGTTTACCGAAAATAAAAATATTTGTGGAATGGTGTACAATAAGTTCGAAAGCATAAATTATATATAGAGAGTTCTGTTAAATGAATATTGTAATAGCAAACATAAGTATTTACAAAATCAAATGGAGTGAGAGAGACGATTTTTAAAAGCCAAAAACACATTAAAACTCAAAGTAAACTGTAATAAATTAAAAAAAAGATCACGCTCACTTAAGCGCCCAAATGGAAATGGCAGCTACTTACTTCTTCCGTAAAAGCGTCGTTTAAAATTGGTAAATCGTTTTTTTTATAGAAATGGTTCCGTACATAAAAATAATCAGAGATTTTTGTTTAATTTTATTATCCACTTACAATAAAAATAATCTATTACATATTATTAATTGTTACATTTAGGTTATACTTAAATCCATCTTAAAGTTTGATTTTTTTAAACTGACTACTTAACATCTAGTTAAATCTATACTCTCTTTACACAATAATATGTTTAATTACGTTCAGAAAGTACTGAAAAGCTAGGTTTTTTTTTATATCAGGTACCTACGTTATTGACGTCACCCGCCTGATGGTAAGTCGTGACGACGTCTAGCGATTGTGGGCGACTTACATAGCACACAATACCTACTATAGAGAGTGGCCCTCAACTTTACGACCCAGTAATGTGCCTCTTCACGCTTCGCTTAAAGAACCCACTTGGTTGGCTCAAAACAGTAGTTCCCGATATACTTAAATACAGATTGGTGATTCCCGCGCAGGCAGCTTTCTCGTGCAAAGACTCTCATTGGAAATCCAGCGCGGGAATGCTGCCTGTGGTATGGGCACTCTGCCTAGGTTTTTAGTTTTAGATAGTAGGTATAGTTCGTAGTTTATATTTAAGCTTCTCGATTGTTTTTTCCTGTTTCTTGTAAATATTCTGTAATAAATCTAAAATACGTATGTTATTCCTAATATATTAAAATACAGATTGGGATACCTACTCAAACACAGCCGCATGCACCAGCTAGAGTTATAGAAATATCGTAAATTAGATAAAACATTATCTTTTTAGTGATATCTCCAATTTGTTCATAGACAAAATTAATAAATGTTAAGTTTTACTGTTTAATGACTGTCAATCTATATTGTAAATAGTTGTCCATATCCAACTGTTATTGACTATAATATCGAATTAGTTCTTGTAATAAAACTATAAAATTCTGTATAATTAAAAATCAGTGGCTACAATAATAAAATACGAATTAAGATAACACAACTAGCTACTGCATTACAAATAAGTATTCAATTCACGATTAAGGATATATATTTATGGTATCCACAAATGGGTTCGTCGTTTCCTATTAGATACGTGATATCAAAATTATGCTAAATGAATGTACCTACAATCATACCTCTGCCTCTGATAAAAGATCCCGACCAATAGTGTGAAATGAGTTTGGTGGTTTTCTAACTTATGTTACGGTACCCTAATATTTAGGTAAAACATTCACTAAAACAGCTGTAATGTTGCCAGGATCGCCTACAAATGGACATTAGTGTTGCTAATGGCACCATTTACCGATGTTAGTACCCAATATTTTTATGTCCAATGTAAAAAAGATTCAAGTCTAAGTAAATTGATGTTCACGTTTTGGGAATTTATTCCTTCATAAAGATCTTTTCGGATGTAACTTAATTATTTACTTTTAAGTTCGGTTTGGATAGTTTTTTCGTATTTATAATTACGTCTATATTCTCAATAGGGTAGGCAGAGGTGAGGTACATAACCAAAGCTTGCTACTTAGTAGTTTTGTTGGTCGAGTAGGGTTCTTTTCATAATCATAATCATTTATTTATTTGTGGAATACAGGTTCGTTTAGGTCTTACAATTTATTATTTGCTTCACTATATTCTACCACATTGAGTGATGCAGGTACTATCAAGCATTACTTTGAAATTGGCGAAATAATCGATGAATATGATGGAGCTCCTTTTTAAAAAAAATATCAAGAAGAAGAAACTATAATCTACTTATGATTTCAACAAAGTTAAAGGATACAGAAATCCCTTTCTATGGGTATTTCATACCTATACCTACATTATTATGAACTAACTTTTCCATCAAAACTAACTTTATGTTTATGACTATACGGGGTAACATAAGGGTGAAAATGAACCCGTTATGTGGAAAATAAGGGGTTTCGATATAAACCGATGTGTTCCCTACAATTTGGAGTTATGGGGGTATTAAATTTTAATACAGACACGAGAAAATAGGGTAGGGTTAGGTAAATATGTCTATGAGATAATGATAATGAATTTCTTTGATGTGTGTGTGTGTGTGATTCCGTGTTTTTTAGTAATGTGTATTCTAGTGACTGTTACATTTTTTTTTTAAATATGTTAGGACAATTCACACAACGCCATCTAGTCTCAAACTAAGCAGAGCTTGTGATATAAGTACTAGATAAACTGATATAAATACTTATATACATTTTTTTTGTAAATACATACATACCTATACATAGTGGATTCTGGCAACTGGCCAAAGCCGTGCAATCTAACTTTTGTCAGCCCTCGCTGCCACCACTGCGTTACCCAGATGGAACACTGGCTCACAAAGCCCAAGAGAAAGCGGATATGCTCGCAGACCTCTTTGCGGCTAATTCCCGGGTCGACGACCGTGGCCTGCAGCCCCCCGCCATCGCCAACTGTGGCCACACAATGCCTGATATTGTTATCAGGCAATGTGATGTACGGGCAGTACTGCGGTCACTCGACACGCGGAAAGCCAGTGGCCCTGACGGCATTCCGGCGGTGGTGCTACGAAAATGTGCAGCTGAGTTGTCTCCAGTATTAACGCGTCTGTACCGCCTGTCATACTCTTCAGGGCTCGTGCCGGAGGTCTGGAAGGAGGCTAACGTACAACCGATCCCCAAGAAAGGGGATCGGTCCGATCCAGGCAACTATCGACCCATAGCTGTCACCTCAGTCATTTGCAAGGTGCTTGAGCTCCTTATAAATAAGCAGCTCATGCAATTCCTAGAGGATCACTCGCTAATCAATGATCGACAATACGGCTTCAGGCCAAAGCGATCAACGGGTGATCTTCTGGCATTCGTAACGCATGTCTGGGGTGGGGCTATGGAAAGGCACGGCGAGTCCTTGGCTATTAGCCTGGACATCGCCAAAGCCTTCGATAGGGTCTGGCATGCTTCGCTCCTTTCCAAGCTTCCGGCATATGGTCTACCTCCTCAACTGTGCAGCTGGATTGCGAGTTTTTTAAACGAGCGCCGAGTGCGGGTCCTCTGCGATGGCCAGGCTTCTCGCTTCTTGCAAGTGAATGCCGGGGTACCGCAGGGGTCCGTACTATCACCAACTCTCTTTCTTCTGCATATCAATGATATGCTATCCCTCGGGAACATTCATTGCTATGCAGATGACAGCACACTGCACGGGAGTTACTCGGTTCGTCCGACGGCGGGGCGATCTGAGATTGAGGAGGAGAGACGACGACTGGTGGCTGATCTCGACCGTAACCTCGACAGTATCTCTCAATGGGGTACCGAGAACCTGGTCGAGTTCAATGCCCGCAAAACACAAGCGTGTGCATTTACTGCGAAGAAATCCCCTTTCCTTCCCCTACCCTCTCTTCAGAATGCATTATTACCAATGAAGGACAACCTTGATATCCTTGGCATAGACGTTCGTCGAGAGCTCAATAATAAAAACTACATCGAAAGATGTATAGGGCTAGCTTCGCGGAAACTAGGAATACTGAATAAGGTAAAGAGATTCTTTACACCGGACCAGAGGTGTCTGCTGTACAAGACGCAGATTAGACCCTGCGTCGAATACTGCTCTCACCTCTGGGACGGCTCCGCGAAGTATCTGCTGGACGCTCTCGACGCTATGCAGCGACGGGCTATCCGTATTATAGATTGTCCGGAGGTAACGGGAAGCCTTGAGCCGCTAGTTCAGCGCCGAACAATAGCTTCCTTGGCCGCATTCTACCGTATTTACCACGGCGAGTGTTCTGAAGAGCTCTTCAATCTGATCCCACCCTCTTCCTTCCGATCCCGAACGACTCGTGCCGGGCAGAGATGCCACCCCCACACAGTGGATAGCATGTTCGCGAGAACCGAACGTTTTAAACGTTCGTTTCTCTGCCGAACGATAGTGGCCTGGAACGCCCTGCCTGTGCACGTGTTTCCTACCACATATAATCCTGGGTTCTTTAAGCGGAGCGTGAAGAGGCACATCAGTAGGTCGTCAAGTTGAGGGCCACTCTCAATAGTAATGTGTGCTGTGAGAGTGGCCCACAATCGCTAGACGTCGTCACGACTTACCACCAGGCGGGCGGCGTCAATTTGGCGAACTAAATATAAAAAAAAAAAAAAAAAAAAAAAAAACAGGAAACACCCAGACTTCGGTACAAACGTATTGAGTCATCACACAAAGTTTGTCCCGACTCGAGACTCCGATTTCCGAAGCAGTCGATTTAATTTAGTGTTGTTAACTATCATCATCTGAGTGTTAGTTCCGGTAAAGGTTTACTTAAGTTAAAGTTATAGGCAGGAGGAAGCAATATCTTCCTAATCACGCTTGTTCCCCGAAGTGATAAGTTCCCCTTTTCGCCAGCACCTCCTAAATTTAGACTTACCCGCTACCATGGTCAATGGTCCAAGTCATTCCTATAGTGTGAAAAAAATAAAAACCAGTTATAAGCAGTTATCAATGCCATTATTCCTATAAAGATTACTACAAAGGTACCTATCTAGTTTCTAAAACACAATACTCTTTGAAACTTGACCACACTAATTAAATAAAAAAAAGCAACCCAGCCGCCATTCAACGACTACAGAGGCGGAAATGCCACAATGAGCGTGGACTCACGCGGATTAGATTCAAAGCGAGAAGATCTTTAAATAGATAGGCCACGAACGCGCTAAGTGATGCCAATTAGCCGGAGCGCCCTCTGTTGACAACGGTTAAGGTGAAGCTCGGATGGTTAGGTGCAATATTTTGGTGTGTGATTAAAGTTTACTGTGATTATATCCTAGTGCCTATTAACGGCACTATGCACCTACCGCTTGTGGATATTGGTAGAATTGTGGTATGTTGATTCACAGTATCCAAGGACGGCAATGGGACGCCCCTTTAAATATTAAATTAAAAATTTTTATACATTCTTACACAACGTCATCTAGACGACTGACAAAAATACATTTTTATATTCCTAAAAAAGTAGGTACATACATATTTGAAATAGTTTATGTTCGTGTGTGTACTTAAGTACATAGAAAACATCCAAACTCCGAAACAAACATTTTGTGGGTTACATAAATATTTTATCGAACCTGGGACCTCATGGATGGCAGTCGTATACACATACCACTGCGCCACCGAGGCAGTTCTTTATAGGTGCGACCAACAGTATTGGCGAAATGTGGATGTCCGTCTTACTACTTAAAAAGAGGAAAGATTGCGGTAATTGCGGTAGGTAATCAACAAGTTTACAATAAAATACCTACACGCCTATGCACCTCTGCCTACCCCTTCAGAGATACCGGTGTTATGTAGGTACGTCAGTCTGTCTGTTATTAATCGGATAGCAGTCCAATGCAAGTGGAGTTACAGGGATCAGTTAATAAGTACATACCTAATATGACACACACACATATCACGCCTATATCCCCGCAGGGGTAGGCAGAGGTGCATTACACACCCACAATTTGCGAGTATTTTTAGTCCCACATAATAGGGGGCAAGTCTATTGTCGTCACCGGGCACACATATAATGGGTTATGTCCAAAATGGCCGATTGAATTTAATAAAAAGTAGCAGCTTTGAAATTTTGAAAAAAAAATAATTGAAACCCCTTGCGATGAAATATTGATTAAAGGCAACAAATGGCTTACGTGCCAGTCGCTATGGCACGACCAATTAAAGTCCTGGGCGTCTCGACAATTATACTAAGTAATATTTGACTACACTCGAGGATCGAACCTAAAACCTTGGGTTTAATTTAGATAGTACGTTCTACACCACAGAAGCAAACAAACTCAATAACGAACACGTATAAATTAAGCTTCATATCAAAATTTGTGGGCAAAGAAAACATTATCTTTAAGATCTCTTTACGGGCAAATAATCTTTGTAACTTTAAGGAGAAAGGGGTCCCGTATAAACATTTGTACGGTTCAAACAAGAAACAGTGAAGTCAATCAAGTAATTGGGAAACCCTACCCCCCCTCGGCCCCTCCTTAATTCGGTAAGGACTTCATTACGTGAGGAATAGGGTGAGAATTACCTCTCCTCGCCAAATTACCTTATGGATTTGATAATTATATTATTGTTCTAATGTAGGTAGACTTTTAATGACTTTTGAGTTCATAATTGAACACTGAAGTTGGTACAGGTGCCTACCTAGATAGTCTGTAGCTGACGATGTTTATATTGATTATGGGCGTTACTCTCTTACGTTTTTCCAATATATTTTTAATCCGCGCCCCAAGGCCGTGGTTGCACCTACTTCCATTAACGAGCGCCTCTGGTTACCACTAAAAGAATTTCCAGTGGCGCCCGGTGATTATGATCACCTGAGATATGCAAAAGCTATCTGTGCAACGTTCAGTACTGGGGCACCCGGTAATATAAGTAGGGTGGACCGCAGCCTTGAGCTTAAGATAAGATAAGATAAGGTAAGATAAGATAAGATAAGATAAGATAAGATAAGATAAGATAAGATAAGATAGGATAAGATACTTATTTTGCAGAACATGTGCAAAATGTACACATGTACAAATTTAATCTTATTATAAGGCCTTAGCTAGGGTTAGTTATCAACATGTAAAAAAATGTAAAAAAAAAAGCGTCTACCTACAGACAGATAGACAGACAAGATTGACAAAAACCTTCCTTTTATAACTTACGTAATCCTTTTAATATCGCTCGTATGTACCTACCTTCGATAAAATAAAACCACTTTATTTGATCCAACCAACCTATCAATTTTGGCTATGGTACAGTTCGCGACGGATAACCGGAGCTTTGCATTTGTGTGAGTGCAGTGTACGTTAACGTATACCTATGGAACCTCTTTTACACACACGTGTTGTACACACAGCTACAAAAGAGTTGAGTCACACAAATGCAAAGCTCCGATTATCCCTCGCGAACTGTAGGTACCTATTGGTTATAACTAATTTTGTAGTCGATAGATAGTCTTGAGTTCAAACCCTGCCAGCACAAAAAAATGTATTTGTAGAACCTATACCTATCTACGTCCGGTACCTGCCTACTTCTTTATTAATTAATTAATTAAATTCATTTATTTGCAAAGTAACTATGACTCATTGTGTTAGTAACAATATTACTTAAATCTATGTTAGTCCTATATCAACCTATCCTATCCTAACCTATCAAAGAAAACAAACAAAACAGCTGTTTAATATGTACATCACCTCCACACGTTTATCACTGAGGTAGACAGTTTGCAGCAGTGATTCACATATAAACAGTCTAGCCTGCTCGCAATACAGCGCAGGATGATGTTGGGGCTGGCACGCACCCGGCGCACCAGGGAGGCGCACCGCTTTCTCATGGTCGTGTAGAAACAATCTACACGAGCTTCAGCAAACATCCCTGAGGCGCTACAGAAGCGGGGCAGCCCCATCAGCACCCTAAACGCATTATTATATTGCACTCGAAGGGCACCGTACGATTCACGCGAATAATCCGCCCACAGACTGCACGTGTAGAAAGAACTGCAGTATGCACGAAATAAGGTTTTTTTAACACCTTGTGAGCAATGTGCAAATCTGCGAGCAATCATATTCGCCCTAACCGACAGTGCCCTCCGTTCTCTCACAACATCTTCATGGTCTTTCATGTCGGCGGTCAAGAAATGTCCAAGGTATTTAAATTTGTATACTCTCGTAAGGGGTATACTATTCAAAGTAACCGAAGTAGTAGAAAGTAGTCTCTGGACCCCTCCCGCCGCCGGCACCAAAGACCATAAATTCACTCTTTTTTACATTATATATCAATCCATGAAGCCTAGCATAGTCTTCACAGATGGTCACCAGCCTCCTAAGCCCACAAACTGAGGCGCTCAGCAGAACCATATCATCGGCGTAACTAACGTTATTAACACATACCCCATCAATGTAACAGCCGGCCCGCTCTCTGCTGAGTGTCTCAATCAGTTCATTCATATATATGTTGAATAGTGTAGGTGAAGTTAACCCCCCCTGCCTCACCCCGCACTCCAACCCATACGGCTCTGATAAGGCCCACGACCATCGAACTTGATTGATCTGGCCCCCGTACCAGTATTTCAGAGTGCTTATCAGTTCGGAAGGAACTCCAGCATTCTCAAGCTTTCTCCATAGAATACTGTAGGAGACCAGATCAAAAGCCCTGGATAGATCAAGGAAGCAAGCACACGTAGGAGTTTTCCGGTCCGTGTAGTACTTGACAGCCCACTTAACCGACAAAATAGTAGACTCTGTGGATAACCCATTACGAAATCCAAACTGATTATCGTGCAACTGTATATGTTTATTAAGTTGTCTGTTAAGTAGGCCGTCAAACACTTTTGCTATCACCGTCGCCAACGAAATAGGTCTATAGTTATTTATATCCGCGATATCGCCCGTTTTGTTTTTAACTATAGGTACTACAATCGTTCTAGTCATCTGACTAGGCAAATAACTATGACTCAGACAAAAATTAAATAACATAGCCAACACTCTTGGTAAATGAGGACCCGCGTATTTGAGGTGCTCGATACTCAGACCATCATGACCAGGAGACTTCCCCCTAACCATGGAGTTGATCACACTTTGGATCTCCCTGGCTATAAATCTAGTTCCAAGATCATGACCGCCAGTCATCCCAGGCACAGACGAGCCGGGGCCCAATGGAGATTTTAATTGAAATTGTTCTCTGAAGAGGTTGGCTATGCCCACCGGATCGTTAACACTACCGACCGTTACAGGGAATCCAGGCCTACCGCCCACTTTTCTCGTGTGCTTCCAAAAGGAGGAAAAATCATTGTTTGAATGGTGTGAGGCCAAAATATCCATTTTTATTTGCTCCTGGTGTACTTGACACCACTTCAAACGAGACCTAAATATCCTTCTGGCCTCACACATATCAGTAAAAGCAGGACCCGCGGGCGGCTTACCACTATCCTGCCACACACGTAACCTGAGCCTGGCCTCCCCGAACGCATCACTAACATGCCGATTCCATCCGATCACCACCTTCTTTCTCCTACGTATGTTGCTCCCCCCACCCACCAGAGCCGACTCACGTAATGCTCGTACAATATTATTATACATATTATCTATGGTGCTGCGATGACAATAGTGATTACATGTTTTATCGCTACAGATTCTAAGTTCTTCAGGGAAGTCAATATGTCTAAGTTTCTCATGACAAGTCATGTCATGTCATTATTAAGTTACCATAATGTGTAAACATTTTGTAAATTAGTTACCTAAGTACCTACTTACAGGGTTTTTCTCAAATAAGTTTACTATATGAATCGCCAAAACTTCAGCGTTAATTATTTGTGTCGAAAGTCGTATCTGGGACTTTATTACAGGAGCCGTATGTAGGACCTACATTACTCACTAAGCTACCGAAGCAAATCCAAATATTTATTAAAATACAAATCCATCCAATCAATCAAAATAGCTGAAACTCACGAATAAGAAATACAGTCAAAGCAAATACAAAAAATACTCATTAGAAAACACAAATCATCAAACAAAAAGCAATTTACTCTCGCAAGCTTGTAGCAGGGGTGTTCCCCAGCTACCCCACCGTCGGGACAGATAATAACCCCACGGTGGGGTATGGGTTTGGAGGTATCCCCGAGACACACATTCTTACACGCCTGCGCTTCTGTATATGGGTCATATTGTCCTCTAAGGAAACCTCCTTGTACACACAAAGAAGTCTTTTAAATGTAACCCACTTCGATATAAGAGGTACTTATTCAGTTCTGATGTTATTGACCGAGCAGGCGAAACTTTTGTCTGTTTGTCTGTATGTATGAGCCACGGGCAGCTGCCAGTAAACAATAATTTTATAGCCTCTTAGTTAAAGACACACTATAAATTCTCAGCTATATAGACATTATAAACTTGATGTTTTATTACTGTATGGCAATAAAATCATAAGCTTAAATTACTTAATTAGGCAATGGGCATAAATATAGTTACCTACCTACTAGTAACTTACTACATACATATTTAAAGGCACCACAAAGTCGTTCTACTTCTTCTTTTCTTAAAAACGTGGCTCCATCGATGTTCATCGATGATTTCGCCAATGTCAAGGTAATACTTGATAAGTTGATGGTCCCGCACAGAAGAACTAGTTATTCCTAACTAGTTCCAGGTGCGGGACAAGAAACGTTGTTCGGTGTATGAGTGTCTGGGAACCCAATTTTTGCGGAGCGCCAGAGGTAACCTAAAAAGCCACCAGCCACGCGCTCAGCAAAAATCGAACTCCACAAAGTACCTAGTTTAATTGTGATCAACGAGTCATTTTTATTCTCATACAACCAACTTATTTCCTCTGCTTATTGTGGAATTCGCGAGGCCTAAGCTGAGCTTTGCATTTGTGTGACTGATCACGAAAAGTAGAATATAAATGCTGTGTGTAGCTGTGTGTACAACACATGTGCGTGTAAAACAATTAACATATACGTTCACGTACGTGCACTCATACAGATACAAAGCTCAGCTTACGCCTTGCGAACTATACCTAGGTACTTACTTTCAATCGATCACTTTTTAGTGTCATTGATTTGTACGTTTTCATTCTAAGTGTCTCATATTTATTTGTATTAGTGTACAATAAAGTTTAAGTATTCATTTATATGCTACTTATTCACCTAAATAAATTATGCCGTGGCACGTCATGGCATGCTGCGTTCCGAAGTCACACAGGTCACATGATTATGACATCTAAATTGACAGGAATAAAGTTTGAAGTGGCTACTAGCAGTGAAATGCCACAACAGGACGTGCTTCATCACTCTCTGCTTCGGTGGGGTAGGCAGAGCTAGGTACAACTTTGTCATACCTATTGGTCTTCCGTAAAAACTACTTAGCTACTAAGCCGATTGTTGTTAGACGGCAACTTAAATGTTTGCTTAAAATTCGTCCGTTGATCGGCAGGTGTACCACTTGCAGATGAGTTACGCTTGGGTCTCAAAAATCTTGAGGAAATCTATGCATAAATTAAAATGTACTTTTTTTAATTAAACGATGCTAAAGAATAACCCACCACAGTGTTACAATTAGACCGCCACCATGGAATAAAAATTGAAATATTTTCAACCAAATTAAAAAACTAAAAACTCTTACAGATCGATGGGAATTCAAATATAATGCATTAATATATTATATATATATTACACATAGCTTCACTAATTAGCTATAATATACACATCAGAGTATTTAATTTTAGTTATTTAACGTAATAGCTTAATATAGTCAACATCTAGCTGTTTATCAAGACAATCTCCGATGTCGAATGTGAGTTGTAAAAGAAAATTTTGTGCCATAAAGTGTACCACGACTGTGTCCAAACTTAAATAAAAAGTAAATAAACTACAAAAAGTAATATTTACTTAATTAAAAAGTTACATGTTGATTTCCATTTGGAGTTATTTTGTGTTGAATATTCATGTTGTTTTGTGTCTTACTGGAGTATTTTATAGTATTTGTGATATAAAGATGGGTAATTTAATTAATTTTTATCACAAACATGGTTTCCCAAATAAACACACAACACCATCAGATGTAGTCTACTATTATCGTCACGTTAGCTTGTAGTGGAGTACCTACCTATCTTATAAATATAAAACTTCTACTCACACACAGATATCACGCCTATATCCCTGAAGGGGTAGGCAGAGGTGCATTACACACCCATAACTTGCCAGTATTTTTGGTCTCACGAAATAGGTGGCAAGCCTATTACCGTCATTGCTCACATTTATAATGGGTTGTGTCCAAAATGGCCGAATTAATTTAATAAAAAGTAGCAGCTATATTGTAATTTTGTAAAACTAATTTGAAACCCGTTGCCTTGCGATGAAATGTTAATGAAAGGCAACAAAGTCTTACGTGCCAGCCGCTGTGGCACAGCCAATTAAAGACCTGGGCGTCTCGGACTATAGTCTATTCCTATACTTTGTTGCCTTTCATTAACATTTCATCGCAAGGCAACGGGTTTCAAATTAGTTACAGTGGACTATAGACTAAAACTTCTAATATTATAAAAAAGGAGGATTTGTATTTTAGTATCTAGGTTTTTTGTTAAAGAATTAACTAAAACATTGCTGAACGGCTTCATAAATAATTTCACCATTAAGTAGTATACCTACTTATACCAAATTATGCTTGTGTGTAGACTAGATAGGAAGGTTTATTAATTACCTAACTACTAGAAACTAGTGTAAAACCGGGTTGACCCGGTACCAACTAAGTTATATCCTAACAGGAAACACCAAGACTTTGATCCCGCTGACTTAAGCAGTAGACCGGTTTCGCTTTTCAGCATTATCAATTCTACTGCTTAAGTCAGCGGGATCAAAGTCCTAGGTTCGGTCTCCGCTCTCCTAGGTTCTCTACTCTAAACTAAATAGTTTAGAGTCGAGAATTTATCTGTAGCGAGGATTGACAAAAAATTATTTTTATTGTAAAAAATAGATTAGGTATGTTTTTTCTTATAATATTTTAAGGATCGTAATTATGGTTACCGAAGACCACATAGATTAGATTTTAGGTAGTTATTACATATTATGTTATATTTGAAATGAAATCCCATGCATAGGTTATTTTGCAAAGGTTATTTGCAGACATTGGTTAATCGGATTAGATATCCGAAAAAAAATGTTTACTTTGGAATCTCCATAACCGTTACGTTTCTTTTCAAGCGTTGTCCAGTTTTGCCCTATTATATAGGTACTAATATACCCGGCGCTTGTCATACAGCTACAGGTTTGGTGGGAAACCGTTGTCTGTACAACAATAGAACTCGCCAATCGCACAATCGGAGTCGCACACAATAGAACATTATCCTGTGGCCACGCCTCACACAACACAATGGGTACAATAACACGCCCAGTTAGATCCAACTACATTCGTGGATAAAGAAAATTTTCTCTACAAATACAAACGTAACAGAGATTGTATTGACTTTTTAAACGCCCTCGTAGATATAGCGCACACCCACCTGTGTTTCATTGTGGTGTGCGAATATTATTTCACAATGCCCGGCTATTCACCGCGACACGCACACTGTGCAGTCGGCACCGCACTCAAAGACGTTCGTCGGGGCGGAGCTTAGAGCGAGATAAAACCTCGCCTAGCCGTCACCCGACGTGCTCGAGCAGGAGGCAACGCTCTCGTCCGACACACACACATTGGCCGCTAGAAAAGGATGGGCTGAACGGCTTTGTATAGATTCCGCGGGATGAAAGCTGTTATTCTGCATAGACAATTGATTGTAAATGATATTTTCAATACAAGTGTATCGAAATTTTGGTCGAAATTAAAGATTTTAGGGTGTGGAATGTAGTGGTTTTATCAGAATGTGATGTTTGATTCATAATAAGTTAGGTAAAGGCTTAGAAGGACGGCATTGTTCACAGGGCAGTGACATTAGTTCGGTGCGTCCTTGTCGCACGTGGTGTTGGTGTGAGGGGGTAAGGGGGGCGGCTCGAGCGGGCCGGGGGGCGGTTATTGTAGCGCGCGCGTATTGTCGGCTCGCTTCGATCTGCCAGCATTGTGTATCGGCGCCGCGCGTTTAGAAGACGTGTATCGTGTTCGCAATTCACATTTTGAATTGCATTCGATCGCGGAACGTTCGTTTGAATTGTTTTAAGCGCGCAGTCCAATACTTTTTTACTTGTGTTGAACTATTGTTTTTGTGTTTTTTTTACTTGTGTGTTATTTTTTTTAATTTGTGGCTATAAGAACTATGACTGTGAGAAATTATGCCAAAGAAACTGTGTGATTGGACAATTTGAGGTGTTTTGTTAGGTTTTTATTGTTTTATTATATTGATATTATTTATTGCGTTCGTCGAAATATATTTTACTGATGTCTCAAACCACGAGAGGAACAATGATAACTCACTCGAAGGTAACTTGTTTCGTTACTATTTACTAATACGTACGATTACCTGTAAGTACCGACTTACCACCTAAATTGAAACCTACGAACATCTAAATAATTTTTGTGCAAGATTATGCTAAACTTTATTTAAATATTTTACCATATAAATTGCAAAAACGAAAGTTTTAGGCTGAAATTGCGGATAATGATTATGAAACGAGATGTCGACTTTACTAATAATAATTCCTAAGTTAGTAGATAGGTACCTACATTTATATTAGCGTAGGTAAAACTTAACTAATTGTCCCGGCGAATTTCGTACCGCCTAAAAAAAACTTTTTTTAATACTTCCCTGAACTTCTATAACTCATTGACCAAAATTTGAAAAATCGGTCTAGCCGTTCTCGAATTTTAGCGAGACAAACGAACGGCAAATATTTTTTTTTTATAAGAAGAAGAAGATAAAGATAAGATAAGACAACATGATAGGAGATTAGGTACTTCCTTCTTATTAAGAATAAAAGATGTTGTTGCATTACATTTCATAACTTATTAGGTAAGCTACCAGAGTGCACAGTGGTCAAAGTTACGAAATGAGTGGAACAAAAACATTTGCCCGTATTTTCAGTCATATGCAATAGGGGGCAAGCCTATTACCGTCACCGGGCACATTTATAATGGGTTATGTCCAAAATAGAAAAATGAATTTTATAAAAAGTAGCAGCTATATTATATATTGAAAAATATTTGAAACCCGTTGCCTTGCGATGAAGTGTTGATGAAAGGCCATAAAATCTTACGTGCCAGCCGCTATGGCACAACCAATTAAAGTCCTGGGCGTCTCGGACTATACAACAGAATAAAACTTAAAAACATCCTTAAAGTAAAATTTATCAAATTACAAAAATTAGAATACTAATATAAAAGCCTGACAATTAATTATGTAAACGTAACACTGTGTCAATATTAACTGGTATTTTTTTTGCATTTGATCCTTAAGTAGGTACCTAAGTATAAAAGGTTTAACTGGGCTGTGTGTACTTAATTATTTGGCGGAACATATATCTTAGAGTTACTTCGTCGAAAGTCGATTTACTTATTTAGGAAAGAAATATATCATCACGCTTAGACAAATAGGAGCGGAATAGCAATGAACATTTTGTGTTTATGGAAAAGCGAACAAGGTTTTGCACATTAGCTGTTAGGTAGATACGTATATAAAATACTACACTTCAACTGCTGAAGTTAATGAATTAAAATTGGTTTAAAAAGATTTGTTATATCGGTAGTGTTTCTGAGAAAAATAGTAATAATACAACTAGGTAGGCATATTTAACTATATACTTAACTATATATGATTAGGTATCATCATTCACTGAGCCTTTTCCCAACGCAGTTGGGGTCGGCTTTACAGTCCAACTATCCAGTCCGACTGCCATAGATGTTCGTATGACAACCGGCACCGACGCTTTAACGTGCTCTCCGAGGCACGGAGGGGCCTCAGTTTCTTAAGCAATGGTCACCCATCCAAAGACCGGCCTGACTAGATGTTGGTTATCCTTTGCAATGTATTAACATTGTTGGTTACCACTAGACCACGAGCCCCTAGCTTAGGTAAATAGAAAGAAAAGAAAGAAAGAAAGAATATTTTTTATCGTTGCATCACAACTTAATAAAGGTCTACATTCACGATGAAACCATTTGGGTTTCGGAACCATTATTTTTCAAAATTGACGGACCAATCAACTATTTTGGATGGTTGTCGAAACATTTTGGATTCCCAAATAGATTGATATCCACAGATAACTATAAACTATGTAGTTGAGATATATTACGAACGTAGAGAGGAAGTTCATGAGATATTATGTATTATGTTGAGAACCACAAATAATTTATATACTTAACTATATACTATATACCTAACTATATACTAACCTAAGTTCTTTTTGGCGTAAAAAAATGTGCCAAGTTTATATTTACCGTTCATCAGTAAAAAAAAATATTTCCATCCAAAGGTTGCCTGTAAGAGATCACTGTTTAGTGACAAGGCCGCCATTTGTATGTAGATTCTCATAAATTGTTTCATATGCATATTTGTATTGGTGTACAAAAAAGTTTAAAAATAAATAAATAAATAAAATTATCATACTTACATAAGTCAACAATAACTATTTTAAGACACAAGATTCCTAATTGGATTTTGTTAACTTAAGGAGCGATAACAAACCTTACACTGTAGTAAAATACAAAGGTAAAATTTTACCATCGTCGTATTGTTTGGTGTTGGAAGTAAATTGACGTTTAAATTACCTCAATTAAATTTAAAAATTAAGTAGGCGGTAAATTGCCGTGTACTGTTTTGTTGTTTGTCGATGTCGTGTTGCGTTCGGAAACACTGTTTATTTCGTTCTTAAATTTCATTTAATGATCTCCAGTTTTTTTTTATATATCAATAAAAATGTGTCAATTAGTTAATGACATTTGAGGTTTCATAAATTACGAATGGACAATTGATATAAAGAACTTGACAATACCATAAATCGGAGGTTATGTCTGTTTAATGAGATATACATTATTTATTAAGTACCTAACAATATTAATTGTTCAAAACCCACCCGCATAAAATATCGCAAACTGGGAGTCGAATTTGGCAAAATCGCATGTGCCAGTGGCCGGGCAATTCCAGTATCTAGACTATAGACGTTTTAGTTATTTTCATATTATACTTTTATATTTAACACTAGTGGTCGCCCGCGACTTCGTCCGCGTGGTAATTTGGATATTTTCGCGTTCCCGTCGCGCCGACTCATATTTTGAACAATTCACACAATATCTTTATAAATTGTAGCCTATGTGTTATTCTGATGTATAAGCTATATTATTGTAAAGTTTCAAAATCCATTCAGTAGTTTTTACGTGAAAGAGTAACAAACATCCATCCATCCATACATACTTACATACATAGGTACTCACAAACTTTCGCGTTTATAATATTAGTAGGATTTAATGAGACAGAAACCTGTTATTCGCCCAGTGTTTGCAAGTATCTTTGTATGTCTTAACCTACCTAATAAGAACCAAGCTACATTACGAGGCAGGACAGCAAACATCTTGTCGCCTTTGTATTGTGGTCGGTAGTCTATCGGCTTTCGACACTGGAGACTCGGGTTCGATTCCCGAGTCGAATCAAATATTTGTGTGATACACAAATATTTGTTTCGGAGTTTGGGTGTTTTCTATGTATGTTATGTATGTATTTAGAGATATTTAAAGTATGTTTATCAGTTGTCTAGATTCCATAGCACAAGCTTATAGCTTAGTTTGGGCTAGATGACGTTGTGTGAAAATGTCCGAGTTATTTATTTATTGTTAATTCGACGCGGGCCTAGTTGCAAGCCTATTATAAAATAAAAAGTTATGTGTTTGAGCATCTCGTATAACTTCTGCACCGATCTTAATGATACTTATTTGGTGTATTTTTTTGTATGTTAGAGTATTTTTGCGATAAGACAGTCATGGTACAGTACGGTTTAGTCGGTACGAGTCCAATATGTCCATCTTGCTGCACGTTAAAAAAAGGACATGTTCTAAATGCTACAGACTATGCTATATTTGTATAGAAAACTCGATCAGTTGTTGAAAGCAGGCCGTATCACCTCAGCGCTGTGTCGACATGTCATCAATTAGCTAATGTTATGAGTACGTAGGTACACTCTCGCAAATAAACCTACGTGTATAATTACTACATTGGTCTGTTGATTTGAAGTGAATAGAATGACTGAGAAGCGATCTTGTGTTACATATTTCTAAAAAAAAAACTGTTACTAGGTTTAGAATTTCAAACACTGTGCAATTTTGTTATAGTCTGAAACACGGAAGATTTTGTTTCCTTTCATCAACATTTCATAGCAAGGCAACGGGTTTATATTTTTTTCAAAATTACAATATAGCTGCTACTTTTTATTAAATTCATTCAGCCATTTTGGACATAACCCATTATAAATGTGCCCAGTGACGGCAATAGGCTTGCCCCCTATTACGTGGCACTAAAAGTACAGACAAATTGTGGATGTGTAATGCACCTCTGCCTACCCATTTGGGGATATAGGCGTGATATGTGTGTGGAATTTTAAAAGATTTTTTTGAGTTTAATTTTCAACGAGCGCGTTTGTGATTTTACTCGATATGATTCAAATTGTGACTACTTAATAGATGGGTGTGATCACCCATCAAAAAATCGAAAAAGACTTTCTGATTGTTATCCTTCTGTCAAGTCACAGACATAGACAGTAGTGAACAGACATAGAAAGTAGTGAACAGACATAGACAGTAGTGAACAGACAGTTATTGACACTGGCTTGTCTGTAGGTATGTCAGCAGGCGCTCGACGTTAAATGGACCCTACCCAGTTTAATACACCGTCTTTATCCTCCTCTAGGGGGTAGGCAAAATTGCACTACAGACCCACAATTCGCCAATACTTTTAATGGTCCCACGTAATAGGGGGCAATCGAATTGCCATTACCCACGTTATTACTACTAATTTTTTTGTATGTATGTATGGTATGTGTATTTATGTATGATATATGTATATTTATGTGTGTATAATTAATATGTATGTGTTTTTGTAATTATGTTCCCATATCCTATGTATGTATTCATGAGTTTATTGACCTACGCCTCAATCACGGACTACTACCCTTTTCAAACTTCAAATTCTATCCATCCAAAGGTTGCCTGGTAGAAATTGCTTTATTTAATAAGGCCGTCCATTGTACTGCTCATATATGTAAGCATGTATGTAGATATATTAATAATGTATTAGCGTACAATAAAACGAATATAAATAAATAAAGAAAATAAATTACGTAAGCAAAAGTAGACGAGCCTATTGTGGTCTGCGGCACTACTGACAGAACGTTAATATCACTCTGTGATTCAAACCAAAATTCCATCAGTCCAGACAGATGTTATATAACAATAAATAAAATCTCTGCAGTTCAAGCATAATAAATCTTAAGCCATTTCTTCTAACTAGGATAACTACATCCAATTGTTTTTAATAAATATTATTTTTATTATTAACCAACAGGAAACCGGCACACGTATTTATATTAAAACACCACGCAATGAAAACAGTCGTAAATCCAATCAAATATAAACCTTTGCTAGCCCCGGATGTAAAGTAAATAAAAAAAATATTACATCTATTTAACCAAAGACTAAATAGGCAACGTTTAAACCTCGTAAAAGCGAAGATGCGGTTAATTTTAATAACCGATTTATTAGTTTTTAATAAAAATGTAGGATGTGGTTTTGTCTTTAGTTGAAGTTTAAACTAAATCTCTTTGGTTTTGGTACGTCTTTAATGTTTATGGTTTAAAATTGTAGCAAAAAGGTTACATCTGGTCTGTATGTTCAGAGGTTATCTTACATTTGCTCTTGTAAATATTTATGGCGAAAATTTTGGGTAAAGGAAACTACTGTGCATTTTTTATCAAACTTGTTATTTATTGTTTATTTAAAATTTTAGTTGTACGAAGTACGTGTGACCCACTAGGTTGCAGGTCCAATTCCGGGGTCGTAACAAACATTTTTTTTTCCTGATACAATTTTCTCAAGAAAATTCAACAAAAAGACACCAATAAACCTATTATTAAGATTCTTATCCGAACACACCCATCTGATTTACAAGACAAACGGTAACGGCTACCCGTCTAAATCAAAGAGGTAGGTCACGTATTCTTACTACCATTGTGACATCCAGTTGACTCAACTTGGCTGTATTAACACCACCCTAAATTTACGCTCTTTTTTATTCATTTCATTCTCACCGCGTCACACGTCTCGTCTTTTGTCGTCCCATTGTGAATACATGTGTAGGTAATAGAAATACGAATAATGTACGCACTTTGAATAGCATTTTTGTATTTAAAACGAGATTTGGGGGACAATCAGGGGTTAAAAGGAAAAGAAAATATTCAGCCACATTCAGACGAATTGCATTAAGAGGATCGACAATCGACAAAATATTCCACCAATTATATTTCTGAGAGCGTTTTCACATTGCACGATAACGACACACGATATCGTTAGTAGCAGCGGTGACTTTATGGTAAGAATGCAAATTAGCGTGACGATATCGTTACGATATTGTGGACGATATCGTGCAATGTGAAAACGCCCATTCCCAGTCACTTGACCATTATTGAATAAATTCGTTGATGGCTGTGTTAGGTCTGAGACGTAACGCTAATTAACTGACTTTAGGAAAAGAAGGAAGGTTCTTATCGACTGCATTATTTTTTTTATGTTTGTTATGAAAAACACAAAACAACAAATGAGATTGAGTATGAGTGAACACCTCTGATGATGCCATAAGCCGAAACCGGCCAGGGTTTATAGAAAATAAAATATTTGTGGAATGGTGTAATGTGAGTTTTTTTTTAAAAATGTCTTAATAGTTGTCAAGCCTGATTACCGTTGCCGGGTACTATTACAAACGAATTAGCACCAACTGAAAACAAGTTAAAAAAAAATTTTATGCTTAATAAACTCATTGAGGGTTCTACAATAGGGCGCCCCTTTGGCCTCCGGCCCTTGATATAATTCGACGATTTCTGTAGACAACGCCTTCCGTTTCTTTCATTGAGTCTTCCAAAAGGACAATGAAGAATTAGATTTCAAGTTATACGACATAGCGATATTATATATATAAGACGTAGGTAACTTCTTAAGACATTTTGAGACCCCTATTTGTCTCCGAGAGCACGTTAAGCCGACGTAGGACTCGGTTGTTATACAAACATCTATGGCAATCGTTACTGGTATTTGGAGCCCTAATACAAAATCTTTATGGTCTAACTTCTAAGCTTCGATATCGCCCATGGGTAGTCTGTTCACGGAAAATTGTCTAAGTTCAGCTGCATCGCAGTTAGACTGGAAACCCGACCCTAACTGAGTTGGGAAAAGGCTCAGTGGATGATGAAGACATAGCGTTATTATTTTGCGAAAGTAAAAGTCAATATGATACAGTAAATATATAGCTAAGTCTACGTAAATTTTTGCTCAATTGATCTGCCTGTTTCCATAATAAAATTGGACCTCAGCGACTAGCCGGAACAATCAGATAGACAAACAGACAGAAAAAAACATTTGTTTTTTTGTTAATAGCTACCGTAGATTTTATACGAGTATAAAGCCCGGTAACAGCAATAAGCTGGCCCTCTATTACGTGGGACAAACATAATTACTGGCAAATTATGGATATGTACGGCACCTGTGCCTTCGGAGATATAGACGTGATGTGTGTTATTAAAACTATCTATTTATGTTTATAGATTATTTTATTGTAATTCGTTAGAGCTTGTAACTTGGGCCATCGTCGTCAGAGTAAAGAATTCACCAGCCGTGTACTCTAGATGTCCCTATTATTTGTGCGGAACCCTTCTATTTGTTAGCACGTGTTTTATTGTGCAATCAATGGACAATTATTGGAGGGCGAACACAATATTGGACAAGTGCTAAGAAACGAAGTTGGAACGAAAATATACGATATAAATTTTGAAATTCTCCACCCGTTTGAAAAATTATATACACAAAAACCTTCCTTCAAAACACTCTATCCATCGGTAAAAAATACACGTTAAAAATTGATACAGCAGCCGACTTAAAACTACCGAAATGCAACCAAATAGTTGTCGGACACAGCAGTCGACTTCAAATTACCGAAATGGGACCAAATTGAAATGTCACTTGGGAAGTAGTAGCTTCCAATTAAATATTTCAAAATCAGTTCACCCAATCCGAAAATATGAGGTAACAAACATACTGTCGTATTGAACACCTCCGCCTTTTTTAGAAGTAGTTTTAAAAATCTGAATTTAAATATCTATCAGTTATTTAAATCTCAATGGAAAAAACTCGATGACATTCCTTGGAAAATGTTCTAAACTATCTAGTTTTAGTTGTTACTTATTTAAAATCTGTATTTTATCTAGACAATAGTTTGAATTTCTATATAATAATATATCCTTTTGTGTAACAACTTGCGTTTAAAAGCTCAAACACATTGTAAGCAGTAGTAAACAATACTGTAAGTTCTAATACATTATTAAAAGCCGTTAGCTGTATTCTTGAGGCACAAGTTCTGTTCTATTAAATGGTTATATTTCTGCAGACAATATTGTATTGTCAATACACTGTAGGTCATCCGTAGCATATAATTTTCATTGTTTATTCTCATATGTATGGTACCATCAATATGTACCCTTTGTGTATTCTACGTGTCGTCTCTTCTTATAGTTGGATATAGAAAATAAAGAGTTTCCTGTAGTATTGTCGAGGGACATTCGATTCGTTGAGAGGAAACGGTCCCACCTTTAGTTTAGACACACGTGTTGAGAAAGGGCTTAGTTGCTTTGTTCTGTGATATTTTCAGTTTGTAAGTCAAGTTCGATTAAGTTTACTGGTACAATATTACGATTATTAACTAGAGTATTTGATACTTATATTATCTGAAGCTGTAGTTAATTGTGTTTTAATTTGACTGCCTCGGTGGCGCAGTGGTTTGAGTATGCAACTGCCGTCCCTGAGGTACCAGGTTAGATTCCGGGTCGAATCAAATTAGTTGTGTGATCCACAAATGTTTGTTTCTGAGTTTGAGCATTTTCTATGTATAATATGTATGTATTTAGAAATATATAAGTATGTTTATCAGTCGTCTAGATCCGATAACACAAGCTTATATTAGATTAATATGCGCAATATGATATTGTGTAAGAATGTCCAAAACCTGTCCTGCATTTTGTGTGAAATGACCATAATCAGTTATGACGATAGCATTTTGCCTACAATGCGATTTTGATGAAACAAACACTACCTATTATCATGCCCTGGCTGACACAGTCCAATTGCATTTGAACTGATCTTTGACTATGCAACTACCTTGCAGTCAGCGCGCAGTAGTTAGAACGGTTGATTTTCAGTTTTAGATCCCAATTATTTGGGGTCGGCGCAACAAGTCTTTCTCCTTCACACATCCCTGTCAGACGTCATCTCTTCAGTCACTCCTCTCCTTGTCATGTCCTCTTTCACACATTCCATCCATCTTTTCTTTGGCCTACCTCTACTTCTTAAACCCTCTACAGTCATACTTTGCACCTTTATTACGACATTGTTTTCTTCTCTTCTCATAACATGTCCATACCATGACAGCCGCTCGCTTCTCAACTTTCAACTATTGCACTCTTAATAGTAAGATTTAAATCGGTGTTGATTTGAAATACGGTATGCCTGTGTAGAGACTCACTGCCAAGATATCAACCTTCATACTCTTTTAAAAACAAATTTTACGGATAATCGATAGTTTAATTTAAAACACACACGTTCGTTTTTCCTCAATAGAATCTATAATAGTCTAAACATCTTTGCCTATCGATTTCAACATCCACGTAACATATTTATGAAAGGTTACAGATATCAAAGCGTATATTGTTATTAAACTATAGTCCTGCATCCTGTAGATATATAACCAGTGTTCGATGTAAACTCGTAAAATTATTTATTATCTCTATGAACGTAATACAGTTTTAATTTTATGGTCAAAAATGTTATAATAATAATCAAAGACTTTTTGTTTCGGGACTTCCGTCGATGGAACGGTGTTTTGAACAGATTTTATTAGGTATATCAAGGTACTAATTAAAATTGTGGTATGCAAAATTTTAAAGGAATTTGGTAGGAGTGTCTCTAGGTATTCAATGTTGTAATAAGTATTCGTAATAAATAAATAAATAAATATGTTAGGACAATTCACACAACGCCATCTAGTCTCAAGCTAAGCAGAGCTTGTGATATGAGATTTAATTTTTTTTTGTAAATACATACATATCATACATATGAAACATCCAGACTTCGGTATAAACGTGTGCAATCACACAAAGTTTGTCCCGATCGGGAATCGAACCCGAAGACTCATGAAAAACTAATGGAATGAAACATGGTTTGTTTTTATGTCAGGGTGTAATTACATCTACCTATGACTAGTGGACGTCAGTGACTTTGTCTGAGCAAGATTAGTTCTTCTTGTAGCCTATTATGCTTGGACTTCTGAGATTATCCATGTAGCATCGGTCCTGGTTGTGTTGGATTTGGATTACAGAATGGTTATTCTCTTTGTATAGTGCTTGGTAACGGTAAAAGATTTGCCTTCTGTTCGGCAAAATGTCATGAAATGTGTTCCGGTATATATGCGTCATTATATTTATGTAACTATTTATATTTAGATAAAAATAGTCAAAAATAATGTATTATCGAATATACTTTCTTAAATCCAATAGTGATCTACAAATTGCTTATTCAAAGTTGACTACACTACACTGAGTTTCATGTCCAATTTCTTTCATACACCACCATCATGTCACTCCACAAAGTCGAGTCCCTTTAATGTCTTTAATGAAAGATTTTATGTTAGTGAAACTAACTGGAACTCATTTTACACTCAGTTAAACTATTGTTTTAATAAGACAATGTGTATTTGTAAGATATTTAACGATCAGTATTGACATGTAATGAAATGGGGTGGGACAGTACCTATATCTATTGCAATTCCACTCTACTTGTATTCATGTATGCTAAGTAAGTATTCAATACATTTTTCCCAAGAAACTGTTTTATTTATATTTCTTATTTCTCCACCAATGCCTAATACCCCCTTTCTCTTAAATTCTGTTCCTTCTACTTCGTCCATTCAAAGGTTGCCTGTAAGAAATCACTTTTTAGTGATAAGGCCTCCATTTGTACATATTAAAATTTGTACAATAAAGTTGTATTGTATTGTATTGTATTGAGAGTAACATTTATACTAACTATTTAGGTACAATACTTGCTGTCAATGACTGTTCATGCCTGTCTATGCTCAGATTACAGAGATTTCAGTGATATTAGGTAGCTATGTAACATCGTTCTTGGCTTTTGAATTTTGGTTTGGAATACAAAGAGACTAAATGAAAATAAAAATGTCATCTATAGGTTCTATTTGTTTTATTCGAATAGGCTCCATAAATACTGAACTGATTATGAAAACATTTTTACTGAAATGTAGCTACATTATCCTTAGGTAACATACTACGATACTTATCTCGGTTTTGTGTTCCCACAGCAGTCGGGATCCGGAAATTTATATCACGCGAGTGGAACCGCGCTGGTCAGCAAGTGTAATACTTATATAACAAAACATTTACTACCCCGAGAGGTAGGCAGACGCGAATAACACACGCACATTACCAAGCTCCCAAGTAGAGACAAGCCTATAGAGATTATAGGTCACTGTAAACAATAGAAAATCGATACCCAACCATTATGTAAGCCGAATCTTAATTACAATAGCCAGGATAATGTTACATGGGTATAGGTACGCACACACATCACACACACATCACACACACATCACACACACATCACACACATATCACGCCTATATCCCCGAAGGGGTAGGCAGAGGTGCATTATACACCCACAAGTTACCACTATTTTAGTCCCACGTAATAGGGTTCACTGTGCACATGTATAATGGGTTGTGTCCAAAATGGCTGAATGAACTTATGATGACAACAAAATCGTAAGTGCCAGCTGCTATGGCACAGCCAATTATAGTCCTGGGCGTCTCCTACTATTTCCTGTTCTGTAGTAGGTATAGGTACCAACAGTCTGCAATCCGGGCGTCAATGACAAAACAACAGATTGAAATCCTAGTTAAATCAAATATGAATGGTTTCTATTTCTATAAATATTGTATAAGAAAACGGACTATCAATTCCGGCATTGTAGTGAATACAATCGAGCCACACATGTAATGCATTAACACATCTGGTGTGCTATCCATAGGGACAGAATCTTATCGAATTTCTGTTCAAATCCCGGTTTCGCTATTTTTTATTTTATGCGGGTGATTTGTGCGTTTTGCGCTTCATTTACTAATTACGTGATGTTTTTGATAACTGCTTACCCTACCTACTAACATCTCTGCGGGCTTCTCATTCTCACCTGCACACGGTGTAAGCATGTACTTACAAACGGACGAGACTCTGGCAAATATGCCGTCTTCAGGGAGGTGGTGAAATTCGGGTGAAATAAGCGTATCTGTAGATACAAACAGACAGACAGCTGTCTGATTGTTTTTAATTTGTTCGTACCGGTTGGTCCCACGTAGCAAGGTGTCTTGCCATACCCGGGCACTTTCAAAGCCTCGTCCGTCAACGTCTGTATCTATCGACGATGACCTGACATTTACGCCAGCGGAGCCGGGTACACCAGGTACGAGTAGTAATAAATAAGACGCTATTTCTAATAATCGATTCATAGTCACGCTAGGGCTAGAGGCTAAGTGATGGTAGCCGACCAGATTACTTCATGGAAAAGGTTAAGCAACATCTAAGTAAGCTGGCCTTAGAATAGGTGACTATTTCTTAAGACATTGATCTCCCCCGTGCCTTGGAGTGCACGATAAGCCGTCGGTCCCAGTTGCCATACGAACATATGGCAGTCTGGCTGGTCTAACTACAGAACTTCAATATCGTCCATGGGTTTCATAGGTCAGATGGCAGTCGCTTCACCGAAAATGTCGAAGTTCAGCCGCATCGCAGTCAGACTGGTCGACCCCAACGGGGTTGGGAAAAGACTCCGTAGATGATGATGAGTTAGGTAGCTACACAATTTAATATGTAATATTTCTTGTTACAGGTAATTATAAATTCTCATCGAGCAAAAAAAAGGTATTCAAGTCAAATGACACAGTATTCTCAACACAGGTTCGTAAAAACAACGTTATCATTCAAAACAGTCACATCTTTAAACAATATCAGACATCAGCCAATCGTCTGTCATCGGCTAATGATTCCTCAACAGACATGAGAATCAAACATTAAATGCATATAGAATTACTAGTGGCGCCATCAAGCGGTGTACAAAGACATTTTGTCTTAATCAAGTGGTAGCAGACGTCGGGTATAGACAATTATATCTTTGTTCAACATAAAGATCATTGTGTCCGAATCAATTATACCATAATGTGCTCATTGTGTAATTTATACTAACATTGTCTTAATGCAACTCTTGCGCAGTACATTTTTACAGTTCTATTTATGGTAGGATGAATTTATTCCCCGTGACCAGGTGAAGGCTGGAGACATCTCCTTCGGCACCACTGGTCATGGGATGACAGTCGTCCAGTGCCCCGTCGCGGCGGCACTGAAAGTGACGGACGGACGAAGCCTCCTCGTAGGGGGCTTCCTAAAGGCGCAGGTGCACCTCCTTCGTGCCCGGGAAACTAGATGTTTCCGGTGCATGGTGGTGGGGCACGTCGGAGTGCAGTGCACAGCGGAAGTCACCGTGGGCGATCGATGCTTCCGCTGCAGCCGGCCCGGTCACAAGGCAAGTGCCTGTGATGCCCCGCCTCGCTGCTTTAGATGCGAGGCGGAGGGCAAAACTGCGGACCACCGGGTCGGCAGCACAACCTGCGCCGCCTCGAGGCCAAAGCCTCGTCCGTCCGCTGAGAGCGGTGGGGGTGCCGCTACTGCACGGCCAGATGTTTCTCGGCGGGATGCTGATATGGACGTCCATTAATGTCTGACGCCCATATCCGCATCCTGCAAGTGAATTTGAACCGCTGCCGCGCTGCTCAGGATCTTCTGTACCAGAGCATCCGGCAGTGGTCCATAAACTTGGCCGTGGTCGCCGAGCCGTACTACGTCCACCCGGGAAGCCCGGTGGACGAGGACGGCTCGGCCTGTTTTATCTTCGGGGGGTCCGCCGCAGACAACTCGCGCCTTGCTATCATTGCAAGGGGCCGCGGGTGTGTTGCGGCGGAATATGATGGGTTGGCAGTCGTGGCCACCTACATCTCGCCGACACTGGACGAGACTCAGTTTGAGCTATGGCTCACTGAGCTCGAAGTCGTCTTCGCTGCGTGCCGTCCTCGCCCTGTCCTGCTCCTGGGAGACTTCAACGCCTGGAGTGAGGCGTGGGGCTCCCGGGAAACCAGGGACAAGGGGAGGCTTCTTGAGGACTGGACCAGAACACGTGGTCTGGAGGTCCTCAACCGGGGGAATGTCGCCACCTTCTGGCGGCGGGGGACCAGCTCGGTCGTGGACGTATCGTTCGCGACCTCTGCCCTCGCCGCCCGTATTACTGGCTGGCACGTGGAGGAGGGTGAGGAGACGCACTCGGACCATCGGTACATCCGATTCGATGTCGTCCCCCCACCTGACCTCCCACAGCCGGTAGAAAATCCCCCGGATCCGCGTTGGGCACTTCACCATCTAGATCGGGAGGCTCTCCTGGAGGCATCCATCGTGCAGGCCTGGATTCCGGCACCGGACCGGCCTGCCGATGTGGATGCCGAGGCGGAGTGGTTCAGGAGAGCCATGTCGCAAATCTGTGATGCGGCGATGCCTAGGGTTACACCCAGACCGGCAAGGAAGCAGGTGTACTGGTGGTCGCCGGAGATTGCACAGCTGCGCGCAGCATGCATCTCCGCCCGCCGCCAGTACACCAGGTTTCGCCGGAGGCATCGCCGCCCAGACGACGCGGCAACCCGAGAGGCGGAGCTTTATCAGGCTTACAGGGAGGCTAAAGGTAATCTCCAGGAGACAATAAAGCGGGCCAAGACGGCGGCCCGCGAGGAGCTCCTGGAGACCCTGCAGCAGAACCCATGGGGGCGCCCGTACCTACAGGTCAGGGAGAAACTCCGACCTAGGGCGCCCCCACTGACCCAGAGTCTCCAGCCGCAGCAGCTGGAGCGGGTCATGGGCTCCCTGTTTCCGACGAGCGCGGAGGAACACGTCCCTCCGCGCATGGCTCCGTCTCTGCCCGACGCGGATAGCATCAGTGAAGACGACGTACCCGAAGTCAGGGTGGGGGAGCTAGGTGCGGCAGTGCTCCGGCTTAAACGCCGGAAAATCACTGCCCCCGGACCCGACGGCATTCCTGGCCGTGCATGGGTCCTGGCCCTCGAAGAACTCGGGCCTCGACTGATGGGGCTCTTTAGCGCATGCCTCGAAAGGGGCCAGTTTCCCAAGGTGTGGAGGACGGGGAAACTGGTCCTGATTCGAAAGGCGGGGCGGCCGGTGGACTCACCGTCCGGATACCGGCCGATCGTGTTGCTCGACGAGGTGTGTAAGCTCTTTGAGCGAATTATCGCGGAACGCCTCGTCGAGCATCTCTCGACGGTGGGGCCAGACCTGGCGGACAACCAGTACGGTTTCCGTCGGGGACGCTCCACCGTGAGCGCGATCATGCGCGTCAAGAGCCTGACGGAGGAAGCAGTCTCACAGGGCAAGGTGGTGGTGGCGGTGTCTCTAGACATCGCCAACGCGTTCAACACCTTGCCATGGAGCTGCGTTAGGGAGGCGCTCGTGTATCACGAAACGCCTCTCTACCTCCGTCGTATTGTCGGGGCCTATCTCTCGGAGAGGGCCATAGCTTTCCCCAGCTGGCTCGGGCCAGCTCGGCGAGATGTGTCGTGCGGTGTTCCGCAGGGGTCGGTCCTGGGGCCGCTTCTGTGGAACATCGGCTACGACTGGGTGCTGCGGGGTGCGTTGCCTGAGGGCGTCGGCGTAACGTGCTACGCCGACGATACCCTCGTCACGGCGCGGGGTGCAACGTACCAGGAGGCAGCACTCAAGGTCACGACGGGTGTTGCTCAAGTCGTGGGTCGGATACGGCGGCTGGGACTGGAGGTGGCCTTGCACAAGTCCGAGGTTCTGTGTTTTCACAGACCTCGGAACGGTCCACCTGAAGGTTCCAGCATAAATGTGGGAGGCGTTAGCATCGGCATCAAGCCCTCGATGAAGTATCTAGGGATCGTACTTGATAGCCGATGGAACTTCGGACCACATTTCCGAAGTTTGGTCCCCAAGGTGACACAGGCATCGGTCGCGCTTTCGCGACTGATGCCCAACCTAAAGGGACCCAACGCTTCCTGCAGGAGACTGTACCTGGGGATCGTGCGGAGTATGGCCCTATACGGGGCTCCCGTATGGGCGGCGCGGTTGACGGCCAACAACTCAACGCTCCTTAACAGACCGTTGAGGACCTTGGCCGTCAAAACAATAAGGGGCTACCGCACGATCTCCGGAGAGGCTGCATGTCTCCTAGCCGGGACCCCTCCATGGGACCTGGAAGCGAGAGCCCTTGCGTCATTGTTCCAATGGCGCAAGGAGGCGCTGGAGCGGGACCACAGGCCTGCGTCTCGAGAAATCGATGACCGGCGGTCCCAACTCCGCCAGGATCTCATGGAGTCATGGAGGGTGCGACTTGAGCAACCCAAGTGGGGTGCCACCATCATCGCGGCGGTGAGACCGATCATGGACGATTGGCTGCAGAGGCAGCATGGTGACCTCACGTATCGTGCGACGCAGATCGTTACCGGGCATGGATGCTTCGGTAGCTATCTGTTTCGCATCCATCGTGAGGTCACACCCCGGTGTCAACACTGCGAGGTTTCCGACGACGACACCGCACTCCACACGTTGGTGGAGTGCTCAGCGTGGGCGAGTCAGCGCCGGGACCTCGTAGTGGGTCTGGGCGTGGATACCCTCTCGCTGGAGACCATGCTTCAAGCCATGGTCTCCAGCGGGAGTAGGTGGAACGCGGCCGTGTCCTTCTGCGAGCAAGTCGTGCTCGCGAAGGAGGCGGCCGAGAGGGAGAGGGAGCGTGCCCTCCCCGCCGAGTTCCGTAGTCAGCGGCGAGGCCGCCGCAGACTCATCTACGCCCAAGACCATCGACCTCCATGATCGGGGCCTGAGGACGGCGGGATCGCCACCCGTCGTCCTTACAGAAGCAGGCTAGAAGGGTTGCGTGCTGCGGGGCCTTTGCCCCATAGCACGCAACCAGATTCACTCATTGACGCGGGATAAAACCCTACCCCAACGACGCGGGATTGTCATCCCGACCCAACCCCCCGCAGAGACCACAGAGGTGGTCAAAGTCCGCCGGGCGCCACTGGAAATACGTTCTGCTTGTAACCAGAGACGCCCGGCAACGGACGTTGAAGCGGCCGCGGCCTCGGTCGCGGAACTAAAAAAAAAAAAAAAAAAAAAAAAAAAAAAAAGGATGAATTTATTGGCCAGATATATTACGCTTGTGTGCAATAGTGTAATCGTTTTGTTTCGGTTGTTGTTAGGTATGTCGTTCTATTTTCAAAATACTGATAAGTATTAAAAGTGTGAATCCGTTTTCTTGGCATTAGTGATAGTCATTCAGTTTTATAGACGTCACATAGGAAGTACTAACGTAGGGAACTATTCCCTATTCTGTGAGTATAGGTATATAGTAAAGACTTGTTCTCTGAAGAATTTGGTCAGCTTTTACGTAGGATGTAGAACTTTTATGTACCTGTACAAGAGCTTTGTAAGTTATAATTTTCTACACAAACAGAAAAATCATATCTTTATCTCGTAGGGAGAGGCATTCAACCATTTTTCCGAGTACTAGAGAGCCCCATCAACATCTCCAGAGCCCAATTCAGCCTCAAAAATACGGCAAAAGGCTCACCCCCTGTGGGAACCGGCAAAGAACGGCAATAATTTGAAGCTACAAAATTTCCTCACAGTGCATTTCGTGACAGTTTTTTACACTTAAAAATGAAACGTCGTCGTCTAAATTATAATAAACTTTCTTCAGAAAAACAAAAATACAGGTAAAACATCCATCATAACAGAATAACAACACTTGTCGGTAAGAAAACTATCATATTGCATTAAAAACACCAAAAATCTGAAGATCAAAAGGAAAAGGTAGGTACAATGACACCGGTTTCGAATTAGAATGCCGAAATCTCGTAATGGACTTAAGTCATGAGAAACTGAAGAGGCAAGTCATTATTGTCGAGTAACTTAAAACCGCCACATGTGCTACATATCGGCCAAGATTGCGATGCCACATGTGAAATGAGACAAAAAAAAGGACAAAATCCGTTGTCAATCCTGAGGTACAAACGGAACAATACTATTTGAAGTTTAAGCTCAATTAATTTTAAACTCTAAATTGAGTAAACAAGAATATAAAATTGAATGTCAAGTTTCGATATTATACGGTCGATTTCATTGGAACAGTGTAGGTTTTGTGATGATTTTTTTGTTCAACCTTCCGTAACCTTTAGCCTGTGACACGGATTGTAGATTAGGCATATTGTTGACCTTTTTTGTGCCCATTTTACTTGCACGTGTAGTTTTTGTTTTTGTCTATATCCAGTGAAGAGCTTTTTTTTGTTTTTACAGGGATTGAGAATTCGCATATGTGCTGAATAGCAACAACATGGTATATTGTTTCTAAACTTTCATAATTTTGACTCAGGATAATATTAAAGGTACGATATTTTATTGCTCCCGACGAAGTTTTGGTTGGATACCCGTTAAAACATGGTAGTATTTTAATACCTAGATATACCTATTAATCGAGATCAAGGCAAGCACAAGTGGCAGTGGGCAGGACACATCGCTCGTAGAACCGATGCCCGATGGGGCCAAAAAGTCCTCGAGTAGCAACCGCTTACTTGAAGACGCAGCGTGGGTAGGCGCCACGACCTGGACCGACGACATCGTGAAGGTCGCGGGAAGCCACTGGATGCGAAAAGCGCAGGAGTGGCGTTCGTTGGGGGAAGCCTATGCCCAGTAGTAGGTGTCAACCGGCTGAAATGATTCTGATGAAGTAGAGATTTTATTTTATTTAAGATATTGTAAAACAACGGACTATTACAAATATCGAATCTCCAAATACATTTTTATACGAACGGATGTTCTAATGTCGTTGTTCACCGAAGTGTAGCTGTTGACAATATTAATGTTTTATTATGTAACAATGAACAGAACTCCACATTTTTATAGAAATAATGTGGCCATCCGTTTGACCGATATTTCCCACTCTAGATCCTCTGAAACGTCGGAATATCGTTTGATAATATCACAATAAATTTACATTTAACATACGTATATAATTTAAAGTAAAGTCACAGTAAATATATAAGTATTTTATAAGCATTGAAGTATGCTAACTTTTACTTTATATTGGATAGAAACAGGCGTTACTTGGCGAAAATCCATGACAAAGCAATGGTAAGTAAAATGTTTTAAAAAATGTTTTAAACTCTTTAATAATAGTAATTAGTAATAGCATTGTTTTCCGCAGAATCAAAAAAAGACAACAAAACGTCGACTATTGTTTCGCCTCTAAACGAGGCATTATCAAGACTGTCTCAGAGAGAACAGCAAAATTTGTAGTTAGAACATATTTGCTTATAAGTAAGCGTGTGCAAATATCATTAGCGCGATGTAGGATTTTTCACAACAACTAACGTGGGTAGAAACCTCAGATCATGCTAAGTTCCAAAAATAGGTATTCACCAATACAAGACTTTATCTTCTTAATTTTTACAACAACTTATTAGTTCGAGTCCAGCCCAAGACTATAGTTTTTGTGATTCATATTGTAAAATTATATAAAGTCACAGTAAATATACTATACCTATACAAAGAATACTATCGTCCAAACCCCCTAGAGACCACATATGTGATCGAAGTCCGCTGGGTGCCACTGGAAATACTTTCTGCGTGTGAACCAGAGACCCGGCAACGGACATAAGAGTGGTCGCGGCCTTGGGACCGGAATAAAAAAAAAATGCTATCGTAAGTGTTTAGCGGCGCTTAAATATTCTAAAATACCTTGAGCAATTTATTTTTAAACATCAACGATATAATTACACTCGTTCCTATTTTTTGGCTTCTATTTATAAATATGTGAAACTTAGAGGATGTGAAAATAACAGGAAATGTGATTACAGCGATTAATATAATTATAGAAAACTGTAGGCGCCTTTTTCTTTACTCAGTTTTCTTGCAAGTGACTTATAGTATGAAATATAATGATTGGACCTATAGAAACCTGTGGAATTTCAATAATTTTCTTACTATGACTATATTTATTACAAAAAAAAAACCTCACACACCTATCACGCCTATATTCCCGAAGGGGTAGGCAGAGGAGCATTACACACCCACAATTTTCCAGTATTTTAGTCCCAAGTAATATGCCTATTGCCGTCACCAAGATCATTTATAATGGGCTATGTCCAAAATGAGCGAATGAATTATAATATAAATAAAAAGTAGCAGCTATACTGTAATTTTGAAAAAAAGAAGCCGCCTTGCGATGAAATGTTGATGAAAGCCAACAAAATCTTATGTGCCAGCCGCTATGGCACAGCCAATTAAAGTCCTGGGCGACACGGACTAGACTAAAAATAACCTATTTAGTATATTTACTAATCAAATATCCATTCAACAAACATAACAGAACAAATACCTTCATTTCATTTCGTAAAAACTTTTAGGTAGAATATCGGTCACATTGTCATCAAAACTTAAAAAAAATATAATCCGACCATTTAGCAAACGAAACGCAACACAACAGATGAACCTGTGTTCATCTATTGTGTTGCGTTTCGTTATAATCTCATTAAAGAACTTCAATTATGTGTAAACCACCTTAACTTCTAGGAATCATGGCTGCCCCAAGTCGCCAGTATCCCGTATAAATCTACTAAGATGTGTTACGAATAAAAATAATAGAATTGTCGTGTCTAATAATATTGTGGCCGTTTCCGTTCGCTCGTTTATTTCGGTTTGTGTGAGCGAATATAACATATTATAAACGTTCATTCATGACTGCGGTAGATTTCTGTGTTGCCATCGGTTTGTTAATGTCCTCCTAAAAGTGCCACGAACGGTCCATTACAGCCCATTTACGAAGATAATGTCTATAACGCTTTTGTTTACAGTGTTGCTCAAAATTTTTCTTTTGTTGCTTTTTGTTTTTGTCGTGTTGCTGTTCATTTTAGATAGGTTTATTTGTTATACTTACATAATCTTGTCTATTTACCTGAAGGGCATGCAGGGGTAAATTATATGCCTAGTTTTCGCTAGTAACTTTCATCAATACTACGTAATAGGTTTTAGCTCTTCAATCCTTAGCGCTACCGCACTAGTCTTAATATTTGACGACGCAAATTCAAACAAAAAATCTCCATGTAATTTAGGCATATCAGATTGTAGAGAGACAACTTTCTAAAATAGCCAAGCAATAATTTAACAGAAGGAGATAACAAGAGGCATCTGAATTAATCTAAAAGATTCTAGACATTTATACGTTAAGATAAAATCTGTGGAAAAAACTAAAGAACAATAAATTCAATTAAATGTCGTCTTTGTTGGTGTATCTGCTATATAAATAACAACTGAAGTTTTAATAGAAAAGATAATGAATGGATATTAAAAACTGTATTGCTTCGGAAATTTTCAAATCAATTCAATTCAATACACTTTATTGTTCACGACATGGAGAACATACAAAAAGGAGATATCACTTAAGAAGAGTACAAATGGAGGCCTTACCGCTAAAAGCGATTTCTTCCAGACAACCTTTGGATGGATAGCGAGTTTAAGAAATTATGTGTTTTTGTAAGTTTAAAAAATTAAAAAGAAATCATAGGAAATATATTCATGGAACATTTATATAGGTCTGGATAATTAGCATTCCACATTTTGATACGAGTAGATACCTTGTTCGAGCCTATTGCCGTTTGCGAGTGCTTTGGGAATATTTGCCAGAGCAGCAGGTGCATCGCCTGCAGTTGAATATGTGTCAACTGCACTACAGTTGCGAGTAATTGGGTTAAGTTAAAAAAAAAAATTCCTGAATGTAATTCACTCTTTTTAAAAGCAGTAACGTAACAGTCTTCAAATTCCTACGGCAGCAACATCATCGAATCTTTGAAATAGTTAATTAAAGTTTGATTGCAATTATCTACTATAGTAAATTTCATACTTGTATATCAATCCATTCAAGCAATATATCAAAGTTAAGATTGTCAGATAAGTAACACTTCCATGTTTTTACTTAACCGAAAAATGTATACGACCTGTAACACATCTTACTCGTATACTTTATTGTTAATGGTTGATAATTTAAGGTTAGCTTTAATTAGTTCCTGTCTAACCTCCAGTTTAATGTTATTAACACTTTAATAAAAAGTTCTATCGTAACAAACTGGTCTGATATTAAGCTATTATTTTTACGCAAGTCAAAATTATTTCATCAATGTAATGGAAGTTAATTATTGATACAGTAATTGTTAAGCTTTCAAACATGATATACAACTTTGTGATAGAATGTATTTTTTACATCACTTCTTTTTCCTCGAAAAGGGTAGACACAGGCGTTCGTTACGCCCAAATTTCTCCCGTCACATTGGATAAGTATATTAGGCAAAACCTCTTCAGTCTTAATATCATAAATATGTATGTTAGTACAATTCACACAACGCCATCTAGTCTCAAACTAAGCAGAGCTTGTGATATGAGTACTAGATAAACTGATATAAATACTTATTTACAATTTTTTTTGTAAATACATACATACTAGGTATGCAATGCATGCATATGCAAATGTTGAGCGGGGCAAATTTTCTTAATTTTTTTTTTTTGCTCTATTATCATGATTTCAGAGATATGCACTCCCGGGTATGATGTCGACCAGAATGCCAAATTTGGTTAAAATCGGTCGAGCCGTTTCGGAGGAGTTTGCACACAAACGATTTACACTTGTCGTCTAAGATACGCTACGCTTCGCTCCGCTCAATTAAACATAGGAAACACCCAGACTTCTGCACAAACGTATGTGTCATCACATAAATTTTGTCCCGACCGGGTATCGAACCCTAGACTCCGGTGTCGAAAGCGGATGCACCACCAACCACGTCACCGAAGCAGTCACCGTAAAATATCCGTAAACGTTGATACTTAAGGCTTCTTAGATCCCACATTTTCGATAAGTATTCGGCTTTGTTTTAATAACATTGTTTTTAAAATAAATACGACAAAACTCATTTACATTTCAACAATAACGTAAATAAAAACAGTAAAGAAAAAAATCAACATCAAAATATTGTTTGAAATAATAATGTATCTATTTTATGAGACATGTTTCACATTTGCATCCTAATACTCTAATAACCAACAAATCTCTGGGATGAAGAAAGAATGCTTAGAAATTCCTAATCCATCTTGGCTTTCAAGGGTGTCTTAATCTTAGAAATGATGTATAGTCTACAAATGGAACAAAACAAATTCTTTGGTATGACTAATGTTTAAGGATGGTACAGTTCACTTTGCCGATCGAATTAGGAATAGAAAGGCAGATTAGGACCTACAAAATTTTGTTAACACTTTTTATTTCATAAATTTACAATTAGTAGTATTTAGTATTTAGTGAGGCGCTCTATATATTCGTAGTACAGATATAGTTGCCCTGAGGTGTAATCTCGAAAATAATAAGAAAATTGTCGATAATTAAAGATTGCAGGAGGGCGACTAAATAAGATATATTTTTTAAAAACCATGTATTTTTCCTTTGTGTCGGTTTTTTCGAAAATCACGCAAAAATGGAAGGGCTATTTGGTTCCAAGATAGTTTGTGACCTGGGAATACAAGGCAAATTTTATCCCAATAATACCTAGGGATTGGTATCGAGATAACGATTCGAATTGGGAATAAGATAATCAAAGTAAAGTAAATAAAAATAACAATAAATTATAAGCAGTAGCAACAAACAGATAAAACCCAGGTGTAATCGATTAAAACATCGATTCAAAAACAAACATAATCGAGTCACAAATCTAGTCTCGTCACTACAAATTGTAATAATAACTGATGGCTTAATATGATTAACGGAGGACAATACAATAGACAAAATAAAAGTATCTCAACACGTAGGCGATATTTCATAAAAAAAAACAAACAATAATGAAAAGCGTAATTTTGTCCGAAGAATATTGTTGTAGGTGATTTATTTAGTAGCTGCCTTGTAATGCGGTGCTTTGTTCGTAGTTGTTATGTATAATGTGCTAGAAAAATATTTGATATAAATTATTTTTATGTAGCGAGAAAATCTTTTTGTTGTTTGTAGGTATTGTAGTGAAAAAGAAAAATGTGAACATTTAGTTTTTCTTAAAAGTTCGAATATTTTCGGTGTGTGCTACAAAATGAATATTACTTTTGAAAACATACATTGGTCACGCCTCTGTCCCATGGGGGTAAGCAGAGACTATGGAATTCCACTTGCTACGATCCTGGCATACTTCTTTCGCTTCTTCAACTTTCATAACTATCTTCATGCACGATCTCCGGTTATGGGTACTCTTGACCTGGACTTTGGTCAAAACATCTCCGATTTGGTCAAAGTACGTTTGCCTAGGTCGACCCTTACCTGCCTGTCCATCCACGCCCGCCTTATATATCTGTTTCCTCAATCTTCTTTCATCCATACTTTCTACGTGCCCGAACCATCTAAACATCCCTTTTTTATCTTAGTCACTACATCTTCTGACACACCGCAACGTTCTCGTATCACGCTGTTCCTTACTTTATCAACCAGTGTCACCCCAGTCACACTTCTCAAACTTCTCATCTCCACTGCATTTATTTTACTCTCCTCTCCTTCTTCTTCTTCCATATACCTGCATATAAATGATAAAGAGTATGCAAACACTGAGTGTCAGGGACATAGTTATTTTCAGCAACTTATTGCTCGTTTATTATTATATAATAATAATAACAATCATGATGGGGATACCGGTGGGATACCATTTTTACAAGCTTTTATTTACTTTCACCTGTCCTGATGTCCGTGTGCAATAAAATCTTGCAAATTAAATGTAACACACTTCCCGGTTTCCGATTAATTTTTTTTTACAGGTAATAAATATTATTATTATTCCATTAAGAATTACAATACATAAAACATTAAATACTATGGAAATAAAGCGCCATGGGTAATTTACTATCATCCAAAATATATAGAAATAATACAAGAATAGTACATAATCTGTCGGATTAGAAGAAATTAAACAGTACACTGTAATAAAAACTTCATCCTTCTAAGAATACAGAGCACTTTTGCCAGTGTTGAAGTAGAACGAGCCACTTCTGTTTTATTGTTGGAGCCATATTTTACGACTGGATTGTGTACAGATTTAGATAATAAAGCACACTTCACACTTCACTGAGAACAAACGCTGCGATTTTAAAGAATTGCTGATAAACAATAAATAAAGACAGACATATAACACGTCTGTATCCCTGAAGGGGTAGACAGAGATGCATTACACACCCACTTTAAGCAGTATTATTTATATCTTACGTAAAGCCTTTTGCGGTTACCGTAGGTACTGAATTTTCTATAGTACCCGGTAACCGCAATAGGCTTTCTGTAATTTAAACCAAATTTCCACTTTAATAAATAAAAACGACATACAAAAGCATATTTATAAACAATGAATTGCAAAAACGATAGTCAAGTCTTAATCAGTTAGTAGAACGTTTCTCCTATTAAAGGAACAACCTCTGGTTTCGGTCTGCAAACTGCGAAAAATACTATATTATATTAGAACTATTAGTACCTACAACTAATTCCTTATCATACGTTTCAATAGTTTAATTTTAGCTTTCAATCTGAAGTTAAATAAAAAAAATATTATGTCAAACATCTGGTTACGAATTTTGAGCAACAAGGATATTTATATTTGTGCATTCACAGCTGTTACATTACCGCTTGATGCGATGCCGCGTGCGTCAGTCAGTCAGTGTGTAGATACCTTAATATTTTGAGATGTCCGTGCGCACTCCATGCGTGGTGTTCAATCATACGACGGCCTGCTATCTTTGAGATTATAATGAAACTTTTATGACTTCAATTTTCGTTATGAACAAATCTTTGGTCGGTTTAAGTCATAAAATTTTATCTATTGTATTGATAGTTTATTTCTTATAAATGTATGTTAACCGTCTTTGTTATTTTATATCTGCTCGATATTGCTGAAAGGTTTATGATGATTTGACTGAAATTCTATATTCATACGACAGTATTTACTTCAATATAAGCATAAAATCATACAACTATCGATCGATGGATACAACACAAAATTATCTCTTTCACATCCTTCTAAATGGGTATGTAGGTAGATGCATTACTTATATAAGCTTTCACTTAGCCAAGACCCTTTTGATCCTACGGCTACTATTATTTTTGCCAGAAACCCGTCCAACATCGGCAGGTGAGGTGAGGTTAATTATGAACTCATTTAAGTAGAAATTAAAGTTAACTGATGGAAATATTAACATCATGATACATTATAATAAAGAAATAACGGTAATATCATTAATATCATAATGAATGTAAACAATGGACCTTATTGGCAAATTTATCAATACCCCGACCCGTTAACACATCAATAATTATTTGAGTTCCAACAATATTTCATTGTTACAAAACTATAGTAATAAAATCCAACTAAATGTAATGACGATGTAAATTTTGTGCTTGAAAAATCTACCAATAAAATAAAACCGAATACAACAATAAGTATTGTGCTACTGGTTATAATCATTAGAATTGATGACGCCACCGTAACTCAAAACATGTTAAAAAAATATATAAAAGCCAATCAAGAGAGTACAGGAGCTCACAATTCTATGTCTAATAATGAATAAGATGTGTACAATGAAGTATTACCGCGTAATAAAGACACAAAGGTAAAGAACGTAATGATTTGGAAGTGAGTGGATGTAGAAGCGTGAATGCGAGGAGCGAACCATGAAAATTACATGCGGAGCTCAATCGCAGCCGCTCTTTTGTGTGCCACAATGTGGGCACAATAGACGGTCAAGGACTTCGCTGAGGACAAAGGATTCTAAAGAATACAAGTTAATATATCGAAATTAGTAGTAGGCACTTGCTTTTGATCAAAACAAATCAACTATCGAAATATACTACATAATTTAATTTCAGTTTTCCTAAAATTTGTTGAACGTGATAATAAATAGATAATCAAAAGGTTATTTCAATTTAATGACTCTACAGACAGTGCCTTTGATTTTAAAGTAAGTTTCCAGAAAAGGGAACACATTCTCGGATTAAACGAATCTTTTTAAATTATTTATGATTTTTTTATCTAAGCAATGAAGTTTGCTAACTTTTCTCAAATAACATTTAGGCACAATATGAATCGCAAAGTCTATCGACTTGGGCCAGACTCGAACCCGATGGCTGCGCTATAAGTCAGTACATTGACAATTACAGCCAGTTTAGAGGTCTTGGGATAGTGGTGTCTTGGCCAGTAGGCAGAAGTTCCTCTTGAAAAGGAAACAGTAGCAGTTCAAGTCTGGCTCAGGGCTTGTTATAGAATTATGCTAGTCTATTTATATTCTATCTGTCGAAATGGTTTATACGATTGTTTGAATATGAAACATTTATGAAACATTACCAAATCTCATTCTTTGTAGATATCAATACCAAGACTCTAATAATTGATGAGAAAACAAAAGCATTCTTAACATACGAGTACTATAACAGAACTGTTGCTACGGAGATTACGTCCAGTTTAAATTATGCAAATTCCATGCATGTAAAATCTGTAGTGACTCACACGGGGCATTGTACCGAGTTAGAAGCATCAAAGTGAGATCAACCTGAATAAAAGCATCCGCGCTGGACGAAGGGGTAGTAAGTACAATGTCGGCGAGGTCCAAACAAAAACTGACAACACAATACGTTGGGCCAACAACAGTGGCCGCTCATAAATCAACCTCAAACAAAAGTAACAATAGTATTGAGGGTATACCTTATAAGAGATCTTAGTATTGTGCTTAATTCTTTGATGTTCACTAATAAAACCTTTGATTAATATCGTATAGGAACCAGTTGGTATGCAAATACTGATGTTCTAAAGGACTCGTCGGTAGTTATGTATCACACGTGCTAGGGTTCTTCACAAAGAGTATTGCTACATCCTCACAATGCTTTTGTTGCTCCTTGCTTGTATTAGCTACGAGTACGTACTAGATGACTGTATTAGTTTATGTTTGATTCTTGACTGATTCCTTTGCCGCGTCATTATTATTTAATAGCGGTAAATTGTTTTCAATTTGTACAATTAACAATTTTTTTATTGTTATTAAACTAAGTTGTGCTACACATCTCCGTGACCCAAATCATCCTCACCTGCTGACAACAGAAGAAAGAAGAAAGAAAGAAAGAACATTTATTACTTCACGTTATGACAATGAAAAACAACACAGTTCAATTAGTAAAAAAAAAGACTTAAAATAAAATAAAATAGACACGTGGAATAAACGGCCGTCTCTCAGCATAGTGCTGTCTGCGTGGTGGAAGGCAGACAGCACTGATTTTCAGAGACGGCCGAATGGTAGTGTGAATAAAATAATTAAAAAGTCACGTGAACAGTACGTCATACGTCATACAAGAGTAAAAGAGAAAAAAAAGAGATAACAAACAATAACAGCAAAATCATGAACATAGAATCGGTGCCTACACGCTGCGCTGATGACATCCAACAGATGAGGCTATATGACAGATTATCCAAAGTGTCTGGAAACAGCAATATTTGCGTGATAACACTGAATGTAAAATAGGTACCAGAATTGACAGTTCTAAAATGAATGTCCATACTTTTACTGTAAATGCGCTGTTATTGCCTCCTTTGTTATGAACTCAGACGTCAAGTGTAATTTAAGAACTCCAGGAATTCAGTAATAATCTGAACTACTGTAAATATTAATAGCTTATAGAGGGCTCGTAGTCTAGTGGTAACCGACAATGCTAACACATTGCAAAGGTTTAGCAACATCTAGTCAGGCCGGTATTAGGATGGGTGACTATTTATTTAGACACCGAGACTCCGTGCCTCGGAGAGCTCGCTAAGCCGTCGGTCCCGGTTGTCATACGAACATCTATGGCAGTTGTTAGGGGTAGTTGGAGCCCTAAATCAAAAATCCGACCGGTCTAACTACAGAACTTCGATATCGCCCATGGGTTGTGGAGGTCAGATGGCAGTCGCTTCACAGAAAATATTGAAGTTCAGCCGAATCGCAGTTAGACTGGAAAGCCGACGCCAAGCGCGTTTGGAAAGGCTCGGGGGATGGTGATGTAAATATTAATAGCTTATATGAGAGACAAGGGGCTGGTAGAAAAAAACACACACACAGGCTCTATTTAAAAAAAAAATACCTATTAGACAAGTCTTAACCCGCGAATGAGGTGACAATCTATTTATAACATTAAGCGACTAAATAACAACAATGTGAGACTGATAACTACTAACCCAAATTAAGTACAACTTAACTGATAACCAGACGAAATGGCAAACAATACTCTACTTGATTTATTAAAAAAATATTATCACTGGGTCATTGGCTTGACCACTACTTTTAAATGTTACACCCTATTTTTTCATCGTCTATTATTATGACTATTAATAGTCACAGTAACACAATATGTATTATTATTATTTTAAGATTTAATAAGGTTAGGGTAGGGGATCGTGGTAATCGGATGGGTTTATACATTATAAAGGTGCAACACTAACCAGGTTGGTCAAGGATGGGTTACCATTTATTAAGACATTAAGACCACTTCGTACCTCGAAAAACATACCCTACCGTACCCTACGATACGGGTAGTGGGACCTTTAAAAATATAGTAAGACCCTTCCGTATCTACATCGGGGATCACATTAAGCCGTTGGGCTCCTGGTTGCCTTACGAACATCTATGGCAGATTGACGTGTCTAACTATAGAACTTTGATATCGTCAATATTTTGTGAAGGTTCCGGGAAAATATTGAGGTTCAGCTGCATTGCAGTTAGACTGGAAAGCCGGCCCCAACTGGGTTAAATAAAGTGGATTATGAATATCAATGATATGCTTCTGGCTACTTTTACGGGGAATCTGTCGTTCTATTCCAACCTAGTCAGTTGTTGTCTTGAACTACTTACGATATTTTTCGTGAAGCGACTGCTATCTGACCTCCACAACCCACTGGTGATAGTTATAAAATTAGACCAGTCAGATTTTTTAGGGCTACAACTTCTCGTAACGAGTCGTGATAGTAACTATGTACTCGTATGTCTAAACAATTGGACCACAGTGAGTGCTATGAATCAGAATTCATAGCAAGCAATGATACATAGTTCTAATTTTAAATTTAATAGATATTAACAAAATCCTTGCATCAACCGCTTTATGATTTTCTTTTCTAACAGTCAGTTATTATTTTTTTAAAACTAATGTACTGTACTGATGCGTACGTCTGTAACTCATTTTATTGAAAACTAAACAAATGCAGACACAAAGTCAAATAGAACAACATCCGTTTCCTACGCGAATGATTTTTTTGTTATTCTTAATAATAATTATAGTCATTGCGTTAATGTAGAATGGTAGACAACTGGTGAATCCAATAAATTTTATGAAAGATATAATGTAAACAAGGTAACGAACATTAAAAACTGAATTATAATCTAACAGTTTCTTTAGTTTTCTTGTTTAACTACTGGGTTTTTTTAGCCTGTACTGTCCCACTGGGCAAAGGCCTCCCCCAACTCTTTCCAATGTGCTCTATCTTGTGCCACCTCAAACCAGTCTTCGTAGTAGGCATCCAGATCGTTGCGTCATCTCTGTCTGGGCCGACCCGGGCGGCGTCTTCCATCTTTCGGTTTATCGAGAAAGGCTTTAAGTTATAAAACATCACGCTAAAACCAATAGGAGTGGAGCAGCAATTAAAAATGTTGTGGCGATGGCAACCCGAAGTAGTTGAAGACCGACTGTTGATTGACACAGATAGACATACACAATTCGGTTCTATATCTGCAGAGGTGTTTTTATCCCGTAAATTCACCAATCGTTAACCCCCACGTAATTGGTGGCAAGACTATAGCCGTTTCTGGGGAGTATATTTGTGACAGCCTCGTTTGCCAGTAGGTACACCGCCAGATGAGGATGAGTTAGGCCCTAGACATTTTAATAGGGCCTCTTAACACCTGTTGACTCACACAACATGACTGCCTCGGTGGCGCAGTGGTATGAGTATGCGACTACCGTCCCTAAGGTCCAAGGTTCAATTCCGGGTCGAACCAAATTATTTGTGCGATCAACAAAATGTTTATTTCGGAGTTTGGGTATTTTCTATGTATAATTATGTATTTAGAAATATACCTATAAGTATGTTTATCAGTTGTCTAGATCTCATAACACAAACTTATATTAGCTTAATTTGGGCTAGATGACGTCTTGTGAGAATGTCCAAAAATATAGAAATATAAATAAATAAATAAATAAATATATTAGGACAATGCACACAACGCCATCTAGTCTCAAACTAAGCAGAGCTTGTGATATGAGTACTAGATAAACTGATAAAAATACTTATATACATTTTTTTTTGTAAATACATACATATTATACATAGGAAACATCCAGACTTCGGTACAAACGCATATGTCATCACACAAAGTTTGTCCCGACCGGGAATCGAACCCGAGACTCCGGCGTCGAAAGCCGATGCACTACCGACCACGCCACCGAAGCAGTAAATAAACATCAAGAATTGAAAAGACTGCTTTGGTGGCGTGGACGTTGGTGTATCCGCTTTCGACGCAGGAGTATCGGGTGAGAGTCCCGGTCGGGACAAACTTTATGTGATGACACACCGTTTGTACCGAAGTCTGGATGTTTCTGTGTATAATATGTATGTATTTACAAAAATAAAGTTTATCTAGTACTCATATCACAAGTTCTACTTAGTTTGCGACTAGATGGCGTTGTTTGAATTGTCCTAATATATTTATTTAAAAAAAATCGGTTGTCTGTAAAGTCGGTTTACTGACGATAGTTGAACGTGACAACGTCATAACTGCAGAACGCGGAGGCCGATTGTGCCTCTTTGTCGCTCGTTCCGCGCTCTCGCTTGCACTTCAAGCCTTAAATGGAACGCCTCAGAGCGAGGTAACGCCGCATGATGTCATGTTTTTTCGTGCGTGCAGGCTCCATCGAAGTATAAGACGTTGTCACGTCAAAAAAATCTTTTGAATAGGTGTACAAAGCGCCATGGTAACCAGTCTAACCAGACAGTCTTGATAATGCCTCGTTTAGAGGCGAAACAATTGTCGACGTTTTGTTGTCTTTTTTAATTCTGCGGAAAACAATGCTATTACAAATTTAAAAAGTTTAAAAAAAAATTTTAAATTATTTTACTTACCATTGCTTTAATCAAAACCAGTCTAAAAAATACCTTAGTAAAGGTCTACTAGGTAGGTACTTACCTATCCCTATAGGTATTAGGTTTCCATTGATATCAGGTATGAAAAAACTAAAAATGGTTTAACGCGACTGCAGCCGCGAGAGCTCACAAGCTACACACATACCTACGAGTATGTAACATTTTAAACCACATTAGTATTCAACCGTAGTTCTATTAGCATTGTCTTATAATAAAAGCCAAACAATATTAACGAGTGTTAGTTGCCCACATAGTTCTAATATTGAAACAATGTCAGTGAAATTGTCACTAAAGTACTAAACTAACAAGCTAGGGTTGTCTCTCCAACGTTTTATGTTATTCGACATAAGTACAACATAAAAATATAGGTTTAACTACCTAGCTTACTTTTTATGAAAATTCTACTTCTCTTTTTTGCCAGCTGTCGTTTTACAGGAACTCTTAACCTGTCTTTTTTGTCAGAACTATTAAAACGTTATCACTGCTTCGGTGGCGTGGTCGGTAGTGCATCGGCTTACGACTCCGCAGTCTCGGGTTTGATCCACAAATGTTTGTTTCGAAGTTTGGGTGTTTTCTATAATTATATATTATGTATGTATTTAGAAATATATAAGTATGTTTATCAGCTACCTAGATCCCAAAACACAAGCTTATAGCTTAGTTTGGGCTAGATGGCGTTGTGTGAAAATGTCCGAAAATATTTATTTATCGACATAATGCTGCAATATAGGTTTTGAACAGTTTAATGCCTATTTACCAATACCTTAGTACATACCAAATAAAGTCACTAAACTTACTAAAAGATCTAATGGCTTTTCAGGTCACCGCTTCTTTTTAGAAATATTTTTTTAGAGATTACTTTTACAAATTACTTACTGTTTAGTATCCGATTGAAAGAACGCTTTGAAAATATTTATTGTTTTTTCTTTCAACCTTAGGTAACTACCATATCGCGAGTTTGTTTATTTACTTACCGCGATATTCTGGCGAACTACTGTTTCAAGTTTTGCCATTCAATGTGCTCTGAAAATCTTTCCACTTAATATCGACGCAAAATAATTATTCCACGCACCTTTGGAAAGTATATACATATTTTCAAATAAAATTAAAATTTTAGTCATCCTTCCCCAGGTCTCAGAATCTCAGATCAGATCAGGTTTCCCTGTGACCACAAACCCTGTAAAGGTCGCGTCAGGATTAAATAAAAAAAAAGTAGTAACTCAATCCCTTAAAAGTGTTTTATATCAATTTTGATAATGCAATATTTTTCATTTAGTGACAGCCCTATCACCACAGTATAATCTAATTTATCACTCTCTTTGTTCTCCGAAGTTTGTGCCAACATCGCATTCTATTTATCCATGAATATATTCTGTGATATACGAACTATTGAAATAAAAATTGTTATTTCACTCGTAATTCTTTTGCTGTCAAATTCACTGTTTGATATTGATAGATCCTTTATTTTCAGTGCTCTTAATATTATGCCAAGTTAACAACAAGAAAGTTATTGTAAAAGTCACGTACAATGCAGTTTTTTAATTTTTCAAATTATAAAGTTGCGTTTTCTTAAATTATAAATTTGTAATACAAAAAATAGGATATTATATAATGACGCCATTTAGTTTTAATCAAACTGGGTGTAGGTAAAAAGGCGTAAGCTGAGCTTTGCATTTGTGTGTACAACACGTGTGTGTAATACAAGTCACATTATACGTTCACGTACGTACACTCACACAAATGCAAAGCTCAGCTTACGCCTATAATATACTTTACTATAAGAACTATATGACAGGTCTTTAAGTCATTTTCTTATTCATTAACTGATACCCAAATAATCTAATCCTCGATACAAATAATACTTATGGTTCTGACCTGGACATGCAAGTGTTACTATTGGTATACACTGCAGATTAGGAAATTAATAAAAAACTGTTTAACATAATTATTGCAACAGAAAGATTTTAAAAGGAATTTCAAACAAAAACCTTTCCTTAATAAGTTGTCGCATAAACATTGTTTTTTCGGCCGTTTTTAATTTGGCACTGCGAATGCACACACCACGCCTCGTTGGTTGCTAACATTGATCAATTATTGCAAACACCACTCAAGATATCCTTTGATGTCTAAAACATAAAATGTGTAAAAATGTCACAGAGTCAATGGCAATTATTGCTCGCAGTTTTCCTTGCGTCAGAGAATAATACAAAAAAAAATATTGAAACAGAGCTTAATTAATTTGTGAAAACGTAAAGAATATCCATTCATAACATAACATAACATAGCATCACGCCTTTTTCCCCGAAGGGGTAGGCAGAGGTGTGCAAAGACACCCACATCTCGCCAGCTATGTTAGGTCCCATGTAATAGGGGGCGAGCCTATTGCCATTTATCGGGCACAAGTTCCAGACTCTGGGATAATTATCTGGGTAAAATTCTAAAGAGAATTATACATTATCCACCAGACCCGGGAATCGAACCCGAGACCTCGAGCGTGGCAGTCCGTACATAGTACCATTGTGCCACCGAGGTAGTCATATATCATATATATCCATTCATTAACATGGGATATTAGTGGGTATTTAACTGACACTGATGGACACGGAAAAAAATCACATTTTTTGGAATTTTTATTCATTTTGTATGGTTGACAACATATTTTCTTGACAAAATTTATTAAAACGCACAGACACAAGTATTCTAGTGATTTATTATTGGATAGATTTTCTTCGAACCAATTTAGGAGTGAAGTGTATTTATGTTACTGTGGGTTAAGTGACAAGTAAATTGCGTTGACATGGACGTTGGTGCTAAAAATAATATGATTTTTTACCTATTTAGTTATGTATTGCCACATTGTTCTTTTTTTTTTTCGAGGTTTTTTCCTAAATGTCAGTCGCGTCTGCTTTTGCCTCGAGTTTTCTGAGCGAAGCGTGAAGAAGGACATGGGTCAAGCTGCCCAGTACAGTGCCCCTTTCGAATTTGTCCCATGAAAGTGACCCCCGACAACCAGAGGTCATCTTGGCTTTCCAACACACGAGCGGCGTCACTTAAACAATAAAAAATTAATATTTTTTTTTAATTTTTGATAAAATATTTTTTTTATAATAACGACACGTTTTACACTACGCCATCTATACTTTTGCCGTGAAACTAGATAACTAATAGGTTCTTTTGTAATTAAATAAACTTACATTATGATAGGTACACAGATTTATACTAAGATACATCAAGTTTGTTGCGAAGAGGTATCCAGATCATTGTTGTACATGTTTTCATAGTTTCGTACATAATATACTTATATTCACACCTATTTCTTATCAGTGGTAGGCAGAATACAATAAATTTATTATAATGAGTAAAATGATGTTAAAACCCGTTATTTATACATACCTATTTATTTATCTTCGCGTGTATGGGAAACCACACAGATGAGCAAACTGTTTGACAAACTGTTCGATAGATGGCGCTGTGCCGTTTTTTTATGTGACGGTATGGTTTCGTTCACAAATGTTATTATAGTTTGAAGAACGTAATGTCATATTGCTGATCAACGGACGAGGAACCTTTAATAAGGTTAACTCTGGAATTTTTATGTAGCCGCCAGTCACTTTGTAAGTGATACGGCTCTAAAATATGTACATAATGATTTATAATGTAAATCTTGTGTGGATTTGTGTTTGTGCTATAGTCACAAATAGTACAAATACACAATGTGGTACATGTGATATACAAACAGGAACACACAGACAGACATACATAATCATAATACATTATGTACTTAAATTAAGTGTAGATTTTGATTTAATGGGTATAGTTTAGTTTTTAGTAAGTGTAAATTGTATTTTCATCTACTATTATGTATGTATAATTTAATTGTTTAATAAATAAACTTTATTTATATACATTAATATGGTAATTAAATTTTTTTCGTAAAATTAAAACTTAAATTAATAAATTTACATATATTTATAATTATTTATACTATAACTATGTACATATTTATAAAAGTACTAGCAGACAGACGCCCGTCCCGCTAAGCTAAGTAGGTACTAGGTCGCCGCAGTCGCGAAACGTACCGTTACGCTGCAGCATATATTTGAGCGAAGCGAGTTTTGATTCAAAGCGATAAAACTCTGTCAAAGTATTTTTTGTCATTACGCTATGGGAATTTTTACCATCAATTAAATTATTTTTATTTGATCGAAATTCAAAATTCTGGCTTCGTAAGAACCTGGGTAATTCTGTAAGCTTTTGATGAGTGCAAGAAAATCCGAAATCGGCCGAGTATTTGCCGAGAAACAATTTAACACAATTTAACATAAATCGTAATTTGAGTCACCCGTTGAGAGCTCCGCTCGCCTTCGGCTCGCTTCGCTCAGTAATATATATAATCTATTATCTATGACTCACAGTTTCGCCCATTTGACAAATTAAATACACAAAATCCTTCCTCGAGAAGAAATTCGTGAATCGTTCTTTTCTTTTCCTTATAAGAACTTTCTCAATGTTGAAAACAAAAAAAAATGCGAATCAGTTATGCGATGACCAAGGGAAATACTTTTATCCTACACTGACGAAAAAAAAATTCACTGGGATTTTTTTCCAAATGTACCCCTTTAACGCCAAGTTCAACGTATTAACTAAGTTACATTGTAATCTTTCAAGTCCGTATCATTTTGTATGCGTCCAACAATTTTCCATCATTCATCACCAACTCATCACTGTCATCATTAACTTTCTTATCACCCATCAATATCATTACGACATCACCATTCAATTACAATTAGAGGGCTTTCGTGTTTGATCCTATTATTACATACATAAGAATTTTTTTGGGAAAAATGTTTGGAAGAAATATGATTGAAAGTTGTACAATGGTGTTCGTGTACTTTGATGTGACAAGAGGGAGTAATCAATGGTTATCGATGGTTGCTTTGATGTTTGTATTGAAGTAAATATTATAAGACCTTTAAGACCAAAGAATTTATAAAATATAAGAGACGTGAAGTCTCTAATATTTTATAAATTCATTGTAATTTTATTTTTATCATTTATTTCAGGTCACATGAGAACAGTTATAAGATGTTATTATACTAGGTATGCAATGCATGCTGATGTTGCAAAAAACTGAGCGAAGTGTTAAATTTTCGAACGACAACCATTGTTTTTTTCGGTGATTATTCCGATTGTCCGAGTTTTTTTGGTCTAAACCACCCTCACGCCACACGTTATCACTGTGGTAAGTTTGAAGGAGATCGGTTCAGGCGTTTAGGAGGAGTAAGCGGACAAATGAAATACATGAGTCGCCTAAGATTAAGCTTCGCTCAATTAACTTATACTTTTTGCCCTAGCGAGAGAGTCCAAATTACAAAAAAAATAAAAAAATTTTTTGAAGATTTTTTTATGAATGTGGTACTTGCTAAGATGCCCGTAACTCTGAACCAGCGTGAAAACAGTTTTCGTCGAGAAAAATTGGTATTTTCGAAAGCAATCAAAATACATACATAAAATAACATAACATCACGCCTTTTTCCGAAGGGGTAGGCAGAGGTGTGCAAACACACCCACATCTCGCCAGCTATGTTAGGTCCCATGTAATAGGGGGCGAGCCTATTGCCATTTACCGGGCACAAGGTCCAGACTGGGATAATTATCTGGATAAAATTCTAAAGAGAATTATACATTATCCACCAGACCCGGGAATCGAACCCGAGACCTCGAGTGTGGCAGTCCGTACATATTACCATTGTGCCACCGAGGTAGTCGAGGTAGCAATCAAAATAACACATCGTCTACTTTTCATTCCTGAATCAAGTAGTCAGTATTTGTTGTTCTGATTCTAGACAAACAGAAAAAATGACAATTGTTTTTTGTATACCTACCGAAAACACTTTCATGTGCATTTAAAAAAAAAACGTTAATTTGGTAATTAGAAACAAACTTTAAATTTTTTTTGTAGACAAAAAAAAATCAACCAAACAGACATTATCAAGACAATCATAACTAGGCAACAGTGAACACATCGCGGAAATCGATTCTAATTCGAACGTCTGTATCGGAACCGTACATCGATGTATCGTTATACCGCCAAGCCCTCTTGTTTGTCGGATCGATTATTCCACTTCGTCTACCACTTATTGGGTTCAAACATGTCGGTGTTCTGAAGATATTCGGTGCGATTGTGACATAATTAAAGATCTTTATTATATGTTGTATAGTTTCTTTACGAGAAGGAAAACTCGACATAAAACTCTATACCAACTCGTCCGTCCAGCGTGGTTATAAGTACGCTGAATTCCATCCCTCTTTGGGGGAGGTTTATATCCAGCAGTGGGGGTCATGATCAGATTATTAACTTCTTCGAGGCTCTAGTTATTCTCGCTCATGATGGAACTGCTGACAATCGCACGAAGTTCTGGCAAAAATCGCCATGGTCAGTGATAGTAGTCGCTTCACGGAAAAATATCAAACTTCAGCCGCATTGCAGTGAAACAAGAAAAAATAAACCCCAACTGAGTTGAGAAAATGCTCAGTGGATGATAATGCTCTGTGGATGATAATGCTCAGTGGAGGATAATGCTCAGTGGATGATAATCAAAGACCATTTTCTTGTCTTAAATTACAACAATGTTATCATCACTCCCGTGACATCAGTGAGTGCTTAACATCGTAATATATCACGAAAACGGATAACATTAAGCGTTCAAAACTACATGATTTCACACTTAAATTACCATAAAGGCGTTAGAGTTGACCACAACACGGAATTTGATAACCAAAACCCACAATTGAACATTGCTTCTACTTTAACACAGTACAAATTACTTCAAATCGTGCGTTTGTGCATTTAATTACTCAAAAAAATGCTAATAAAACAAAAAAATAATAAATCAATGTTTTTTTACAAAATGTCTTAAGTTCGGCTTAGGGCAACATTTTGACTTTAATTCATCAAAATCGGGTATCGTGAAAAAAGTTATCTTCATAAACCTGTACGATATTCAAAAACTGACGGAAGCCAAAGGTCCCAGCTGGAACCTATGAGTAGCTAGTCATATAATAAAATATTTATAATAATATTAATATTTAGTAGGGCTCGTGGTCTAGTGGTAACCGACAATAAGTAAAGTATAAGGTTAAGCAACATCGAGTCAGGCCATTTTTTAAGACATTGAGACTCCATGCACGTTAAGCCGTCGGTCCCGGTTATCATACAAACATCTATGGCAGTCGTTAGAGGTAGTTGGAGCTCTAAATCAAAAATCCGACCTATCTAACTACAGAACATCGATATCGCCCATGGGTTGTGAAGATCTGATAGCAGTCGCTTCACGGAAAATATCGAAGTTCAACCGAATCGCAGTTAGACTGGAAAGCCGACCCCAACCGTGTTGAGAAAAAGGATCGGTGGATGATGAATAATATTAATGTTTTAAACAAAGATGTCAATATTAACCAACTGAGCTACGATGACTGTCAGTTGGTCAGAGCAGTCCCTCTGTTAGGGAAAGGCCGTGGGTTCGAGTCCCGCCGATGACATCAGTTTTTGTGATCTATTTATAATTTCTTTCTTAATATTTTAAGAATAGTTTAAGCAAACTCATTGCTTTGAAATACAAAAATATAAAGATGTCAATGGCATTAACGGGTTAACAAACACCACAAATTATAATTATTGTCAAAAGGTCGTATCCTCAAAAGGGTTAATAATCCCTGTGTAGAATTGGATTGTGTAAATTCTATTAGAAACTTCGCCAGATTGTGCCCATTGTGAAGTGTCTAGATTGATTTGAAGACTCATTTGAGGAGTTGTATGAAACAGTTGTTAGTTTGTACTATTGTTTTGTTATTAATTACTGTGAGTGCATGTGAAGGCTTCAATGATCCTCAATAGTGAGATTAATGAAGGGATTTCAGGTGGTATGGATTGTAATTTGGGTTGCGTTAGACAATTACTTAGGGGGATTGTTCGGTATCAACATAACATTGTAATAGCGAGGAAAGGGTTAATTTGATAAGAGATGTAGTAGTTCCACAGGAAAGTTAAAAGGAAACTGGTAAAGTTGTATCCCAAATCAAGAAGTCCTGAAAACTGACACGAGGATAAAATAAAAGTGGTACAAAATCTAGAAATAAATTCGACGATTTTTTGTGCTTTTCTACACAAAATGGTTATGTTTTAGATTCTTAGACCAACAAATAAGTCTAGGATAATAACGTCATTCGATTTATTCCATCTGATGAATTGATACGGAAAGATGACATCGAAATGAATGGATTAAAAAATCGTAGATCGTATTGCTAAAATATCGATCTTTTTTTATTTGTTTTTTTATATTGAGTTCGCCAAATTGACGCCGCGCGCCTGATGGTAACTCGTGACGACGTCTAGCGATTGTGGGCCATTCTCACAGCAGACAATACGGGTACTATAGAGCCCTCCACTTGACGACCTACTGATTTGCCTCTTCACGCTCCGATCACGCACGATCTTTCAAAAGTTTGATCCAGATCTAAAAACCCTTGCGTGTAAAACCCGACCACCACGACAGTACCGAGGCGGGGGCGCTGGGCAATGGACGCTGAATAAAAAACAGATCAGAAAACCCTACTTCCCGGTGTGGATCTAGTTACCAATAAATTTAGCAAAAATAATCGAGCCCATTTTTAGGGTACCGTAGTTCGAACCTTTATAGTTTCGTCATGTCTGTTCGGCTTTCTCCTCAAACGGTGAGTGCTAGAAACATGAAATTTTGCATGGATACGTGTATTTACTACGTTGACAAAAGGCTAAAAGAAAATTATGAAAAATATTGTTTTTTGGGGTATCTCCCCTTTATGTAACCAGAATTCGTTTTTTATTTCTTATATTAAGTCTAGGTCATAGGTCTTTGAAAAACATTCAGAGGCTTAAAATGCCGTATAACAAACAAGAGACAACCCTTACTGACTTACAGCTTCAAGTTGTCGCAGACGTCACGTATTTTTTGCGATTGTTAGGCGAGTGACCTGCTAAAATATTGACTTTTTTCAATTTAATTTTTTTGTGACTACGGACCCCTATTATATGCGTGCCCAACATGCACTTGGCCGGTTTTTTTCTTTAACCTTTTAACATTAATTCATATTTATCCTAAAACCTCAACCCTCTCGTTCTTCACGGATAAACCCTCACGATATTGTCCCCCTTTCGGCCACGTTGTCAAATGATATTTTATAGGACAAAAACCGGACGCCCCTGCAAAAATAATATAGCTCTCGAACTAAATTATTCACAAAGGTGTAGCGCTGGTAAACCAACCTTATGAATAATATATAAAGCATTCGATATCTATATTATAGATATAGTATATTATGCAAACTTTTGACGGTCGCAGTGGCCTCCTATCAAAATAGCGTCATGCTTTTTTAGTATTTTCTGAAAATAGAAAATTGTTTGACTTATTTCATAAGAAGTCATATTTTTGTAACTATTCTTTCGATACTTATTTAAATTTTTCTGATAGTGGACTAGCTAGTATGCTAGGAGCTTTGTTCGCTATGTGCGTAGCGCTTTAACACGAAGAATTTCTCGAAAGGAAACATTTTTGGTGACATATTTATTTGCTGCTCTGCTCTTATTGATTGTAGCGTGATGTTAAAGACTAAAATCTACATAGATTGTGAGTGTAATATCCAACCTAACAAGATTTTTTTGAATAGCCAGATACTATAGGTTTGCGCTTACAAACAAACATTCTCTTCAACTTTGTAATAGTTTCAATCTCAAAACCTTAGCAACTTATGTACCTTATTTGTTTGTTTAAGACAAGTAATGGTAAAAAAGATGTATTTTCTTCTGTTCATTATACCAATAGATGAGTACCAACTAGGGATGATGCCGTGAGGTGAGGTGAAACCGTTCAGTGAGTGCTGGAACGTTAAACCATTGGAAAATATGCAAGTTCCACCAAATAATATAAATTTCAATATCAATTCATTTTCCAAATAGTTTTACAATATGAATTGTAAAACTATAGTCCTGAACTATAGGCTTGAACCAGCGACTGACAAAACCTCTAATATTGCGTCCACTATTTAATTATATCACTGTGCGACATACGGTATCGCTATAGTTTGATTGCGATTCATATAGTTAAATTATTTGGGAAGGAGCATAATTCATTGCTAAACAAATACCTGTATAGTCAATCAATAGATTCTGATGTTTATTTCAAACCCTGGGAGAACGTAAAATAGATAACAGTAGTGAGTCATCCAACAATTTAAGTACCAGTAAGCCAGAATGTCAGACGGCTATGAGACAATAACTGGCCCTTGGGGTTCAAACGATCGTCGCCCCTTCAGACGTCACGTGACCAAGAAAGGGCTCTTTCACACTACTAAAATGTTCGCGCCATAAAAATGCCTTACATTTCTCCTTCAGTTTTTATGATGTAGGTTTTTTTTAGTATTTTCGGTTTAATGATCTCTTTAAACACTATTTTAGTAAGGAATTTGACTGATTCCATTATTATCAGAAGATTTTAAATAACAAAACTGTCTATGAATGGTATGAAATTCGTATCATCTCAGTTTTTCAACGAATATTTTTGTATATTGATTTAACATTCTTAGAAAAGTTCGTTTCTATGTTAAAATAATGTATAAAGTTTAGATGTTTTTTTATATATTGTTACTAATTTATAAATCTAATAATAATACTTAGATTAAGTTAGAGAAAAAAAAATCTTTAGCATTGAAATTTTTGGATATTCTATAAAATGAACTAAGCAGGTATCTATATTATAGAATGTGAATTAAATAAGGTGGTGATATAACTAATTAAGTATATATATATATATATCACGCCAACATCCTGGAAGGGGTAGGCAGAGGTGTATTACAAACCCATACTTTGCCAGTATTTTTGTCGGTCTCACTTAATAGGGGTCAAGCCTATTGCAGTAACCGGACAGTAAAGCATATTTAAAGCTACTTTGTAATTCAATCCAAAATTCCCACAGTCAGGACAGATGTTACACACCATGAAATATAATCTTTGCAGTCTGAGCACAGATTAAGTACGGAGCACTAATTGAGTACACACAAAGTTAAAATAATTAAACGCTATCTATGATAGTATAGATTTTTGAAAAAAGCTCACCTGTACATTATTCCAAAAAATATTTCTATTCGTCGGTAAACTCTGACCGGTTTCGCCTTATGGTATCATCAGAGGTGTTTACTCATATTCAATCACTCACACTATTCACTTTTGTAACACATAAATAGAAAGCATAAATTATCATAGTAGAGCTTTTAATCAAGTAAATTACACAAAACACAAATAATCTATAACTAAATGCTATAATCTGAATTAACCAAATTTCAATACAGTAAAACATCAATAGTGTCCCCTACCTAGTTTATGTTTCGGTGAGCAACCGCGCCATGGCCCCTGAGATTTGACAATAACTCTCAATAGCTGTATTCTACCGCTTTCAATGAATACTGAATTGAGAGCTTCGTGCATCTTAGAAACAACCTGTTTCAATTTAGATTATTGCTTTCTAGTTCGCGTTGCAATATCTTAATACAACCCTCTGTAACTTCACCGCTTTCCTCTACTTTAGATACGTAACATGCAAATAATCTACGAGTATATAGTAGACGACTACAAATTGTGTGTCTGTACAATTAATGAAATTAACAAAAACAAGTGTGAGCGATATAAAAACAAAAATAGGTAAAACAGAAGAAGAATTTTGATTTTTTTGGTTAATTTAGATAATTTATATGAATACTTACATACACACACACACAAAATCACCGCTTTATCTCTGAAGATAACGAATTTTTGAGTGAATTTTGCGATAAAAAACGTAGTTTGAAATGAAATCCAATGGATAATACTACTGATTTAGAACTGAGTACTTTCAGGTTTGCGCTATGTGAAAGTACGCGTTGTACATAAAAACAAACATCCAAACTCCGAAATAACATTTGCAGAGCGTTCAATACTTTGAATAGGATCGAATCCGAGACTTCTGAAGTAGCTATATCATGTACGCTGTTCATTCAACCGACTAGTCTACAGGCAATTATTGATATTAAACGAATGCGCTAAATGTAATCAGAGCTCGGAGATTAATAATGAAATACGACTGTGTATTTTATTCATTGACCTTCCAAAATTAACAGAGATAACGTCTACAAAGGCTCGAATTGAAAGGTGCCCCTTTCGCTCTATAATCTACAATCGAAACAAAACTCGTAACGCGATTGTCTGTCCGTTCATTTACTTAGCAAATTATTCTTTGTCGAAACGGTAGAAGCTTTGAATCCATTAATTCCGTGATGGGGTCACAAAGAGGTGGTACGAATTAAAATAATATATTCTACGACTTCAATGGGGCTCCCTTCGTCCGGTACGCGACTGTTATTACAAGAATAATGTATTTAAATCAGAGTCTGCTTTCAGATGAAGATGTAACGTTTTGTGAGTCCAACGAATAAGTGATCACGTACGACACCATTAGGATACACTTTATGTGCAAATTATAGCCCACCATTTTTGAGTGAGCTTTACAGAAATGTTCAGAACAATTTTGTTCGTTAGATAACTTTTGATACTAACATTATTATGACTGTAAAATGCATGTGAGAGTTCACATATGTTTTAATATTTCTAACTTTAAGAAGCTTTAATTTATATATCCAGGGCACAAGTCTTTCTCACCTGCATGAGGCGAACCTGGTAACAGATGAATCTTTGGAAATACTACTCACAGAAACGGCTATAGGCTCTCCCTATTAAGCAGGACTAATAATGATTTAGAAAATGTACGGGTAATAAACGCTTATGCTTACCCTTTTGTGGATAAAGACTTGGTTTTTTGGTATTTTGTACATTTTTGTATAAAGTCAGATTATTTTACTGTCGATACATTGCACTTGGTGGAACTTGCTTTATATTTTTCTATAGTTTTACTTTTTAAACCGGTTAAATATTTACAGTGGAAAAGTATAGTGTTTTTTGTGAAAGACAAAGTCATATTACTTTGCAGTGTATAGACAAATAACAAATTAATCCTGCCGTCAAAAGGGTTTGCAAACTACCCTCCGTTGAGAGATAATTCAGAATATGATCACCCCATCGCCGAATATTTCTGAACAAACATTTCGATGTATTTATTCTGGTGTTTATTTTGTAGCGTAATATGTCGTGTTCCACTTTGATGTCGTGAAATCGCTTCTGTTCTTCGTCAGCCACCCAAGGATTTATATCTATTACGTTAGTCGTTTAATTCTCTGTTTTAGTACTATCTATTTTGGATTTAGATTCCCTTGTATCATTATTATTGGTTATGACGTTGTCGTTCGTTGATTTCGCATCGAATTATTGCATATGGTTGGTTGGAGTTTGTTTGGCAGTATGAATGGTTCATTATATGTGGGGTACTTTGAGTCGGCTATTTGCGATGTAAACCATTGTTTATGATTTAGGACAATTGTTTGTGTTGCACTGTCAAAGGATGTGCACTTGTTTGTTTTTTGATGGGACGTGGGAGATGGAACTATTAGATAAACAACTATAAAGAAGCCTAATGACAAAAAGGTTGCTTATAGGTCATTGCACTTAAGTATAGTTCTTATGGGTGTTGGTTCTTATTGTTCAGTTAATTGGAAACATAAACATAATAAGTAGTATTTTTTGCTTTTGTGTTATTATATTGCTAGTCGTAGCTTACTTACAATATTAGCAGAAATTTGTGAAAAACTTCTATGCATCATTACTGTCTGGAAATGTCCCTAGAATATTGGCTGAGTTGGTACGTCGTTGAATGGTGATACCAGCTCTTAAACAAAAAAACGAGGCTGAAGAATGGTGCCCGCTGATACCTCAAAAATAAATGCCACAACTTCTTGTTTTGCTTTTGTGAATTTATTGAAATGTGATTCGGTACTAGTTAGTGGAAATGAGTCTACAAAAGTTGAATACAGTCCTTGTAATGTACCTACCTACTGAAGTGGGAATGGCTTTACCAAACAGTTGTGACTTTTGACAAACTCTTTTATTTCATATCAACTAGTTTTCTACTTTTTATGTGAGTGAACTGCTTATTTTCCAATTTTTTGTTGATTTTTTTTTTATAAAGAGCACGCTTTTCAGTAACAATATTAAAGCGCTACTGATTTGTAGAAGTACACGATATTATTTTATTTTGATTAGTGCTTTCCTTGTTACGTAAGTGTATGCGTAATTTTTAGGGTTCTGAACCCAAAGGGTAAAACGGTATCCCTATTTCTGAGACTTCGCTGTCCGTTCGTCCGTCTGTCTTGGGCTGTATCTCATGAACCATGATAGTTAGAAATTTTCTCAGACGATGTATTTCTATCACGTCTATCTGTAACAACAAATACTAAAAAAACAGAATGTAATTAATATTTAAGGGGGTTCCCATAAAACAAACGTTATTTTTTTGTTGTTTAGGTGCAGAACCCTTTGTGCGCTAGTCCGACTCGCACTTGGCCGGTATTTTACATTGCTCTAGAACGCAATAGCCGGAGTAGCAACACTTCAATACTCTAGCAACAAAAACTCAAAATATTAAAACTAGGTTTCCCTGAATAACGTTAAGTTATACTGCGTTCGTTTATTCGTTCATTCACTCACGATTCATTCCGTACTTGCCTAAAGATACAATGGTCTCTCATCAGAGTCTCTTGTTTAGGGAAAATCGCAGTCTGTATATGCCTTAATTGTTGATGTTACTTCTTGTTTGAAGGAAACATACATTTATATAGCATCCAGGCTTTTTTTGTTTTATGAGAGTATTTATGTATTTATTCCCAAAGGGGAACCTATACTGCACCGCCGAGTTTCTTGCCCTTCTTCTCGGACGTATGGTAATCGAATGGGTGGATTTTTTGACCTTCATTAAGTGTGTAAATTGTAACTATTTTTAATAGAAATATTTTGAGTTTTTACTTTGACTTCAGACTAAGAGGCGTCCATTACACCCACATTTCGCCAGTATCTGTCAAGTAATAGGGATCGAGACTATAACGATACTATCTGAAATGTCTTCGGACACTTCAGATAACTTATCAGAACCTCTTCTGTCTTTAAACAGGTTCATACATTTATACATAGAATCTTGTTGGTTACCAGAAGAGTAAGCATAGAAAAAAGAAATATGAATAAATAATTATTGAAAGAAAGGGGACTGCAAAAGTGAGCAACTTAAACCCTGTAAGCTTACCTATACCACAGATATCCCCCACAAAGAAATGGAGCTGGTCTATATTACGACTATTTCCCTAAGTGACTGTTATTTATACATAAAATTTCCAATAGATATCGAGTCAGAACCCAGTATTTCGATAAAACGTCTGTGTAAATACATACTTACCCTAATTATTTGACAGACACGATAATTGCACGGAGTTCTGCAGAAAGCAATCATGTGAGGAAAACTATTTTCTTAGGTTTTACGGCTTTCTTTGGTTACTGTATCTCAGCTTCTAGAAGAGATATAGAATTGGCTATCTTTGTAAAAAATCTATCATGTCGAATTTAGTATGTCGTTTAAATCTCATTTTCGAAAAAAAAACCACATGGCTGCATTTTGCATAACAACCATTTCCATATAACCATTCCATTTTTAAGGTTCTCGATAGTCTCCCAGTGCCTATACCTCATAGGTATACTAAGTCTCTGAAGCCTCAGTAAAGCTTGGAAGATTGTAACACAGCATAGAACAATAGAATACAATATGACACGGTGATTGGACATTGTCTAAGCTATATTGACTGCATTGTTTGCGGAGTAATCATAATGTCAGTATTACCCTCGGAGGGTCGGTGGCATGGCTCAAAAGTATGGAGTTAGATATTTTATAAAATTTAAAAAAGCATTATGTAGAAACTCACTTTTACCGATTTAGCCCAAAAGTGGACACATTGCTAGTAAGACTGGGCCGAAAAGTCCTCGAGTACTTCAACGCAGCGAGGGTAGGTTAATTTAAAATACAGTTCCTAAGTTCAGAAAACTTTCGACAGAGTAGAAATGGCACTGTTTTTAAATTACAAGCTGATTGCCGTGGCTCCACCCGCGTGATATAGTTTTCTTGTTCCCGGTTGGAACACATTACCGGGATAAAAAGTAGCCTATTTTACTCAGGGATAATGTAGCTACATATCTGTAAAAGAATAGAATATATAATAATATATAATATATATATATAATATATATATATATAATATATATATATAATATAATAATATATATAATATATAATAATAGAAAAAAAAGAATTTTCAATATTGGTTCAGTAGTTACGGAGCCTATTCGCTTCAAACAAACCATCAAATCTTTCTTCTTCATAAAATTACTACAAATAATTTGCTTGCATAAATAGCTTAACTACACACATACTTTTAACATTGTATGTAAACCTTTCTACATGATGGATAAGATACTTTGGAACTCAGTCTAAAGTTATCACATGACATTAAAACTTTATGTTAAGTATATCTACCAATTACTGAAATACAGGAGGATTATAGGAGTCCATCTCCATACTTTATTGCAAGCCCACTTGTCTCGAGCTGTCGCGTACCGATGGGTAATTTCCCCCATTGTCAGGCACAAGAAAATGCAAACATGGATTCATAGCCACTAGATTCGACACAATATCAAATCGCACAGAGAATCTCATAAATTCATTACCACGTAAAAAATGTTGTCTCTACCCGATATTATTTCTGGATTAATTTTAAGAAAATTTTATGGGATTGTATTAATATTTTTTTTAATGTAATAGTTTTATGAACAAATATATTTTAGTGTCTTAATGTGATTTGCAAATTACGGTCATGTTTTATTGTAGAGTGACCACAAAATGTTCCTATAGTCTTGACTTCTGGCAATTACAGGTGACAAATGATGTAAGCATTTGAACATGGAATGGATGTTATGACTTCAGACGCGTATTTATACACAATTACAGTTATATATTTTTAATTGTATTATTTATGTGTTAGTTTCAGAACATTTTAAAACACGTAATAAACAACAGTTTTACGATCGTTTAGTTTTGAAGTAGAGATCTTTCTTTGTGGTCGGTAGAATTAAATATTGTCCGCTTGTTATTGTTGACTATTGTTTATGGGCTATGTCATATAAGTATCTCTCACATTGAATAGCCATTTGTTAATAATAAATAAGATGACGTCACATCCACATCAAGTGTCTAAAATTTCAAAGTACTTACTATATTCTATTTTTGTATTAGTTTTAGAAACTTCGAGATGAAAAGCTTCAATTTCTATAGCAACAATATAAAATCTCTGGAAAATATAATAGATATCCTCGTACCTTGATTACCTGGAGGGTTTCACTGTCTGCGTTGGAATAGAAACACTAGGATGTTTTTATATATATAATTTCCGAGATAGTTCATTACATACAAACTGCCACGGCTTTAGGAGTCGTGGGTGATCAGAAGCGATACAATATTTAGTTCTATATCGATATAGGTTACAGGTCTCAGAATCGATGGACGTGTGCTCAATAGGAAAGCTGATTTTTATATTTTTGCAATCGAAAAGTCAATGTTTTTTTTTCATCTGGAAAGCGTACTTTATAGATTTTTATTTTTAACCTCAATGTCTCATCTAGTATATTATCAGATTAAGCAACAGCTATTACACTTGTTACTACATTTTGTTCAAGTTTCGGCGCGTGGGGAGATTTCTTGTAATTCTCCTCGATAATTCCGACCTCCCTTTGCTTTACTCAATAGAAGCCAATTGTGCGATGCAGGACTTGTTTTGACATGTCATTTTATTTTTCTTTGAAAATATTTTTTTTATGTGTTTTATTAACCTTCATTGTGTTATTATTAGGAAAATGAAACAGGCGTCATACCAAATAAAAAACAAACAAATTTTGTGTTAAAGTTTAAGTGAGTACAAAATATAGGTGTAGGTTCTGTTACCGAATCAATTAACTGATAAGTACAAGTTAATTACAATAATATAACATTTTTAAGTAAATAAAGGAAAGTACATACCAAGGACTAAATACGAAATAACTATAAAAAATGAAAGAAATATTAAAGTAGAAAAAAAGTCTGAAATAATGAAAACCTAGTAAGAAATCTTATTAAATTTTATTATAGAGAATTGAAGTGAATCTGCTCCTGGAAAATTTCTGCCGCAGTCCTTATTCTTTTTTTCCAAAGGAAAAAATATTTCTTCGTTCCTCATTCAATTACGGACGCCTCACAATATTTTTCTATTTAATTTTTATTTTCATTGTATTCCCCCGTCGCCTAAGACTTTTATTCACTTATTTCATTTGAAATGTCTTTATAACGTCTGGGCCTTTGTAAATATATTTCTATTGAAGATACTTTATTATAAACAGATTGGAAAATTTACTATTCTTATTAGCATACTTTATAAAGCTACTTGTGAACATCAAATACGTCTTGATTTTGGCTTTATGTTTGAAAGAATAAAAGTAGATCACGTCATTTTATGGTTTCTTTCAAATAAAACTAGCTATGCAATGCATTCTGCTGTTGCAATCATTGAGCTGAGTTTGTCGATCCGGGTCGAACTCCTAAACGACTGGACCGATCTTTATAAATTCAGATATATGCACTCACGGTGATGGTCACTATGACCGTGCCAAATTTCAGAAAGATTGGTCCAGTCGATCTCCGATTCTCGATATGTCTTCAAAAACATTCAACAGCTATTCGCAAACTCTATCAAGATCAGTCGTTCCGGAACTTTTCGAGTGGTATACAATAGCATAGCTGATCTATTAAGACTCGAGCCAAAGACATCGAAATCGTTCAACAATTAATAAGTCATCTCCGTAAGGGTATCGTAGGAGTCTTTAGTTGGATATTATATCTACATAGGTACCTTAACCATTTATCTAAGACGGGCAATAGGCAATTTCCTATGTCAAATAGATTGGAAGCAAGTTTACTTAGACCGTCCGATCTGTCCATCGTGCACTGATTAATTTCTGAACGGATGCACGTGTTAATATAACTCGTATAAATTAGAAGTCCGATCTAAATATGACAGTTTATTTATATTAGATTGACCTGATTTAAAAATTAGGTTCAATGAAATTTATTGATTTGAGTATATTATTGATGAATTTGGTGTAAAGATTTACAATATCCAGCTCGTTAGAGATATAGACTTCGATGTCCTGGGTACTACCTTAAAAAAACGGCTAGGTCTTCGAGGAATAGCGTCGCCAAGGAGACACCTGGGTCTTTTAATATCTAGTTTATGAGGATTACGTACTTTAATAAACATAAAAACTAAAAATACTATACTACCTACGTTAAATGCACTCAACTGTCCTGGGCAACAAAGCTGACAAGCGTAGAATTTCGTAGAAATCTGGATTAAAACTCGGTATTTGGTTGAAAACACTAAAATACTAGTAAAAAGAACTTAAATTATAAACGATGCATAACAATAAATCTATAATCAAAATACATTTCAAATTCACTAATCGAACAACCCTTTTATCACTATTGCACTGAACCATTTAAAAACAATTCCAGTGTTGCAAGGGGAGGTGTTTACAAAAACAATTTGCTACCAATTCGGTTAGGCACACCATTGTTGCCGCACCCCACTGCAAATTGAAATCGACTTGCACCATTGAACCAGAAGGCTTTTTATTAGACTAAGTAACTGTACTAAAAATATTGTAAACCATCAACTAGTATGATTTCGAGTCAAAATAGATTTATACAAAACAATTTCTGTAATTTTCCGTCAAAAACTACGTCTTATATGAGACATTTTTTATCTATTTTTTATGAAAATTATGGAATTAATAACGTGTTTCATAAAATTAAGATGCATTACCAAGAAAATTAACGTTTCCGAACGTAATATTGAATTGTCAAATATTTCCCGCCGTTTCACCATTTTCTTGTTCACACCACAACATGGCGTCTATATATTTTTATTAAAACGGAAACGATTCCAGTTTCAATGATATATTTATCGATTTCTACTGATATAATTTGGTCACTATAAACCCATGCCCTATTTTTCAACTATTTTTACTTCTTTTTATTCACCTTTATTTCTTGTCAATGACCCGTGTGCTTCCTTGAAATCAAAATAATATTGTATAGACGGTCTTTTAACACAGCCTCTGTGTTCGTAATTATTTGGCATACTTGATAATTTACTGTTTAATTTTTTTATATTCCCGACGGATTCGTCGTGCAAAATTCGTGTACTCTAAACAAAATCGTTTCTGAACCAATAGCATGTCACCTCCATGAAATTCTTTCGCTTATTGCGTTCACGGTAACGCTCAGTTCTGTTTCAGGGCTACAGATAAATGCTATTATCCTCAGTGTGCTACTAGAACTTGTCTGGTATCGATTTTTTATTTAGGTCTTCGGAAAAAATATTAATACTGTAATCATAGCGTATATATTGTAAATTAAACTACTTTTTTAGTCTCAATAGTTTTTAGGTTATACTGCCGGTCAAATTCCAAGCCACTGTATAATCTTGGTGGTGTGAGGACTGATAGGTTCCTTACCAAGGTCATTGGTAAATACTTAAATAAATGTTAAGCGCACTTAGTCATTTAAAAGAATTAAATGAAGTGGTAACCCTTAATTTCAGCAACATGCTAATTCGTTTTACATTCGATAATGTGAAATATCTTTGGGTGAATCTAAACCAGCTATTTATGCAAACTTATTCGTGTTATCTAATAGATTACACTTGTTTCATTATTCTGAACAAAATTTTCTTAAGTAGGATATAGGGCTCTACTATAACTTGCTGTTTGTTCAGCAAAGTTATCCATTTTCCTTTACTTACTTTATAATCCTCATACTCTACAACGTCATCGATCATTAATGTTCAAAGACTAAAATGCTTTGCCAAATGACATTAAGTGTACATTTCAAAATAATCACACAGATTCAAGAGACTCGTAGACAGACAGACATCAAAGCAAAACGCCAGACACTATGCGCACTGGAACCGTTTGTTAACATAATCAATGAAGACGTTCCAAACTCAAATCAGCATCAAAGTACACATGGTACTGTGTAATTGTACAAACTAGCAAAATTTACTACGATTCCTGTAAGTATATCCACTATAAACACGCAAGTTAGTCATGTACTAACTAAATCAGTCAGATTAACATGGACCTTCCATACCCTTCAAATTTAACACCACACACAGCCACGTCTTTATCCTGAGGGGTTCATTTCGCCCACATTTCGATAAACACTGCCTCACATTGGGCAAGCCTATTGCCATTTCACGGCGCTTTGGGTATTTTTGCCAAAACTTCAGCCATCAGGAGTACCGCGTGCAAGCCAGGTTGAATTCTGTCAGTTTGTTTATTGGGTCCTTAGTACTAAATTTAAAGCCAATGTTGAGCCGTGAAATACAACCGGTGTTGAGGGATCTATGTAACGTGGTACATGATTCGACGGGCACCTTAAGTCCAAAGGAGGTAGTAACTGCAATTAGTACAATTAGTTGAGCCCAATTAGGTGCTTTAACGAAGCGAGTTTCGTAACTAGTCAGGGAGTTGGGTGACAAATACTACGTTTAGCGTCTGACCTGAGATCTTGATTAAACATTGATTATTTGTACACTGTCTGTTACAATTTATTATATACTATTTACATTTATTACTAGGTAAATGGTACATAATATGTCATAAGTTCTTATACAATTCTATGCAATTATTCAGTAAAAAACATTTCTTCACCCTATCGCTGTTGAATACAACTGAATCTTAAGAACAATCGATTGCTTTATAGTCAGTGACTGTTTCAACTCTATGATTATAGTGCTAAACTCCTAACGGCTCAGGTATAAATTTAATTATTTTCTTTGCAGAAACATGTCATCTAAACGAAAGTCACCACCGTCAAAATTGCAAGAAGGTACCGCAGACAAAGAGAAACCCGAGGCTGGTCCAGCTAACCGGGAGTTCCCTGACCATCAGGAATCAGACGAAACTGATCGGAACAGCTATTATAAATTCTCACCAAGTTCTTCAACAAGAAGTTCCATTAGCGAAGAGGAATTGAATTACGAAGACGAACGACCATCAAAGAAGCAGCGAATCAATCCAACATTAGACATGACAAATAATCTTCTAGTCCCATCATCTTTCTTAAGTCTTCATCAAGTCAATGATCTTCAAACGCGAAGACGAGGCTCATCAGAATGCAGTAGTCCAGGAGCTGAGGCAAAAGTTTTGGGACTGTGTAATAATAATAATTCATTATTGAATCACAATAGCGCATTGTCACTGACTGCACCCCACAAGAGGTCTATGGATGACGTGCTGAAGAGGTTAACGTCAAAAATGAATAACAGTACAATTAAAGAAGAGAAAAGACCAACACCGTCAACGACACCTGTCAAGCATAACAAGTAAGTAGTAGACTATAGAATTTTTAGTAGGTACTACATTAAAATTTAAAGGTTTTTACCAAATGTATTGTATCGAGTTTTTGATCGCTCGTTTGTCCGTGGTCACGGCACTTGCACCAGTGCCGAAAAATCGTAACTTGATACAAGGTTTAGTATCCCGAAAACGAGCTACCGTGACAGTTTAAATAACTATACCAACTTACATTTTCTTCAAAACTCACAGCGAATATAAATTAAGTACTTACAATAATAACATTAATTCGTGGAAAAGTTGTAAAAAGGTTCCGAGATTGCTGACGCACTTTGAATGACAATGATACTCTGAACCAGAAATGGCTTTTTGTCCTGATCTGGTCACTTTTGCAATATTTCCAAATAGGCAGCGAGCGCTCGGACTTCATGACCCTAGTATGTCAAGCCTATGCTGCTAGATAATGACCCCAACTTGAAGTTCAAGCATTAGTTTTGTGACTTAGACAACTTCTATGATTCATTATAACGAAGCAGACAATTTCTGCTTTGTATACGCACCTATCGTCTTGTGTTTAGTTATCATTTACTTATTATAATATCGTCATTGTATTTCCTTATGTCTTTGTAATAGCTTTGTCCTCTGTATATCATTGTTAATTTACTCTGTCTGTTATTAGCAATTAATCAGATCATCTTACGATTATTGGCAGTTTACTACATTCACTTATCAGCTGTTTTGTTTAAACTGTTTACAAAGAGATACGGAAGTAGTTATTATGTTACTATAAATTATTATAATTGTCATATATTATAGATTGTTGGTATGATTTTGTTATCGAGGTGTGTAAGAAAAATTGAATTATAGCTGACGTTTTTGGGTACTAAAGGGCCCTATCTACTCTAGGGATCAAGACATTCTCACCTGCACGGGGTGCATCTACTGACACACGGACGCGTCTCTGGTAATAATAATCAGTGCTAGGAAACGACCTATTACATGGCATCAACGGATTAGGCCATAAGCGTCCCATTCTTGTTGTTGTTTCCCCGCAGCCGGTTCGCCATCACAATGAAAACATGCTATTCCGCTTCTCTACCGGCCGATATGGTGCCAATTATTTTCAACCGTCTTCCAAAAAAGGAGGAGGTTCTCAATTTGACTGTATGTTTTTGTATGTTTGTTACCTCATATCTTTGGACTGGATGAACCGATTTTGATTTTTTTTTAATTGGAAGCTACCACTTCACAATTGGTCCCATTTCAATTTGGTCCTATTTCAGTAGTTTAAAGTCAGTTGCTGTGTCAATTTTTGACGTGTATTTTGTTGTGACTAGCAGAATGTCTGCCTCTTCAGAGATAAAAACGTGATTTGGTATGTTAAGTTAACATTTTAAGAGCTTAAAATCCCGTAATAAATCTTATTACTCACTCAGATACCTATAGAGTTTTTATATTCCAACAATTTCTACAATGAATCATTCTAGCTATCTTGCAAGAGGGAATGTTACACAAAAACTATTGGTCGGATATTCCTAAATATCAGCAAAGGTCTTCATTGTACAAGTAGGTGTATTCAAAGAATAAACAGAGTGTATGATACTAGTACCTAGTTTAATGTATTAACCCTAACTATTTTAACCTAACTACACGGCATGCGGCATGCTGTACAAAAATAAAACCAGCCAAAGACAACTTCGCGTAAGTCGTTTACCAGAACTTAATTAACCATATTATTATTATGGGACATTAAAAACAATGTTGGAACCACAACTTTACTATTAAACTCTAATAGTTCGTTTTACTATGGTTTTATAGATACTTATGTACGTTGTGCGTGGACATTCCATCTGGTTCATATTTAGATATTTAGGCGATGCTTTTTAGGGCACCGTGATTCAAGTCTTTAAAAAACATTGAGAGGTTAGCAAGATATTTTTTTGTTAAATCCGTCTCTCTAAATGCTGGCACAAAAAAATTGAAAAAATTTAATGGAAATCGATTAAAGAACTTTAAAGGAAAACTATAAAAGTTTAAATAACTCCGTTAGTGCAAGGCTTATAGATGCCCTATTGGTGGGCTACGAAAGCCTATTATATGCATGGCACTATAGCCCTTGGCCGGGTTTCTTTGATATACAGGGGAGTACATAAATACACTGTCCATCATGATGGTTTCCGTAAGCCAGGATTTGAAAGCAAACCTTCGTAGCACAGCGTTCGAAACACAATATAAAAATGCCATTGGTTCTAAGCTATGATTTTGCATTCGTGCTGAACAACTACAACTATATTCTTTGGTGATTTGTGGGGCATTAGGTATATAATCTTCATACACCATGACATAGAGAGTAATTCAGGCTTTGTTGTATTGTGATAGTTTAAGACCCAGTTATATCTAGGCTCGATGCTTCCTAGGCTTATCCTTCCCTTACTTACTCATGCAAAATTATATTAGCTCCAGCGTTAATAGCTCTGGATCATGTCACGTCCCCTAAACTATTAAAAGACCACCCATTGGCGCTAGCTACAACAACATCCCAAGACTCAGATTCATGTTTAAACTATAACATTTTACGTGACTTTAAGTAGCTGAGGAGTTATTTACAACCTATTACGTTAATGTAAAACAGGAGTATGTAGTAATTAAACATTAATATTTATGTCCTGCTCCCGGACATTTGCGATTATAGAAAAAGATTGTACATTTTGCATAACTTGATCAGAATGACTCTGTAATATAATTATTTTATTCTAAACTAACGGACGCTTGACACATTATGTACACAAAAACATTCCTCAAAAACCACTCTATCCATTGGTGAAAACCACATCAAAATCCGTTACGTAGTTTTAAAGATCTAAGCATACATACGGAACTGGCGACGTTTTATAGTATGTTATGATAATTTTTAATTATATTTCCTAGGTAAGGATAGTTTATTAACAATAGATGTTACAATATTTATACGATAATGTACTAATAAAAAGTCGTACTTATATCAAATCCTCAGCCTCATTGCCAACTGGGAAGGTTCCCGGAATGCTTGCTGAGTTGCTTAGGCGATACTTATTCTGTGGGCCAGGATATAGCCAGCCTTCTGGTCCTGAGAAGCATCATTCGTTCATTTTTGAGTATATTCCCGAAGTAGTAGTCTAAGGTGAATAACATTTCTAAGTCGTACATTTTGCCTTTAATTTGTTGGTACCACTCTGTAATCCGAACCTAAATTCCAATAGACAGGACCGATATTACATTACAATCTCTGCAGTCTGGGTATTGTTGTTACATTGTTGATGTGCTAATGTAAGAAACTTAGCCAGTTCACTCAGATGCTTTAACGAGTTGGTTCCTTTTGTTCTCAATTTGCATTCTTCGTATGATGATGTACTGTATTGTTATCGAGGACTTCTGTGGTATTGTTGCTTCGGTAATTATAGTTGACTAGATCTATTATTCTTTAGGTGGCAGACTTAATGGCTGCAATTTAGTTGAGTACTAGTAATTGTCTCTGAAGTGAGCGAGTGTAAATATTTCTAGGTATCACGTAACACTGAGCATAAATAAAATCTAAGTTGTTTGAGAACCGTTACTAGTAGCTAATTTTTACTAATATTTTAAAGCTAAAGAGTTTTTTGCATACATGCAACTCGCATACAAGTTGTATGCAAGTTGCACATGTCACGTCATACTTGCATGCAAGACTTGCATAGCAGGAATGCCCTAATTTCAAGGCATTATGATCATATTGGTCCGCTTGTGTCCAATAAAAAAATTAAATTAAAAATTTAAAAAACCCCCGACTCACGAAAAAAGAAAAATAAAAAAACCTGTAAAAAGTAAAAAAAATACTATTATATTATGACCTATCTACCCTAAGTATTGAACCTTTATTATTATTATAGGTAGCTATATTATTAACGTATTCATATTTTTAACTAACAGTTTGTCTCGTCGGGGGGACCGCTCTATACCTAAACAATTGAGCATATCAAGGAACTTAAAAAATATTCAACGAGTACGCGCAAAACATCTACAGTTAGGATCTTGCGAGACAGATTAGGTTATGATTAGGTGAGCGGTCCCCGACGAGACAAACTGTTAGTTAAAAATATGAATACGTAAATAATATAGCTACCTATAATAATAATAAAGGTTCAATACTTAGGGTAGATAGGTCATAATATAATAGTTATTTTTTTACTTTTTACAGGTATTTTTATTGTTCTTTTTTTGTGATTCAGGGTTTTTTTTAATTTTTAATTTAATTTTTTTATTTCATGCTTTTTATAGGGGTAACTTAAGTATAATAGCTAATTCATTATTTAATATCAACATACGTATAGTCTATCAACAATTATTCAGAGCTAATGCGAATTGCGCGGAGTGTGGTTACAGAATTAGAAATACATTCCACTCTTCATATCTTTCGAATGGCTAAACCGATTCTTATAAAACTTGCGGTGCGGTATCGTGATGTATAAGTTATGACCTTTCATTTGATAACCAACACGGGTATATTTGAACACATTCAATTTTTCATCACCACTTCTTTGAAATGGCTTAACCGATTTTTATAAAACATAGCTAAGAACTCTCTCCCCTAACCCATCTTTCAAACAAAACAAACAGAATCAAAATCGATTCATCCGTTTGGGAGCTACGATGCCACAGACAGACTTAAGTACAAACACACACACACACACACACACACACACACCCACGCACACGTCAAACTTATGACACCCCGTTCGGGTTTCCGTCGGGGGTTAAAAAACGAGGTGGCACAATATTTTTTATCTATCTTCAAACTGTCATTTAGTTTTCTTACACTTATTTACCTAACTCGAAATATTTTTTAAATTAATTAACTGAACGATAACGGTTTGGAATACGTCTATAAATAGGTAGGTATAAAATAATAATGATATCACTCAAATGTTAGCAAATATTTACAATTTGTTAAGATGAGACGCTTCAGTTCAGAGGTCAGGTTACGGCTCATAATTTTTGTCACAATAAAAGTAAATAATACCTACAATACATTTCATGCGATTGTGACTGTTTCGGTCTATATCTTATGGTGTTGTGGTGACTATATCTTATGGTGTTGTGGTGACTATATCTTATGGTGTTGTGGTGACTATATCTTATGGTGTTGTGGTGACTATATCTTATGGTGTTGTGGTGACTATATCTTATGGTGTTGTGGTGACTATATCTTATGGTGTTGTGGTGACTATATCTTATGGTGTTGTGGTGACTATATCTTATGGTGTTGTGGTGACTATATCTTATGGTGTTGTGGTGACTATATCTTATGGTGTTGTGGTGACTATATCTTATGGTGTTGTGGTGACTATATCTTATGGTGTTGTGGTGACTATATCTTATATAGTCAATTTTCGTGGTATTTTCCGGTAGTTCTTCTTCCTTTTTTAAAAACGTGGCTCTATCGATGTTCGTCGATGATTTCGCCAATGTTAAGGTAATGCTTGATTTTTCCCGCACAGAAGAACTAGTCACTCTGAACTAGTTCGCGGTGCGGGACAAGGAAACGTTGTTCGGTATTGCAATTGAGCGTTTGGGCCTGGATTTTTTCCCAGCGCCAGAGGTAACCTAAAATGCTACCAGCCACACGATCTGCAAAAATCCAAGTCGCTTCCGTGTAGGTAATTTCTGAAAATGTCAGCCTCTTGATCTGGGTGTGATAACTCATATTAATGTGTTTATATTTATTTATTGCTCATTTACGGTCTAATTACTGAACAGATTTGCATAAAAAATAATAATTTGCTTATCACGGGAACACACGGGATCATAAATATAGCTACATTTTAGTGAAAGAATTTTCCAAATCGGTTCAAATCTTCTGGAGCCTATTCAATGCAAAGAACAACAATCAAATGTTCCCTGTTATATTAGGTAGTATAGATAATTGGAAATATTATAGTACGGTATGGTATACGCTTACGAAAAATATATTTACCAAGTGAGTAAAACCGTAGGCGTTGACTAAATTACTTGGGAGAAATGATGTTCTACGGTAAAGTGCCAATAAAAAAATTAATCAAAAATTATTGATATGGTCAACAAACTAATATAATTTTATTATATTATTTTAATAGAAATAAACTATAAAATAAAATCCTGAGATTGATTTTGTGACATTTGAACCTTTTCTATAAAAACGTTCCATAAACATTGTCCCAATTTGTTTATTTAATGTTCCGTAGAATAGAATAATTGGCGTTAATCAACAAATCAATAAACTTATTTGTCAACTGGTTGGTTAGATATAGTATGCATATCTACCTATGTTAATAAAATAAATAATATTCCTATCAAAAAAAATCTATTTTGACAGCTTACATCACGGGCATAGTTAAATTTACAAATTCGATCATAGACCATTAAGTCGAACGAAAAAGTTCTAGTCGTGGAACCATTTATTTGCTGTTGGTTATCTAAGATTATCTAGGGATACAGAGTACTTTGTGATAGGGGTCAAACCAAGATCTTAGTCCAAGCCTTTCTCTCTAACGTCAGTAGTGTAGGTAGGTACTATCGAGTCCAACATAACCCCTTGTACCTACGTTCACAATTTTAGTGTAAATTATAGGACTTGTTAACTGGTGATATTCACCATGCAGATGGAACAGGGCATATCAGCTAGTAATCTTCCACATTTCGAAAAGCGTTTAAAAAAAAAACAAATTGTTAATAAATTACGTATATACTTATAAATTATTATACTTAGCTACTTATATTTACATTCTTTTAAATTTAAATTAAATTACGATACTTACTTACTTATGATGGGAAACTTTGTTACTGGCTAAGTGTCCAATGTATTCAATTATCTTTACTCATGTGTCTGTTTCAAATAGCTGTTAAGTTTACAATAAATAAATAATAGATAAATTAGCTGACAATATAATATCCGTGGACAATCAAACCTATCAACAAATGCTATTATGATAACTAAACGCAGAGATAACAACACGTAAATATTGACATAGATCATGCATGACATCTCCTTAACCTCTGTATCTTCTACTATTGAGTCTAATCTATTATTATAACTTAAGACTCAGTATCCACAGATAAATAAATACCTACATATACGAATGAGAAAACGATTATCACATTTAGATGAAAATTGGTACATCGGTACACTATTTCCTAAATTAACACATAACAACTCATTATTCACCGAGCCTTTTCCCAACTCAGTAGTGATCGGCTTTCCAGTCCAACTGCGATTCGGCTGAACTTCGATATTTTCCGTGATGCGACTGTCATCTGACCTCCACAACCCATTTGTGATATTGAAGTTCTGTACTTAGACCGGTCGGATTTTTGATTAAGGGCTCCAACTACCCCTAACGACTGCCATAGATGTTCGTATGACAACCGGGACCAACGGCTTGACGTGCTTATAGGTAATAAACACGCAATAAAATTAAAAAAAAACATTATAAGCCTCTACTGCAAACCAACAACTACTCTGTAATTCGAAATTAAATTTCAAACCACTAGGATCTCTGCAATCCAGGCACATCACTTGATCTACTGCTATATTTTACAGACAACCATTAGAAAAGGAAGAACTAGAAACATCTGACGCAGGCAAACGAGGACCTATATTTTCGGATCAACTCTGACAGCTCGATGCGTTGGGGTAAAGAGGGTACTACTAAATCTTACTTATTCTCAAATTACCACATCAGTGTTTCTATCCCCAATAAGTAATTGTGGCCATACAATACAAAGTTTTGGTATATTACAGGCGCAGGCGCATTGTGTGTCAGTAATTAAACGAGCAGTAATAGCCTACAACGAGATTAAGACGCGAGCGCGTAATGTTCTACAATCCATCTCCGTTATTCTCTTAAATGGTGTATGGACTAGGGTATAAGAGTTAAGCGGATACAATTATATAAGATATCGCCTTAGCCCCTTGATTGAATAAACCATATATTTGCCAGTTAGTGTTCAAGTGAGTGGTAGGGTATATCTTTTATTTGTAACTATTCATAAAGTCTCACCAAGCCAACCTCATCTGCAAGTGGTCCCGATCAACTTAGGCAATCATAAAAAATCCAGGTTGTGGCATATAATATACCTCTGCCTACACCTTTCTGGAACACAAGCGTTATTATAAGTACATGCATGATTTTTGCTATTTTGATAATGAAAATAAAATGAACACGTCACATTTCATGTGAACAAGAGAAACATTTCAATTTACAGAAGGGGTCAATTTACGGAACGGCTTTTCTCACCAAGAAAGAGAAAAAAATAGGGTACCTACTAGTTATTTTTATATTTAGTACTAGTATATTTTTAACATAGGAGCTAGTCTAGTTATGGTTAAAATTTAGATCGTGACAACTCAATTAGTCTCAATAAATCGCTATATGACGTAACATGGGCTTTACAAAACGTTAACAATAGAATGAAGTCATAATTTGTACAGTGATGTATATCCAGAAAGTACAATATAAGTGTTACAGATTACAAAATATGTTATATTAGTTAATATAAATATCTTATTTATGAATACCATGACGGGTAAAGACTGACCGCGACCGCCGCTGGGCGTTCTCAAACTTTTTTATTACACCTCAACGGATAAAAAATGCCCCCATTACTCCAATAACGATGGGTATGACAAAATAATTTATTTCTATAGTTTTTTAATGCGGACAAAAAATACGTTACTTATTGTTAATTGTTTGAGAAATCGGAACGCTCATTTGGAACATTAGGTTAAGCAATAATATTGTCTGAGTAATGAATGCTTCTTTGTTGCATAAAGCGATCCTGCTCTTTTATTTAATTTATATCACACACAAAAGAAAAGTAAAATCTTACATATATTTTCATGCTTATTACTGAAAGGTTAGACAAGGCATATTACACCCACTTTTCGACAGTAATATTGTTGTAACTAGTTACAATAACACAAAAATTCTAGCAGAATATCAGTACAAACTGCATGTTTTTTTGTTTGCAGTATTTTTACAATCTGCTAAATTTCAGGTTCTGATACATAAATTATTATCATCGTTTTCCTTACCTAGTAGATATAAAACAAAAAAAATATAAATAAAAAAAAAATGTCGCTGATATCCGACATTTCCGATTTCCGACGGGGGAAGGGGGGCCAGATATTTGTCATTAGCAAATATCTGGCCCCCCTTCCCCCTATTACGTGATATCAGTTACGTTAAAACTAAAGCCTTAGCAACAACCATACATAAATATGAATACAACACTTCAAAAGATTACAAAGGCAATTCGCACATCACACAAACAAATTCTAAACGGCCTGAGACGGGAACTAAAACAATTGACAAGGTTTTTAGTATACAATAGACCTTTGTGTTAACAATAAGTCTTTATATTAAAACTACTAAGATTTGCCCGCATATTGAAACAGGAGGGACACTGTATTGTAATGTATTTATGTGTAACTTCAAAAGCACAATTGTCAGTTGTAATTATTTGGAATGCGAGTAATTGTAATTTGTATCATATTTATTTTAAGATGCGATTTCATGTTATCATTATTATTTATGATATTATAAACGTGTATTCTGTTTCGAATACAAGAACTTTCTGAAATGACGACCATTTTGAACAAGCATGCGAAGTAATAACTCAGGATTATATACCATGCCTACTGTGTAACCATAGTGTGTTAGGTTTTAAGGATTTAATAAATAATCACGCTTAGTATCCTTCAAGGGTAGGCAGTGCTGCATTACACAACCATACATCCCATGTAATAAGGGAAAAACCGATTCACGGTACGTGTGCAAATACTGTAATCTACATAAATTCTAACAGCTAGAACTGATGTTCAATGCCTAGAATCTCTGCAGTCCGGGTTTTGTAGTACTATTCTTCACCTTAACCTATCTCTGTCTTCTTCTTAGCATAAGCCTCATCAACGAGTTTCCAGTGTGACCGGTTCATAGCCACTTGCATCCAACTAGAACCAGCGCTTTGCATTCGTTCATCGGTTCTTCAGAAAAGTAACCGTCCTATTACATGGTCTTTATAGCTACTTAGTAAACACGATTGGCCATTGACATTTAATCTAAAGAGTGCAGTTTAGGTATTACCGGCGTCTCTTGTCCCAGTTTCATAAGATAAGTGTTTGAACAAAACATCGGAACAATAATTTCGGCATCCGAGGTTATCATTAGCGCTTCTACCGCCAATATACAATAATAATTAGTGCACTGTTATTTAGATAACTGTTATAAAATAATAATAACATAGTTAAAACGGAACGGAATATACTTTTGTTTTCTGTTTTATCTGTTTCTAAAAGAATACTTTTTTTTGTTTGTAAACTTTAATTGTTTTCTGAAAGTTTGTTGTTTTGAGCATTACGTCACCCAATCTAATGATTTAGTACAATTATGAATTGATATCTTGGCAGATCATTACGATTAATTTAATTACTTAGTAAATACCTCGATTTGTCCTTCGAGATAACCGCCGTCTGTGACGTAGACTCGACGGTCATTGTCCCGATGATCGTTTCGGCAAACGAACTAATAGCGAAGAGTCTCGATCAACACCTCAAGAGACTCTCGTTAGATTGTTGGATCAAGGGTCAGATCCAGAAGGCTGTTGATACGTGCTGTATTGTTAGGAGGTTTCTCAGTCTGTAGCCTCCACCGCCGGTAGTTTTGGTCCTACTCCGCTACTGGTGGGTCACTACTTTGAATGAACTCATAATTAATTATGATTATTTACACAAAAATTAAGTGTTTACAATAAGTAGGTATTTACAGAAATTAATGTCAAAAATCCTCTCTGTCATTGCTTACTAGGAAGATTCCGAGAATTCGGCTGGGTCACAATGGCGCTTTTAATTATCTGAGCTAGGAAATAGCCACACCCTGGTCTGTGCCCTGGTGCAGAGAAGCATCGATCAAACGTTTACCGATTTCTCTAAAAAGGCAGCGAGCGCTCAGACTCTTATGTCTCTCTTATGTCTCAACACGAAACGGCTCGTATACGTAGGTAATTGCTTGTTAAGTTAGATGGCAAAATAGGGTTCCGTGAAAATTGCAGACGAAACTGGTGGCTTCTTTTGTTGCTATATCCTACAATGTCCAACCAACCTTTGTATGAAATTGTCTAAGAACTCACTAGAATTCACAAGAAGGCATCCATAGCAGTTGTATAGTTGTTGTATGGTTATAGTCGTGAGTTTCAGAACCCCAGTGGCTCACACCGAGGTTCTAAAGAGGAAGAAAATAATGTTTCATAAAATAATTCCATTACGTATATGGTTGTCTCAATCTGTGTTTAATTTCACAATTCTCCATGTGCCAATGATTAAATTATACCAGTTTCTGTATTTATTCCAAGTTATTAAACTAGTTAGATGACAGAATCTATTTACAATACGAATAAAACGCAGGAAATTCACTCACAGAGTCCAGATAATCGGCCTTCCAATTATGTCCATTGCTATGCTGTCACATACCAGCAAAGGAAAACCAATGTGATTGTGTAAGAACAAATTATGCCAATTGGCACAATATTGCAATACCCAACTTTGTCACCATTTCCCGCCTTCACGATTTGAAATTGGAATGCAACGTTAAGCGCAACGTAGTGATTGGTTCATACAATATTCAGTAAAACCAATCGCAGTACGCCTGTGTCGCCAGTGCATCAAAAATTCCATCTGAATATACCAGTGTGGCGAGCTCTAAAAATGATAATGCCCTAACATGGCCATACAATTTCAAATTAAGAATTCATGCATCGTTCTCGTTTACATTTCGGGGATGTTTTTATTGAAGTTCAACCGGACAGGTTGGGTCAATTTTATTTATTGAGCGGTAGTGAATGCAGTGATTTTCGGAAAGCCTCTTTTTGTGTAAAAATAAAACGTAGTTTTTAGTAGGTATTAAAAAGTAAAAATATTGGCTGTATTTCAATTATATATTTTGGTGAGGCAAGCTTTTTGATATGACAAAAGAATAACTTTAACGGTTTACGAGTATTTCTATATTTTATAGCAATTAGCTGCATACTAGAAATTATAGTAATGAAGCAAAGATTGGATGATGTCGGTATTATTGGTCATAGTAACTCAGAAGTCAGTGCATTCCTCTTATTTTAGGGAAGAAAGACCGTGGGATCGAGTCCTGCCGGTGACTTCAGTTTTTGTGATTTATTTTCGTACCTGTCAGTAATATAATTTCTTGTAAACTTACAAAAGTAAAATGAGTGTTGGTAATTTAAAAAGATTGATAAAGCACATAATGCCATCTAATATCATTCTTGTCTTTCTGTAGGTACATGCATATTTTGGTTAGATACTGAAATACAAAACGTAGATGTGTAACCACCTCCAGATACTCCAGCTGTGTAAGTTGTTTTGTGAAAATGTGTGACATTGTGTGCCTATATCTATGAAAAAAAAACCTACGCGATCAATTATAATTCTAAAAAAACAAAAATCAAAATATCTTTATTCATGTAGGTCACAAAGTAACACTTATGAACGTCAAAAAAGAAAAAACATTTACCTCCAGATTCGCAAGGCAATAGGTAGAGCTTGTGAGGAAAGAACCTGGAAAGAAAAACTCACGGCCACTCTTTTTATTCGCCAGTAAATACAATGATTCTGTTACAACAATAAAAAGAGGGCAAGGGCAGTACGTGACCATGTGTGGACCAAGTGAATTTAAAAAGATATGGATCTCTGTTATTCACAAAAAAAGTCAAATACTTGTTAAAGGTGCCACGTAATCTCAAAGTGCTCAAATAACGTATTAGTATTATCTAACCACAGCCCATAATTAAATCGAGGTAGTTAATAAACCGAACGGTTTAAACCGGTATAGAGAGAAATCAACTTTAGATACGTTTATTTACAATCATCATGTCATTGTATATTAATATGATACATAAGTACATACGAGGCGCATCGTAGGGACAGTCAAGGCTGAAAAGTGTACTATGTAGAACACACTATAAGTTTTGCGTAACTTAAAAAAACAACATGTTAAAACCAAAATATTATGTTTATTGCTTTTCAAAATACTCTCCTTTGCATTATAAACATGTTTTCTACGTCATGATTGAACGCTATCACTGCCTCTTCGGAGTTGGTAAAAGTGAAACCTCTTATCAAATCTTTGATTTTGGGGAAAATACAGAAATCACAGGTGCTAGGTCGGCTCGCTGGGGACCATGCTTCAAGCCATGGTATCCAGCGGGAGTAGGTGGAACGCGGCCGTGTCCTTCTGCGAGCAAGTCATGCTCGCGAAGGAGGCGGCCGGGAGGGAGAGGGAGCGTACCCTCCCCGCCGAGTTCCGTAGTCGGCGGCCAGGCCGCCCCAGACTACGCGACTACGCCCAAGACTATCGTCCTCCATGATCGGGGCCTGAGGACGGCGGGATCGCCACCCACCGTCCTTGCAGAAGCAGGCTAGAAGGGTTGCGTGCTGCGGGGCCTTTGCCCCATAGCACGCAACCAGATTCACTCACTGACGCGGGATAAAACCCGACCCCAATGACGCGGGATTCTCGTCCCGACCAAACACCCGCAGAGACCACAGGGGTGGTCAAAGTCCGCCGGGCGCCACTGGACATACCCTCTGCTAGTAACCAGGGACGCCCGGCAACGGACGTGAGAGCGGCCGCGGCCTTGGGCCGCGGAATTAAAAAAAAAAAAAAAAAAAAAAGGTGCTAGGTCGGGGCTATGCGCAGGATGGGTGACGAGTTGTACTTTTTCGGAAGCTAAAAATGACTTTGTTTTGTTGGCCGTGTGTGAAGAAGCGTTGTCATGATGTAGGAGATCGCGGCTTTTGGATCGTCTTTCGCGAACTTTTTCTAATACCCTGGGTAAACAAATGGTAGAATACCACTCGGCATTAACACTCTTTTGATCTTCAAGTAGAATTGTACAGATGGGACCCGTAGCTGAGAAAAAAAACGCGATCATTTTTTTACCAACGTTTCTCGCCTGCCTCACTTTTGTTGGCTTGTTCTAATTTTCAAACACCCATTCACAAGATTTCTGTTTTTTTTCGGGTTCAAAACAATAAATCCACGTTTCGTCTCCTGTGACAATGTCATAAACAGCATTAGAATGTCCGTGGTCGTACTTCAGTAGCATCTATGAGCACCATTCCACGCGAGCCCGCTTCTGTTCCGCTGTCAGGTGTCATGAGGGATCCAACGACAACAAAGTTTCCGAACTTCGTGTAAAATTTTCTGGATTTGACTCATACCAATCCCCAATAGTCCTCGAATTGTCTCATAGGTAATCCGCGGGTTTTCTTCAATTAACCGCTTAACAGTAGCCACATTATTTTCGTTGACGGCAGTTGAAGGCCGCCCTTCACGAAATTCGTCATGTAAAGAACCTCTCTCAAATTCAGCAAACCATCACCTCACGGTGCTCAAACAAGGTGCTTCTCTCAAACAGCATTTTGAAGACGAGCGGCACAGTCTTGCGGAGAGAGAGAACTTTTATAATCATAAAAAATCATCGCTCTAAAATCTTTCCGACTTAATTCCATTTTCGTTGCATACGTAGAACTTTGATGTGAGATAAAATACAATTGACAAATGATTTCCCGCCTATTGCTTTTTTTTATTACTAAGAAGGTTGCAACGTTTAAAAAAATATAACATTCGAAATTCAAATAGTTCCAAACGTGCAAAGAAGTGCAAAACTTTTAGTGTGCCCCATGTATAATAATGGGAATGCACTTTTGAGCGTCGACTGACTTCCTCCAAAGAGGTAGGTACAGAGGAATAGTACACCAACTCACCATTATGTAAAGTTACTAGTGTTCCACGTAATAGAAAGTGAGCATATTGTCGGGAATCGTGAACTTTAATGTATGTCATAGCCTCGTCTGTCGATCGGCAGGCGGCAGGTACGCCATTTTATTTTCAGAGTATTTCATAATCTATACTACTATTATAAAGAGGAAAGATTTGTATTTTTGTATGTTTGTAATGAATAAACTCAAAAACTACTGTGCCGATTTCAAAAATTCTTTCACCATTGGAAAGTTACATTCATCCTGAGTAACATAGGCTAGGAACCAGGAACGAGTAAGGGATGATTTATATAAGACCGTGCCGTGTACGTTTCAAATCCGTGGCCCCGTCCGGGCCACGGATTTGAAACGTTACATACATTTTATATGAACCAGTTTATATTACACAGTGCATAATCCGTGTCCCGTCCGGGCCCGGACGACGCTCGTCTACACCACGGTTCTTGCACGGTCCTGCCCCGTCCCCTCCACGTCCCGTCGTAATACGAACAGTCTTCCGTGCTGCGTACGGGCAGTGAGCGACGAATGTTTAGTGAGGGGGCACGCACGTTTTAGGGTACTATCAGCAAAAGCTGAAAAAAGTACCCTTATACGCCCGTCGTTCTCCGTCTGTCCGCCCGTCGTTCTCCGTCTGTCCGCCCGTACGTGTCACTTTTCAATCTGACACTGACATGCTGATAGTACCCTTGGTGCATTTCGCGATTGCGCGCTTAGCGTAACCGCACTCCAACCTTGTTTTTTGTTTCACCGAAGCTCAGTTTCCTTGTGATACGGAAAGAAAAGATTTATATCAATTTATTTAAGTTATGTAATAAATTTTTTAGGGCTCCTGCGTGTTAATACATGTCAATATAATATGTAGCGTTCCATATCAAAAGGGACCTTAAAGACCTGTATTTATAGTGAGCGGCGCCGCCGCACAGTGGGACGGATTTCGGATTTGCGGACGTTTTTATTTAGGATTTTTTTTATTTTACTTTCCGACCCACTGTACGCCGCTCGGCAGCACAGTTCGTTTCATTCAAACTTCAATTACCTGAGACATACTGCTAATCATTGTTTAGGTTCTATCGGTGTCTTGTCAAAGTTTTCCTTGGATATTCTAAAATGGCCGAAGAGTTATTATATTATTAAGTATCTACATAGAGTATTAAATTCTCCGTCAAATTGACGCCTTCTCCAAAGAGGATGCACGCTCCATTTCCGTTTAACCTGGTTCTTCTTAGTCGTTGCTTCTGTTTCCTCTTCATCAATAACTATCGCAATAGCAGCCATATAAACATGCAGCACGGACGGGCCCCGCTCCGTCCCCGCCCCGGCCCAGACACGGCCCGGTCTAATATAAATCATCCCTTAACTAAATCACGCGGGCGGAGCTGCGGCGATCAGCTAGTATTATATAAAAAAAGAATAGCAAACACAAGCAGCCAATTATAATTATATCCTTAATACAGACTACGCGTACAATAATGTGGACCAAAAGATAACACTAGAAGATAGGTACCTGCCCACTGAATAAAATGTGAAAATATTCATAGTCTTACAAGTAAGGCTGATTTCATACTCACTTTCTCGATTTTTTTATAAATTAAATCTTAAATACATAAAAAATATCTTTTCCCCAGCATTCGACTGGACCTTATCTAGATAAGGTCCAGTCAATTTCAATAGGTATTCTTTATTTGTTACTATACTATAATGTAGGTACTGTTCTATTATAAAGTCACCATCCAACATTTCGTTACCTACGTATGTATCCGTTATTCTGCACAAATCAAAGAGTGATCCTGTTGAAGCCGGTTGTGTTGACCTTAACCTGATTTAAAATGCTATCAGTCTTCAGTCCCCTACCGCTAGGTGCGTCGTCGTGCCGCATCGTACCGAGCTCAATAAAAACGCCACTACATGACTGACTACCGGCAGTGTTTAAATTAGTAATGAGCGTATTGTTGGATGAAAAGATACTATGGATACGTTCTTTTTATTTAGAATCTAGTGTACAAATTCAATTGGAAACCAAGCCATATGATGTACGGGTTTAGATGACACTTTAGATGACCTGTACGAGGCGAGGCCAAAGGGCCGATTCGCGTTGCAGAGCACTGGGCCAAGACAATATAATCATGTGTCAAGTGTTGCCCATCGACACGAGAAGAAGATGCCGGAAAAACAGGAATACCCTATATAAGGTACAAACTATGTAGCACACTTAGACTCCTTAACTGTGATTAATGAAATAAATTATATTCTATTCTTTGATTTTAATTATTTTGGTTTAATGTTTTTACCATGTTGGTTATCAATCATTGTCCACGTATTGAAAAATAATAAGCCATTAACTATGTAAATAAGTTTTTTATTGTTTTTACTTTATATTCGTGTACCTATTTTTTATAAACGACTAAAATAAAACAAATCACTGGTTTATATACTTTCCATAAAAAGGTCTATAAGTTAATTTGCGTAGAATAAATTTATCTTATCCACTCTAATCCAAACACTGTCTTTAGGGGACGAACAAGACGTATAGCTCTACAGCCTCCGTTGTCTAACGCAAAGGGATTTTTTATTGTTGCCCACAAATTGTATTCGCGACAACCCTAGCGTTGCATACATAATGTCGAATGATGTGTGTTGGTGAAATGAGTTGTTGTTTCTTTAATGTAGAGGTTCATTGAAGTGTACTTGTCTATATTGTCCTGGCGGTCTTATTTAGCGTAGCTGACATTATATGATGATGTTATATAGGCTAGGTTACTTGCTAACAATGTAGCTTTATATTGATGAAATAATTTTTAAATTCGTCTAGCTTGTAACGATATTTTGTAATGTAAATATTTTTAGTAAGTATATAATTATGTATATTGTAATTCTTATCTATACTTATAATAATACTGTAGAACTGAAAATTCTGTACATTGAAAATATCAAGAAAATAAATGGCAGGGGTGTTACTAGACAGACACCGAACACAAAAATGTGATTAAAATTTTTTTTGTCTGTCTGTGTGTATGTTCAGGCATCACGCAAAAACTACCGGTTCGATTACGATGAAACTTGGTATAATTATTCATTAATATCCTGGGCACCACACTGAGTACTTTTTATCCCGGAAAAGTATATACAATAAAAAACAAACTTAATTTTGCGGTTCGATCCCTAGACCCGATTACTGTACCAACCGCAAATAATAAGTTTGTCGTAGGTTACGTCACCCGCAGTGGAGTTCACTAAGGGGCGCTGCACACGGCTAAGATACTATAATATTTTATCTTAAGATACAATATCGCTCAACAGCTATACGTAATAAATCAGTAACTGGTGATCAAGAAAGCTATAACACGCAAGCGGAGCTGCGGGCAACAGCTAGTTGTAAATAAACTTTACTGTTTGACTGCCTCGGTGGCTCAGTGGTATGATCATGCGACTGCCGCCCCTGAGGTCCCAGGTTCGATTCCGGGTCGATTCGAATTATTTGTGTGATCCACAAATGTTTGTTTCGGAGTTTGGGTATTTTCTATGTATAATATGTATGTATTTAGAAATATATAAGTATGTTTATCAGTCGTCTAGATCCCATAACACAAGCTTATATTAGCTTAATTTGGGCTAGATAACGTTGTGTGAGAATGTCCAAAAATATTTATTTATTTTATTTATTTATTTACTGTCAATGGCAATCATCAAAAAACCAAGTCTTTCCCCATCATAATATTAATATTAGAAAGGTCTATTATAGTTTTACAAAAGCGCATGAAATAGACAAACTGTCTGTCCATTGCTGGGCGTCTCTGGTATGCACCAGAAGATATTTCCAGTAGCGCCCGGCGGTGTTTTGAAGTATAAGGTAAGCTCAAAGAAAAACAATACCTACTCTACATTACGCCAAATATTTTAATTAATAAATAATAATAATAAATATGTTGGGACAATTCACACAACGCTGTCTAGTCTCAAACTAAGCAGAGCTTGTGATATGAGTACTAGATAAACTGATATAAATACTTAAATACATTTTTTTTGTAAATACATACATATTATGCATAGGAAACATCCAGACTTCGGTACAAACGTATCTGTCTTCACACAAAGTTTATCCCGACCGCGAATCGAACCCGAGACTCCGGCGCCGAAAACGGATGCACTACCGACCACGCTACCGAAGCAGTCAATTCTAAGTGGCCTCATCGCAATCTCATCCCTCTTCTCATAAAACCCAAGGGATGACAGAGACTAATTATTCCAATAATCACTTTATTGGACCCAAGTAATAGGGGGCCAAACGTATTGTCGTTTTCAGGCACTTAAAGTAGGTAAATTTGCCAAATCTTAATCTGCCTGTCAGCACGAGCTGCGGGCAGGTGTGGATGTCTTGGGCCCTTCAGTACCGTAATCATAAAATAATAATGCGCAAGAGAATTTCTCCCCAAGGTATCGTATAAAAATGACCAAATCGAAAGTTAATTACTTTACAATTAAGCATAGATACGGATTCGGCACACCGCAGGGTGGTTTTCAAAGAAGTAACGTAAGCAAATAATGCGGAAAGCAATTATTATCTCAATTACCGGCTTTCCTTTCGGCTTTGATGCTTTGAATGTTGATCGAACTGTTGAGCAGGGATGGAAAAAAATTGGAAGAATGAAGTCATTAAAAGAAAATAATGAAGATAATAGAAATGTTTTTTTAAAGAGATCGTATTTCTTATCGACTACAAAAGTAGAATCAATGAATAAAATATTTTGTATAAAAATATGAGTAGGTTTGAACTGAAAGATATGTAGATGTTATTTTAACACACATTTATGTTATGTATGATACTCTTATCCAGGAAATAAATATGTTACGTACGTGTGGTAATGGGCGACGACGCGACGTCAAGAAGATTCAGTAGTAGAGCCATAGCATCAGTAAACTTACGTTCCAAATCATTGCTTACTGATACTGGACATTAATCATTTAAGATCCATAATTTTACGTCTTACCTAGAGTGATGTATAGAATTAATACATACAAACTAACTTCATTCATCCGTCAATAGTTCTATCTCCGATCACAATACTACCTACGAGAATCTTCTACTAAAACAATGGGCGTTTTCACATTGCACGATATCGTGACGATAATTCTTCTTATTCTTACCTTAAACTTACCGCTGCTGCTTATGATATCGTGTGTCGTTATCGTGCAATGTGAAAACGCCCAATTCCTTTAGCTTAGCTGGTTAATTTACGATTGTTAGTATTCTGTTATAAAAAAAATATATCAGTAAGGACTTACCTATTATTATTTAAAGAAGAAATTTCCAGAGATTCTTATCAACTGAAATTTACAATCACAGCACGGTCGGCGTCAGGTGGTACTGACAAGTTGTTATATCGAATCATTTTTTATATCGACTTTCTTTAAAAAGTTCAACTTCGATTTACAGGTTGCTCCGATTTCCTTTCCATGTAATTGGTGAAGTTTTATAAAGGTCAACTTTGATGCAATGCTACTTTTTAATGAGGTTTGATATTTTATGTGTTTCCAAATACATTACTTTAAAAAAAACTGCCAGGTTACGCAGTGGTATTTGGTATATATCAGTTTGCCGTACCTGAGGTCCCGGGTTTAATTTCCAGGTAAAATCAAATATTTGTGTGATCTAGGGCTTTGGGTATTTTCTATGTAAAGGTATTTAGTATGTACTAGCTGTTGCCCGCAGTTCCACCTGCGTGGTACTTTAGATCGACATAACTTTTTTATTTATGAACTGATTGAAATAAAACAAACCTTAAATGTTAAGGTGAATAAACCACAACGCATTACTAAAAACTGCATTCAAATCGATTAAGCCGTTTCTGAGATTAGCGTGTTCAAACATTCAGATAAACAGACACACAGACAAAAATTCTAAAAACCATTGTTTTGGGTACTAATGCGTTCATAAAGCCTACAACAGTTTCTCTATTATATCTTCGATGTACAGACATCGACCACTTACAATTTTATTATATGTATTAATGATTTAGAAATATTTAAGTATGTTTAGAGAAGAAAAACTCGAAACAAAATCCTATACAAACCCTCCAAGTCGCCAGCGTAGGCTGGTTTTGTGTCGTTTGACGTGACTTTATAAGACAGTAACTCCAAATAGATCATGCTGTATAATGTCAAAATTCGTTCACCTTAAGTCTCCTGTCATCCATTTTAATGACGTCACCCCTTGACGCAACCCTTCTGAGTTTCAATACAGAGATCGGCTTTTGTTTGGTGGCAAACTTAGCGTTTGTTGAATTCTAAGTGATGGTCTGTTTTACATACATACGTTAAGTTTGATTAGTTTATTGTTTGATAGCGTATAGTCAAAACATAGTTTTATTTTACTGCTATATACCTATCTACTTTGCCAAATGTGTTGTTGTTCCACGTGATAGTTGGCAATCCTATTGCCGTTTACCGGACACTATCCATAACCACTCTGTAATTCAAAACAAAATACCAATAGCTAAGATAGATGTGTTACATAATAAATATATTTTAATCTCTGCAGTTCGAGTGGTGAGTCTGCATCCCCACTGGTTAAAACTTATATTCTGTGTTAATCCAAAAAAGTAGCCTGTCTATTTACCAATTTTCATGGCAATTCCCCGTAGGAAATATAAAAAAAAATTACACAAACTATTTGTGTAAAACTTATTTTCTTTTTATTAATAGTCATAATAGACTGTTATTTTTTATTTTTGTTATTTAATGTTAGTTTTTATTTTATTTTCTTATATAGTATTTAGTAAGGTTAGGTATATATTATTTCCTATCTATGGAGGCTTGTTGTAAGCAATATTTGTACACATTTATCATTACAACAAAACTGTTATTAGTCTGTAAGCCTTCTTCAAAAGTAAATAAATAAAATAAAATAATAAATGCGACAGTTTACGCGTCATTCAGTAAAATAAAATGCACAAAGTTTATTCGGATACGGACCGCTACTACAATTTATTTGGCTACCATAAACTCATACCAAAATAGTTTATAAAAACTAAAAAAACACGCTTTTATAGAGAATCCAACTAAAAAGTAGAAAATAAATTTTAATAACTTTGAATTAAGAATAGTGTGAATAAGAAATAAATGTATATTATTGTAAAAAAAGCTATATTATAAATATTTTATTGACAGATATGAGTAGAAGAATTATCACTTTGATAATATCTTAAAATGCACCTCACGCTTTTTTACAATAATATACATTTATTTCTTATTTACACTATTCTTAATTCAAACTTATTAAAATTTATTTTCTACTTTTTAGTTGGATTCTCTGTAAAAGCGTGTATTTTTAGTATTTTTAAACTATTATTTATTTTTAATTTTTTAGTTTATTATTATTAATTTATTTATTTCTTAATTGAATTATTGCATTGTCATCGGTCTTTGACAGGTGTGCAAAGTTTGAATTAAATCTGATCGTTCAAAGTAGGGCAAAATCGAACCCAAAAGAGTCGGTTACAAACAAACATACATACAAGCAAGCAAACATACAAGTGAAGCTAATAAAAACGTGTTAAAAATAGTGATGTAACATTGTACAGTGAATCAGTTAAATCTAATAGAAGCGCAGTTGGTACACGCAGCGGTAGTGAATTGGTCTATTAGTTCACCCCAGTAGTAAACACGGTCCCCTCCTAATATAGTTACCTACTAGTGCATTGTTTTACCTTTTTTAAATCAACTTTAGCTACTGATAAAGCAACAGTAAAATACCGGTCAAGGTAGTGTCAGATAATATAGGGTTTCTCTTTTGGTGTTGTTTCAATGTCTTTAACTGTAAATCTCATAGAATTGTTTATGGTAAATAAATAAACTAAACTAAACTATCAATAGGATTCCGTAGTCAATCTAGCTAGAATAGAATAGAATAGAATAAAGCTTTAATGTACACCAATACAACATACATAATAAAATATCCAAGTTTAAAATATGTAGAAATGGAGGCCTTATCACTAGAAAGTGATTTCATACAGGCAAACCTTCGATGGACTATTAGAAAGAATAGAATTTAAAATAACCCCAAGAGTAGGCATTGGTGGAGAAAGAAAATTATAAATTTAACTTCTGAACTAACAGAGTTATCTGATCTGTTATATTTTTTCTTTAAAGTTCATTGAATTTGCATTGATTTTTCGAACCAGCCGTTTAGTTTTTAGAAGGGGGAGGAGGTGGGACGGGGATATGATATTTTTTCAAAAACGGTCAAGGCATTTGTATTATGAGGCCTGTATACATAGAACACATATCACTACTTCAACAAACTTTATATTTCTCTTAAAAAAACGGATCTAGTATAATTCCTATGGGAACAAGTACAAAATATTCTTGTAATAAATCATAAGTGGCGTTCCCACTGAACAGGAAAATAAAACTTGTTTCTCTGAATTGTATTACTCGATTCGTGTATGATCGATACAAGTTACAAGTAGGTAGATACGAGTATTTCTTTAAAAAAAATACCGTCAAACGTTGACATAAAATCTGACTTCAAATTACCGAAATGGGACCAAATAACTGACGAAGTGGGAGTAAAGGGAAATGGGTGTACAAAAAATCGGTCCCAGTCGAAAGATTACAGTCGAATTGACAACCTCCACCTTTTTTACCTTTAGTCACTTAAAAAGGCGGTTAATTGTGTTTTCAAATCGATTTTCAAATCCCACCCAGATCTTACGGTCCCTAGTCAACCTCGTGTCAATCTCCCTGGTCAAGTGGTGCACATGCCGATCAACTGACGAGACTCTGACAAACATAAAGATTCCGAAACACCCAGGCCTTTAATTGGCTGTGCCATAGCGGGTGGCACGTAAGATTTTGTTGCCTTTCATCAACATTTCATCTCAAGGCAACGGGTTTAAATTTTATTTTTTTCAAAATTACAGTATAGCTGCTACTTTTTATTAAATTCATTCCGCCATTTTGGACATAACCCATTATATGGGTGCCCGGTGACGGCAATAGGCTTGCCCCCTATTACGTGGGACTAAAATACTGGCAAATTGTTTCTTCGGGGATATTTGCGTGATATGTGTGTGTGTGTATGTGAGACTCGCCAACTATTACGCGGGACTAACAAATTACCTGCATTAAATGGGCATATAACATGCCTCTGCCTACCCCTTCGAGGAAACTGGGGTAATTTGATGGTACCTATGAATGTAAACTTTACATACAACCAAGTCTGTTTAATCTAATCTAATTAAATAAAACATCGTGAGAACTTTGAAGATCGACTGGCCTTTCTATTTCCCAACTCAAAATACATTACTTATATCAATACAAAAAAATATTTAATTAGGTCTCATTAATGTATTTTCCACTTAACCGGATACACTGAACCCTTTATTTAAGAAAGTCGTCCAGTCTTTTGTATCTTTGGTGAAATAATAAGTAAATGTATTCTGACCAGACGCGAAACAATTGGGTATGAACTGAACTGGTTTTATTGCAATTAAGTTCGATCGCGATCACTTCTCAAAACTGCTGAATAACTTATTTAAGTAAGTTATTTAAGCCGTGTCATGTTTGTTGCGTATTCTTTGAGCGAGTTTTACTGTTGTAACAATTAATTACTGTTTTAAATGTACATTAACAACGGTTAATTTGTTAATTGTACTGTAAAACATAAAGTTTATTTTACCAAATAAGTAACTATTAATGACAGGCTTAATTTATAATGTAGTCTTTTGTTTACGCAACTGCTTCGCTGGCGTGGATTCCGGAGCCTAGGGTTCAATTCCCGGGTCGAATCAAATATTTGTGTGATCCACAAACGTTTGTTTCGGAGTTTTTATGTATATTATGTATGAATTTAGAAATTTATAAGTATGTTTATTAGTTGTTTAAATACCATAGCACCAGAGGTGTCTGCTGTACAAGACGCAGACTAGACCCTGCGTCGTTACGAAGTATTTGCTGGACGCACTCGACGTTATGCAGGGACGCGCTTTACGCATTATAGATTGTCCGGAGGTAACGGGACGCCTTGAACCGCTGGCCCAACGCCGAACAATTGCTTCCTTGGCGGCGTTCTACCGTATTTACCACGGTGAGTGCTCTAAGGAGCTCTTCAACCTGATCCCATCCTCTCCCTTCCGATCCCAAAAAACGCGTTCCGAGCAGAGGTGCCACTCTCACACTGTGGAAATCATCTTTGCGAGAACCGAATGTTTTAAACTGTGTTTCTCTGTCGAACAATAGTGGCCTCGAACGCCCTGACTGCGCACGTGTTTCCTCCCACATATAACCCCGGGTTCTTTAAGCGAAGCGTGAAGAGTCAGATCACTAGGTCGTCAAGTTGAGGGCCACTTTTTATAGTATTGTGTACTGGGAGAGTCGCCCTCAATCACCAGCCGTCGCCATAGCTTACCATCAGGCGGGTGGCGTCAATTTGTCGATCGTGATATAAATAAAAAAAAGTTTGGACTACCCGTAATCCAGTGGGGATAAGTAGAGCGATTCTAGACACCTATATTTCACTTATTATCACCTGACACTTTTAGTTCGTCAGAATTTCGTCCGGACCATTGTAGTTTTGATTGAGCTTCTAAAATCTAGAAGGAACCTTTATGTTACAGAACACACCTATTCGTTCATCTTATTTAAGTACATAAGTTTGTATTCAATATTAGTGTACCTAACATAAAACTTTTCTTACCTACTTTATTACAATCATAATATTTTATAGAAGGAAAGATAAAACATAGTAAAGAATAACAAGAAACTACATGTTGTAACTTAGAGAAGCAGTAAGTTCAAACCACAGCATTAATAATTCAAACCAGCCCTCCGATGATTTTCTAAAAGGAACCAGAAATGTTTTAACTCAAAGTCTGTTTCTTTATAATATAACCACTTACTTGAAATAAATTTGTCTTTTATAACTTTTTTATAAACTTCTTCCATTGCCGAGCGCCTCTGGAACTATAGGTACCTGGTATTATGAAACTGAAGAGTTAGGTTGAATGCACTAATCTCCAACTACTGATTCGAACACAATAAATTGAGTTTAGAAGCTATGCAAGACCAATAGTAGACTAGCAGCAATTTAATATTTTGCAAAACTTCGTGTGTTTCTAGTCGGAAATCTTCGACAGCCTATTCTGTCATTATAGCAGAGAGAGGTTCTAGATTTCTCTTCTTATTTATATATTTTAACAACTAACCGACTAAGGCCTTCCCAGGAGATATCCTGGAAAAGGAACAGTCTTGATCAGATTCTGCCAACTGACCAAACGACTTCACTAGCCTGAGAAAATTTGCGGTCATATCAATACGATGCAGGCGTAGGTTTTGCCGAAGACTATTGTTTTTGCGATTCACATTGCAAATATTTTGACAAGTTCGCATACTTCATTGCTTAGAAAAATCTAACTTTTTCTTTTATTCGCAGTGACCGAAGAGGAGTTCTGGATGCGGCGGCGCTACAAGCTATTGCAGGAGAGAGCGTGCTGGAAAAAGAGAGGCAGTTATCAGAAATGATTCTACAGTTACAAATGGTGAGAGAACAACTCCTTGCGCAGCAGGAACATGCGAAGGTAGGCTTTGTTACTATGGATATAGAATCCCTAAAATATTTGTTTTTATTAAATTATCGCAAAAAGACATTAGTCACTTGGTCCGGGATTGAAGCCGAATTTTTCTCTTACAAGAAAATCGCAATTTGATAGGTACAATTTGTGTACAGACAGACATTAAGTAGCTAATTACAATATTTACAAAAGAATCTAGTAAGCATTATTTCATTGCCGATTGGGACGGTTCCCAAAATGCTGGCTGCGTTGCCACATTTAGGGGCGATACGAATTCTTTTAGCCAGGAAATATCCAGCCTTCTAGTTAATGAGAAATCTATTCCAGGGAAATTCTTTCTAAAACGATAACTTTTTTTTTCATTTCCATTCCAGTATATTCCTATACTGGAATGGAAGTGGAAAAAAAATTAAATAATGACCGAGTTTATGATCACCGAAAATTTTGTCACGTCTTCAATACTATGTTTCATATTTTATATTAAAAATACAGTACATAGTTGACCTCGTTATGTGTGCCAACTTGTTGTAATGAAGTAACTCGGATTAGAATTGACCGAGATGAATGCCTGTAAAATTAGTAGGTGAGCTACTGTTTCTGAGTTGAATGAATACTTACGAGGTTTAAGAAGCTTCAATGTTAGTTGAATTGGTTTATTGGCAATAGATTTACCCTGTTATACATGGAACTAACATACCTATAAGCAAAATGTGTGTATTTAATGTAAATCTGCATCACGGGGATATAGTCGTGATTATAAAATATGAGTATACTCTTCTGCACTCTTCCCTCCAATTCGGTAGAAATATTAGTACTTTGTTTCAAAGGTACTCAGGTATCTAACTCCAGATATCTGTTTTGCATGCTAGGTCACGAATTGAAAAGGGCCAAAGGAACGAAGGTTTATTCCCGTTTAGGATCTTTCAAGCTTAGCCCGTAAACCCGCTGGTTATTGTTTCATTTCATACACATTTATGGCGTTAACAGTTTCACTGTACTGTATAATAACTCTCTTACAAGAATCCAACTGTACTTTGTAATATAACTTGTACAATAATACTATTGATAATTGTTATGAGGTTGCGGAATTTATTTCTAGTGAAGATGTTTTGTCTTTTCGCGTTGTAAAATTTAATATATGGGAGATGTGACAACGCGCCGTCTTTTGTTCTTTGAACACCTTTTGTAATAATATCATAATTAACTTCGTAAGAATAGTTATATTCCTTGTACTTTGTACGTGGGTGTTTGTGTTTTATTGTCTTGTTTTTATATCGATCGTATTATATTATTATGGCTATTAATTTTGTACTTTATAGAATATTGATTAATGATCATTATGTTATAGGTACCCTTGTTCTATATGCGGATAAATCTTGTGTTTGAGAATAATTCTCATGAACTCGACAAATGCATCATTGACATGATGTTTTTAATTAACACTTAGTTATATATTAAGTTATTATACTCGTACTTGTATAGACTTACGTCATCCTTAGCCAACCTAATAGCATTCTCTCAAATGCCTTCAAAATGAGGCTAGTATGGACCTAAGGATTTGATTTTATTTTTTAATCCTTATGATTCACCTAATAAATTAAAGACTGCTTTGGTGGCGTGATCGGTAGGTCACCCTCATTCGGCGCCGTAATATTTGATTCCCGATCGGGATAAATTAATAAGTATTTGTATCACTTATTAGTACAAGCTGTTCTGCTTAGATTGAGACTAGATGGCATCGTGTGTGATTGTCTTAACGTATTATTTATTTGTGACATTTTCATTTACTATATGAGCATTTTTCTTAATTATTGGTCTCCATTTATCTTATATTAGCACGTATTTAAATTTTCGAGCCTGTCAAATAAATGATTTATTTACAGAAGCTCACGATTAAAAGTTAACAAATTGTTGCAACCTCGAAGGGGTACGTAAAAGCCGGTCCCCTTTTCATTGTAATGCCTTCTTTGAAACTTTGAATTTTTGTTTACCCTTTTTAGAATAATTAGATTCGTTACGGGTCCGTGACTCCTTTGAGAAATTTCTTATTTATATTGTGTAAACTGTATTATCATATTTAAGTATTGTAGGTGTTTTAGCCACCACGTTTAGAGTAGCTGCTTTAGAGTTAACTTTGATCGGATCTAACGAATCGGATTCGAATCATAAAATCACGTTTTATTTATACCACATTTTAGCGTGATAGGAGGTGAGCCTATTGTAGGTTCAGGTAACTTGCTTCAAGGCATGGTCTCCAGCGGGAGTAGGTGGAACGCGGCCGCCTGCTTCGCGAGCAAGTCGTGCTCGCGAAGGAGGCGGCAGAGAGGGAGAGGGAGCGTACCCTCCCCGCCGAGTTCCGTAGTCAGCGGCGAGGGCGCCGCAGACTCATCTACGCCCAAGACCATCGACCTCCATGATCGGGGCCTGAGGACGGCGGGATCGCCACCCGTCGTCCTTACAGAAGCAGGCTAGAAGGGTTGCGTGCTGCGGGGCCTTTGCCCCATAGCACGCAACCAGATTCACTCACTGACGCGGGATAAAACCCGACCCCAACGACGCGGGATTCTCATCCCGACCCAACCCCCGCAGAGACCACAGAGGTGGTCAAAGTCCGCCGGGCGCCAGGTTCAGGTAACTTTAAATACCTATATTTTAGCCGCTTTAGAGCGTATACTGAAATGTCACTCAAATATTCAGATACTCAAAAGTGACGTTTGGGCATGAAAAATTAAGTTTAAGTGCTGCTCAAGCATTTAATCTGCTCCCTCCCAAGTTAGCGCCTTTAACGGATTAAAATCTCGGTAAATAAAAAAATATTGAAAAACTTCTGCTAATTACTCGTGAATTCTTAAACCATATAATTTGCAATAAAATATAAAAAAATATATCCCAGATTTTGTTTATCAATTTTTTACCCGAAAAAAACTGACGCGTTTTTATCTATAGCCCTTTTATTCGGACACCATCATTACAACCCGATTCCTAATTACCCCTCTCCCATAACTCTCATTCATTTTCAATCATCAAAGTATACAATACAGCTTGTATCCTTTCATTCCGAATCAATTTTCATGTTGAATGCATATTGTGCTGGGCACTAGCCGTACCGTCAGCAACAAAGACACTCTCTTACTAATGAATCAGCGATAAAAACTCCAACAACACTCGATCATACTCTTTGTTTAGGGTTGTCGAAATGCAAATTTAAAGCCATTTTTTTTCCTTCAGATGAAAATTACTTTTACCATCTTCTTCAAACCACAAAATAGTCCCTTTTTTCTCACCTGTGGTATCCGTATAGCTACTAAACTGTCGTAGACTGTACCAATAGGTTTTTTTAAATAATTGTAAGTACCCTATTGTAAAACTTCTTAAACATGACTAGATAAAATCCTTATTACCTATTTATTTTATCTGCAAATCGGAAAAATTAACCTGTTCCATTTTCAAATATTAGCATCAACCCTACATTTGTATTGACTGTTAGATTGAAGAGCCTTGTCTATAGCGGTGCAAATGGGAGCGGCTAATGGCAAGCGCGTTCGTATTCGCGCATTTTTTTTAGAACGTCCCTTTGTTGACTATACCAGGTGTATTTCGAATAGCATTCGATACGGTGCGCTTTCGATTCATCTTTTTTTTTACGTTTTGTCTATGGAACGTCATGCGCCAGTCTGTCTTGTTTATACTTCTGTTTCAGTTTATTCGTTGGTACGTAATAGAACGCCATTTGTGTACCTAGTTCCCATATGCCTACTGAGACATGATAATATTGATAATATATTGGAAGGAGACAGTTCAACTTATACCAATACCATCTATGGAAAGTGAAAACAGAAAACCTATCATACACTACCTAACCTTTCATGCCTAAGCACTGAGGGTGCCTCTGTGTCGTTCCTACATATTTGTCTCACGAATTAAAATTATAACTATATTAAGTTTCCATACTACTGCAAAAATCATTTTCGTTTTCATCCCAGAACCTTATCTTTATTTAAACATCTTCATCTTCAACATTAACATTAAAGAAAACAAAAAATTACAGTCTGTGAGAGCACTCAGTTGAATTAAAATGTCATGGAACGACATGAATCAATACAACACACATGCGTATTATACTGACATATACAGTACTTGTATATCGTAACCCTGTAGCCCCAAACGGCCAAACAAACGGAAATATGAAAATGAAACGTATAAACGAAAAACGCATCAAACGTTAGCACGCGACGACAGCCGGACAAAAAATGAACACAAACGAGCGCTTAATTCGCAAAAAGCCCGTTTGATGTCACTAATTGACAATCAGTCGGAGGACGCGTCTCATTGGTCCGCTTCCTCGTTCTGTTTTTAAAAATTAAAAACAAATAAATTTGTAGGGTAACCAGTTTTAGCAAGCTATTTATGTAGACACTGAGGGATGCTAAGAGCAGATGAAAGTCAATACGACTATTGATGGAGTACATGATGAATTACTAAAGAAGCTGTTTTGGGGTTCAAAGGTAACAATATATTTTTTTGATTCTAAATATAAAACTTTATTATTTTGTTAAATTTGATATCAGAAAATTATTAATTGAGAAAAAATAAGACAACTTTAAGGGAGAAATACACAGTTTAAAACGGCTTTTTTGCTGGCTACACGGTTTAAAACCAACAGTGTTCAATATAAATTCGTAAGTGTATGACGTATTTGGTATAAAACAACTAGGTTTTAAATTTCTGTTTTAAATACGTAAAAACTGGTATTATTAATTTTATTTTATCTTTCCAATCTAATAAATGTAATAAATTCCACAAATATTTTACTTATTTTAAATGAACTTTTAAAAGGTGTCGTATCCCATTAACCGCCTAACTACGACCTATGAAATGCGAACCAACAAGTTGCTCTTTAAAAAAAAATCAAATTAAAAAATATATATATCGTTGACATTAGAGGGGTAAGCTGTGTCAGACCAATTAGTTTTTGAAAGACTTGTACAGGAATGACGGACAGACGTGTGTTGACATGGTTTTTGATTAAAACTTTAAAAAGATAATATTAAAAGTTCATCGTAACATGTCCTTTGGAGTGGAGAACATGTCCCTTTTTAACTAACCGACGTTAGTTTGAATAGGTTTGTTAACTACTACTATTTTATTTTAAGATTCTCTATGTAACCCTTTAACTTATTTTTGTTTAAAAGCGTAATCATCATCATCTCCACCCATTTGAAGCAGGCCGGATAGGGTTTTGTGTCGAGTTTTCCTTCTCTAAATATATACTTTCATAAACATACTTATATATTTCTAAATATACATAGAAAATACCCAAACTCGGAAACATTTGTGGATCATACAAATATTTTAATGGAATCTGGGACCTCAAGGAGGCAGGCATAAAGCATCAGCTTGTTTTGTAATAGGTAGGTTATATATATATATATATATATATATATATATATATATATATATATATATATATATAAAGTAAAGTAAAGTATACTCAACTGAAGATGAATGCGTGAAAACCGTTTAAAATTTCGAAACAGTGTTGTAAATAATCGATGTACAGTATATCGATTAGTTTGCTGACAGAACTATCAGTCATAGAGAAACGATCGATGATTGGCATCTGCCGTCACCCCTATTTGTTTGTACACACCATGCATCACGAAATACAAGTATTTAAGATTTTAACTAGATGTTCTACACAAATTAGAAGCACGATTTAACTTATCTTGAATAGGATTTTAATAGTATTTCTTAACATGTTGTATTTAAACGCCTAACTGTTATAGGAATCGAGTTTTCGATAATCGATGTTGCATTTTGCTCATTAAGTTGTCGGTAACTTAATTGATACTGATTTGACAATTTATCATTAACAGGCGTGACTATTTGTACTTAATACATTATTACTGATGCTTATGTCCCAGGAGTTGTAGGTAAAGGCATATTAATCGCTCACTTTTCGCCAGTACCTAACTCTACGAGATTATTAACGTTAAATATGCACTCTTACCAGAGCTACAACACACCTACACAATCATTTTCTATCTTCTTGTCTTCTTGACTGAGTTGGCTAATTTTAGTCTTAAAATATTTGTGCAATTTTAGAGAATGTTCAAAATAATCATTTGAGGCGGTACAAAATTCACCGGGACAGCAAGTCTCATTTGTCCTAGTGGCCTTGCACATTGCTAGAACGTGTGTTATTTCGGCGACATTCAAAATTCTCACGATGCAGCTGTTAAAATTCGAGCAGTAGGTTACTTTGAGAAATTGTGAGTAATTTTCATATCATTTTCCCCATGGTGATTTATGCGCTCTCTTGTCGCTAGTCTAAGCGTTTTAGAGAAGTTTAAGATAGATGGCTAGAAGCCTGTCAGCAAACCCCTTTAGTTCTTATAGTTTTAAGTATGAAATCCTAATAAATAATTCTGAATAGCAGACAATATTGTGTAAGACAATCTAAAGAGAACCACGAACGACTGTCATTTTACATTCTTGTCATTTTATTATGTAATTACTCCACATGTCACACCGTTTATTACAAAAACATACTAAGTATGTATATTGTAAGTATATAAAACATAAAAATCTATTATAATCGAGGCCATGCCCAGAAAATTTCACAACGCATGTCTAACCCGCTCAAAATCCAACGAATCGAGGAAAATCTGCTTGACAAAGGCGGGAACATTTCCACCGATCATTGTGCAAAACGCTACAGCAATATCTGTCTGTCCTACTCTCACAAAGAATCCGATGTGATGCGCAAAAGAGATAGCTTCAACAATAGACAATTGTTATCCCCACTTTTCGGGTAGCTATTTGTAGATTTCAGACGAGAATCGCCCATAGACTAAGCATATAAGAATGGTTTTTCTATTTGTTATCTGTAGCCAATAATTTGATTCGCTAGACACAGATGAACAATGGTGTAGGTTAGGTATAAATAGAAAATTTTATGTTTGATTCAAGAAATTAATTGGTGGCGATAAAATGTAGGAACGGCTTTTTCAGAAACCTCTAACAAAACTGTAAAGCTGAGTGAAATGAATTTATTTCGCATAAATATTTTTCTTGTTGTTTTCATGAACATTTTACTATTTAATTTTGGTTTAAAGCTAATAGGAATTAAGGAGTCGTATTTCTTGTGGTTTTATGTTGTTTGAATTGTATTTTGGCAGCTTGTGTTACTATAATTCAATCGTTAATAGACAACATTTATTAGTTGCTATCCTTTCTTATCGTGACATAGATAGGTAGATAGCCAACCTAAGGCTACTTCTAATCCCAATAATGTTGCCATAGAAATCCAAAATGAGAAAACTTACACGTTACATATATAATCACGGCTACATCCCAGGGGTGTAGGCAGAGTTGCATTACACACCTACAATTTGACAGTGGTTTTGGTAATAGGCATACCTACTCGTATTACCTTTATCGGGCACCATACCACAGAATAGGGAACAGTATTTACATACAGAACTTGCACTCCGACGTTAATTAAAGCACATTCTTTTGTTTACAGAGAACATCATTCGAACGTTAGCATAATTTGATCAATAATTATGACGTTAATGCCTCAATATCAACTTTATGGTCCATGCCGTGACACAAATAAGAGACAACCCTTACTGACTTACAACTTCAAGTTTTAGCTGACGTCACGTATTTTTTGCGATTGTTAAGCAAGTGACATAGGCCTTGTAGGGGTAGCAAAAGAAATTCAGCGTTCCATTCTTCATTTAACTGCTTCGGTGGCGTGGTCGGTAGTGCATCGGTTTTCGACTCCGGAGTCTCGGGTTCGATTCCCGGGTCGAATCAGATATTTGTGTGATCCACAAATGTTTGTTTCGGAGTTTGGGTGTTTTCTATGTATGTTATGTATGTATTTAGAAAAAAATTAGTATGTTTATCAGTTATCTAGATCCCATAGCACAAGCTTATACTCGTAGCTTAGTTTGGGTTAGATGACGTTGTGTGAGCATGTCCAACAATATTTATTTATTCTCAAGCACTAAGAAGAGCATTGAGTTTAGTAAACTTAGGTATTTGTGCGTTATTGCTTAACTAAGCATAGCTACTTAATTTCAACCCCAGTTCAACTTCAGTGCATCTTTGGGTGAATTTAAAAAGGAAATATATAGGGATGATTTTTTTTTATTAGGTACATAAATTTTAGTTGCTTATTTGAGATTAGTTTTGGTTTGAATTACAGAAGTTAGTTTAAAACTGTGACCTCCTACGACAGAAACGACTTGCATCGCTCAAATTGTTTGTAAGTTGTTGTTCTGTTGATTTCTCGTCACTCGCAGTCAGTCACTCACTCTGTATTTCTAGTCGCTCACTTAGTAATGTGGTCGCACGGATAGAATATTATTCGATCGTTTTATAATTCGCTCACTTAGTAATACTATACGCTCACTTAGTATTACAGTCACTCGTTTAAATACTACCCTTTCTTTAGTGCTGGGTAAAGACAATTGCCTCCTATTAATTACTGGCATAGTACGAGTACCTATGTAATGCACGTCTATTTTAAACACCTAAGTCCGCGGTTTCCCCACGTTCATTGCCGGGCGGCCCAGTTACGCACTCGAGAGAATTCCCGTGTAATTAAGTTGCTATTTTTATTATTAACGTAAGTACGTCAAACAAATAAAGGAACATAAATTCGTAATCTAATTTCGAAGCCAATTTCAAAGAACCCAAATCAATTCTCATCTATCAAGAACAAGTCACTAACATATCAACCGAACAAATAACAACCCCCAGACACAACATAGAGAAAAGTAAATTAACCTTTCTTCACAAACCAAACTCATTTATCGATACAAAACAAGGAACCAATAGAGTTGCCCCAATCGGCAAATAGCTGTATGAAAAGACGCCTGAAACAGCTCCGGAATCAACTGAAACCCGCTCTTTTGTGTATATTCAGTATACAAATGCTTTTCTTGGCCATTCATGGGTTTTCTATGGGGGCAATAAAGGTTCTTACGGACACAATGAGCTTGGAAAGCAAGGAGTGTGATGAAAAGTTGGGAATCTGGGCCGCGTTCCCGAGGCGACGTAGAGATGTGCTGTTTTTATATCGGTGTTGTGAAAGGAAAATTGTGTGAAAAGTTCCATTGAAAATGGCTTACAGTATTTTGTATTAGTTTATGGAGTGTTTAGTGATAATATACATAGGTACGTAACATTTTATATTTGAATATGGTCCTGGCTAAGGATGGAAATGTGCTTATCAACCAATGAAACTTATTTATCTTAGCTAGTTTTTTTTTCCACCGAGCGCCACTTGAAATACCTTCTGCGTGTAAACCAAAGACGACAACGGACATAAGAGAGGCAGCGGGCGTGGGCTGCGGAATTAAAAAAATAAACATTTTCTTTAGCGGACTCCTTGTTAATTGACAACATGTAAAAAATACAGTTAGTTACTTTTATTTGAGGTATTTTATTGCCTCCAATTAGCACCTATCTATATTCATTACTTAATTGAACGTACTCGTATCATGCAGTCTCAATACTTTTGCGTCAACCCATCATAACTTAAGATCTCTTTGCCATTGTCTTGGTATTCTTATGAAGTTATTTTACGGCGTCACTTCAACGGCACTTCACCTCAAGAAGTAGGTACCTAAATGTAGTAAGGCAAAAAATATCGATATAAGTAACTTAAATAGTCCATCACTAAATGTACCTAGTTATTCTCGTCACTTTCCAATTATTTCTGCGGTCTTTCTTCGCCAGAGACTATGTAGTCCGCACTGAATACAGAATAGCACTGGATTTTAGGGTAAGTATTATTAAGATCTTTTACGATTAATTACGATATCTACATTATAATCATGGCTATATCGACGAGGGCCAGGCAAAGGGTGCATTTTGTTAGTAAATTTATTAGTTTTATGTGATAGGGGGCAATACTCTACACACAATAAAATACACGCCGCAAATGCAGCATCGACTGTCAACCTGTGTGTGTCATTACGTGTGTGCTATATAGCGACCCTGTCAATCAACAATCAGCAGCGCGTCCTGTTGCGTATTCGTAATAATTTTGACAGAAATCCATACATAGAAGATCAGTCGTGCAGTTGCGGTTGGTATGCTTTTGTTTTGCTGTCTGCATGTGCTGTGTACTGTACTGATCGGAAGGGCACCTTCGCTTCGTCTGTCTGTCGATACGTGTTGCACTAACCGATAGACAGATTATGCAGCCGACTTAGGATGACTTAGATATTACATATTACCTACCTACACGAGACTTGGGCGGTATGTGTGATGATCAGTAGCTATTTAAAAAAAAGGGGGGACTAATCGAGCCGAGAAGCCTTTTTTGGGATAAATACATGATTGTCTTAGTATAAAGAGGAGAATCGCTGTCGCTTCCGCAACCGCGTTTCTTATCACTAAATTCACCATCTTAGTTTTTCCTTTTTCCACCAACTTGCGGTTAATTTATTTAATAAGTTGTTTCTGAATAGACCACGAAGCAACCGAGTGCCGGATGAATCGGACTTTCTATTTTTCTTTCTTATTCTCTTATTTACACAAAAAAAACTCTTTATACTTTGTTTATGAAAGGAAACATAAGCTTTTGAATTTTTTCCAGTCTTTTACGACAGTCATTCTATGTAAAGAATGCTTCTAATTAGTAAATTTAAAAAAACGTGCAAGCGTATTTATTACCTAAAGATAAAAACGCCACGGAGGTCATAGGGCTCCACCCAAGTTTGCTATTGGTGCACCTGCTGATCAACAGACGAGGCTCTGATCCTACTATATAATATTATAAACGCGAAAGTTTGTGAGTATGTAAGTATGTATGTATGTGTGGATGGATGGATGTTTGTTACTCTTTCACGTAAAAACTACTGAATGGATTTTAATGAAACTTTACAATAATATAGCTTATACATCAGAATAACACATAGGCTACAATTTATAAAGATATTGTGTGAATTGTTCAAAATATGACGCGGCGCGACGGGAACGGGAAAAAACCCAAATTACCACGCGGACGAAGTCGCGGGCGACCACTGGTACACAATAAAGTTACCATTAGGCAGCAATAAGCTCGCCTCTGTGCTTCTGCCTTCACCTTGTACAGGAAGTTTTGTATCGCTAGAGCCTTTATTGATCGGCAGGTGACTCTCTTGCAGGTCAGGTTGGCTTTGGGTCTTTAAGATTACATACAACCAATGCAACTTTATCGTAGAAACATTACAGATATCATAAAGCTGAAAAATCAATACCTACCTACTTATATTCGCTGTGACGCACAAATTCCATTTTTATACTTAAATATAGAACATGCAAAAACAAAAACTGTTAATAATTGGTTGAAAGTTGAAACGGCTGACTTGTAGCATTTATTTTGATGGCAACACTTGCACGATTTATTACAGGTTGGCACACTGAGCATGAAAGGCACACCGCACAATAGTCACCTACATAAGTGCCGTGAGATTCTAACTGTGTGATTAATAGTTGCAATAAACTGTTGTTTATGCCACACTCAATTGTACACTTGATGAATTTTTAATTGTCTTGTTTCAATATATTTTTATTCGGTAATACATATATTGCTGTCTTTCCTGTCTTCTTTTTGATTTGTATGACATTTTTAAAGAAAAAATACGAGCTAACGCGAATCCGCTAATCTAAAAGTGTTGGGAGTGGGTTCATGTCAGTATCGTGTTGATTGGGGATCGAACTTACGTTATCGAAACGCAAGCCCATAGTCACCAGGCTACGGATGTTTAAATTTTCGGTGTTACCTTTAATGCTAACTGTGGAACCATTTTTAATAAAATTGGTAAGCATAATAGGCTACTTTTAAGATGGTATCTAATGTGTTTAATTCTAATCTAATTCACGCGGGGCGAACATACATTAGTTGTTATGTTTAGTACTTATTGTTTCTTTGTGCTATCAGTAACAAAATTCACCAACAGTGTAAATTATACAACAGAAAAATTCAAATGAAATGAGTTCGTAATTCGAAAGAATCTGTTCTTAAAAAGTTTACCTACAACAAAAGGAACGTAAATAAAAGGAAACGAAAATGGCGTAGGTATATTTGAAATTGGAATTCATCAAAATAATGCGAGGAACGTGATCTCTTGCGAAGTGTAGGGATGAGAATATATTTCGTGATACGTTACATTTAGGGCTGGTGCATCATGAAATAATCTAAAACTAACATAGAACATCTTGATTTATAGAATTTAAGTAAAATCTTTGTAGTCTGTAGGACTTGACTGACACCTCTGTCGTTTAATATAAGTACCCACATTTCGGCAAAAATTAAACAAACATAATATTGTCCCTTTGCACGACTTATGTCCAAAAAGAAAAATGTACAATCACATAATACCCAACTAGAGAAACGCCTAATCTGTAATATGTCCAAATACCCTACTTAGTTATATGGCCTAATACCGAATCTTGTATATCAGGCACTAGTTCTGCTTACAACGAGAAAATTACACTGTAAAAAAATAAGTTCAGAACGCAATTGAAATATTTAACAATAGAATTACTCCTGTCAACCCTAGTAGAATGTAAGGTGCGCGGGAGTTGTGCATTTTGTCCCTATTCCTTTTTTAAAAGTCGTTTTTATTAATTGCCATCCATTGTTGGGTGGTCGTTGAGCTTATGGGAATGCGTGCGTTCTCGTAAATTTTCAACGTATTTTTGAATTTACTGCAACGGGATTTTATTTTAATACTCGTAAGCTGCTTAATTGTTGACAACAGGAGTTTTTATATGAGGATCAATTGAAATTTGGTTTAAATGAGGGCAAAGAAAAATAATGTTACGTGATTTTAATTAATATGGTGTTCGCCGATATGTTTTTCGTCACATCATCAACTTGTCTGAATAAAAGTGCTAAATTCATTATCACTTCATAAGCACGTTAGGTACTGCGAAAATTTATTGCAGAAATGCAGTAATTATGAATACATTGAATGGAATTTATTTGAAAAAAGAATACAAAAGTGCTTACACTAAATGACCATCAAGCGAAATCGCAGTTTTAAATTTGGAATTAGCATTAACACGTTGACGATTAAATTATCGATATTGTATTTCTATAACTACTAATAATTTTTTATACAAAATCGAGGACATTACCTCTTATAGTTAGGTGTTGAAAAGAATATTACTCCCACTGACAACAACTTCAGACGAATAAGCAATTTTAATCTATGTTCACTGCAATAAATATACCTATCCAATGATCACAATATTGTTTGTAGAAGCTACGAATTCCTGTCAGAAGAGTAAAAAATATTTTTATAATATTATATTTTTTGAAAGGTCCATTAAGTATTTAGGTTATTATTTCCAATAAGACATCAAAATTAATCAGATTAGATGTATTACAAATGCAAATAGATCAAGCAAGATTTTTTTTAAATTTCCTTGAAGAAGAGAGTGTTATGGATGACTTAAATCTTATATTTAGTATATACTTATTAAAAACAAACTTAAAAGTCACTATAATATCGTTGCAAAATTAAGAAAAACCAATACACTGTATGAGATTTTTCTATATTATAAACCAGGAACACCTGAGTTACATTCACTGAGCTTTAAAATTATGAATCTTAATGTATTCCATAGTAAGTTAATTATTACAAATTTAAGTGTCAATTTAGATTATTGTGCTAAATTTAAACGATCTACTTCACCCATATTAGATACTAAATAATTATAATTATACAATGCCAAACCGCGCGTCCAAAAAGATCGACATTCTATCTGTCAGCGCATTCTCGTCGTTTATTCTATTTCCTGCTAGAAATGAATTTAATTTCCTTCTCAAGACGGATTTATGACTTTACTCCTTTATTGTCTATGAGCATTATTTTAAACACAGATTTATATATTATGTTATACTAACACATAGGCATAAACTATTAAATACACAGATGCGCAGTTTATTTTATATTGATATTGGCACATACCTTTTTTTACGTTATATAAATTGCAATTTTACCACCACATTGTGACGTTTAGATAATTTTTACGATCGATGTGGCAAGTAGACATAATTTAATATTTTAATATTAAATTATGTCTACTTTAAAAAAAAACAGTATTTTAAATATAATAATTTGAACACTTTATTATGTGTTAATGATCTAGTCTGTGGTTTTTTTACGCCTACAGGCACTTACCGCACTTATGAGTACAAAAAAACTGAAATAACTCATAATCTGACCATTTCTTGTCCAAAATAATACTTTTGGAAAAATATAATAGTCTTGTTTATTTATAACTACATCTAGCCCGCGGTTCTTATTGAGTGGAATACTTTACACTTTCTCCAAAAGTTATAATGTGTTAAGAGTATAATGCGTTAATCCCAAAAACTAGCTCATCAGTTTGCCATATGAACAGAACATTACTTAATAAATAAATATTTGTATTCGCGTCACTTTTTTTCTAAATTCTTTTATTTTTTTTTTGTAACGTACTACACACACAAGATTAATTTTAAAAATTGGAATGTAACATTAAACAAACGTATTTAGTTACCTACTTGGATTACTGCTATCTTACTTGTTCTATAACATTATGGTCTCCAGTTTTTATTATTCCAACTTTCAACGTTTTTACTCTTTGATTTCAACGTTGATTGAAATCGGGATTTCTTCGTTTTTATTTATTTTTCTTCGTTTATTTTGCTGTGTAATGGATTTTTACTTAACTTTAAATGTTTTATTGGGTTTTAAATTAATTGTTGTTTCATTTTGGTATCTGATTTTTTTAATATAATTTTGAAGATCAGTTATTCTTATCAACTTATTCAGGACTTTGGAGGACATATAATACCTTTTAAACAAAGATAGATAATTGGAAATTTGAAACAAAAAATATTTCTTTAGTTTTAATCTCATTACCTACACGTTTTATATAATAGGTACCTACATATAATATAACAAAAAAAATGCATATAATATATAAAATATAAAATCAGTATTCCAATTGTATAAACTAAACAGGGGTTATGAAATATTTTTATACGTAGTTTTTTAAATACCAATTTTGGAAGGTTAACGTAATAAAAAGATTAGCACAAACGTCTCCAGTCGATCGATACCAACAAAATTAAATATTTTAATATTTAAAGCAGTTAAAAAAATCTAGTCCCAAATCTTTTGTTGAATTGTAAATGTTGAAACGTGTTCAAAGAAATCTTATCAAGTAAATTGTCAGTTTCTAGTATATCTGTAATTTATTTTATCTTTATTCTGTTCACAGGAATTTCGACAGAGACATATCCTGTCGTAATTTCGTTTCTTTTGATTACAAATAGATCAAAGATTTTTACATTTTATTACAGAATAATATTATATATTAATACATTATGCTTACAAACAATCCACTTCATCCAACTGCTTCGGTGGCGTGGTCGGTAGTCGGCGTTCGACTCCGGAGTCTCGGCTTCGATTCCCGGGCCGAATCAAATATTTGTGTGATCCACAAATGGTGGTTTCAGAGTTTGGGTGTTTTCTATGTATATTATGTATGTATTTAGAAATATATACGTATGTTTATCAGTTGTCTAAATCCCACAGCAAAAGCTTTTAACTTAGTTTGGGCTAGATGACTTTGTGTGAAAATGTCCAAAATTTTATATTTATTAATTACTTCATAACTAATTCTTAATCCGTAGAAAGTACTATGTCAGTTTGGAGTTAATACAGTATTGTCTTGAACCTGCTTTTATACTTAACACAAAACCTTTTTTTGAGTAATTATATTATAAGGTACTTAACTATAATCCCGGTAATGTATTTTCGTGGAAATCGGGAAATATAAAATTATTACTTAATTATAGATAGCGATTTTAAATAATTAGATATTTATAGTTATATTTTGTATGGCAATATGTAGGTTATAATTATTTTAGATTGATACACATCCATCTCAAATAATTATAACCTACATGTTGCCATACAATATTTTATCTCAGTTGTACAACTGAGATAAAATACTTATACCCGTATATTGCTTTCATTACCAACAATAAAATTGCAACGAGCAGAAAACAAACTCAAAGATTCTTTTAAAATAAAATTCACGTCAAAAATTTACATTATACAACGTGTTAAATATTAAATTGCCAGTGTCACATGTCAAGAAGTGTCAGAGAGAGGTCAGTAGTATAATAATACTGGTGTAAACATTACCGAACAGAGGTTACAAAGTAAACTAGCCGGTGTAAGGTGCATGTTTGATGTTACCCGCGTTAAGTTAGGGCTGTCACACTTTTAATATTGAAATTTTGTCAATGATTTTAGTAATAAAAATTGTATTGGCATAACATTTATTTATGGTAATTAAAATTTGGCACTAATAAAATTTGGGTATTTATTTTATCATACACAAGCTTATTTTTTACAGTTATACTAATAAATAGTCAGAAAGAATTTTTATTAAAGTATTATATTTATTATTTACTATGGACATTGAATTGAATTTTTATTTTGTTCTAATAGTTTAATTTGCATCTCATTGGATAAGTAATTCAAGCCTCACAGAATATTTAAATAGATCCAGAATTCACAAAAATGAGAGGCAACCCTAACTAGCACAGAGTAGTCCATAACAGAGTTTACATTGGCATCATTCAAATGTATGAAGTTGCTATTTACGTTTGACCAGAGCACTCATTACGGATTGTTATTAGAATAATAAAGAGAGAGGCATCGCATCCGTCTAGCACTAAGATCGTAACGTATTTCCAAGTATCGTTTCTATCTGTTGCGAAATCATAATAGCTTTATTCTCATCAATGATTCCGCGAACTGGCACTTCTGTTTTGGTATATTAATCTATGTTTATATGAGCTGATTTTTTTGTGATACTACCGTTTAATTTTGGAACATTCTTTTATTTGATATTTGAATCAATCAAATCGAATATACTATCTACTGTTTTGTTTCACAACAGTTAAAGAAGGATAAGCGGAGCTTTGTATTTGTGTGTGTGACCACGAAAGGTAGAGTAAAAGCTCTTTTTATAGCTGTGTACAACCCATGTGTGTGTAAAAGAGGTCAAATATACGTTCACGTGCACTGCACTCATACTAATGCAAAGCTCCGCTTATCCCTCGCGAACTGTACCTTGGTATTTCAATGATTATATTACTCTAACTCTAGAAAAATATTTTGATCCACTAAATGATTGGACATAATTTATGACCATCTTTTTACTACCTGACCAAATTTACACACACGACTTGTAGGTCAAGTCCTAAAAACGTCTGAAAATACAATCAAAGTTTTATTACTATCTAGTTATGTTTGTCACTAGCTTAGGTCCGCGGTGTTGATCGTATGAAATACTTTTTTGTGATACCTATGAATCTGCGCTACTTGCGTTTACACCTTAGCACCTTCACAGTTTCCAAGCACACCCGGATGTGCAGGCGCTGCTGCAGCATCGGCTGAAGGCCTCAAACGGCGTAAATATGCTAACCTAGCAGGTGATTACATATTTGAGCCGTTTGGGGTTGAGACACTGGGGTCATGGGGTCCTAGTGCTCGCCGCCTTTATACAGATATTGCTAAACGCTTAATCGATGCTTCTTAGGACCAGAAGGCTGGCTATTTTCTGGCCCAAAGAATAAGTATCCCTATCCTATATATCCAACGTGGCAACACAGCCAAGCATTCTGGGAACCTTCCCAGTCGGCAATGCAAGTAAATATTTTTAGTGTATAATTATGTATTTTGTAATTCTTATGGTAAATAAATCTACCTTAAATTTTAATCTATTTTATAATGCATTTGTTAGTTTAAATCTATTTCGCCACATAAGTTCATGACATACGTGATTAAACTTATGATGAAATTAGAAACAGTCAGTTTCGATACTAGTTTTTTATTTTTTTAAATAAAAATAAACAATTAATTAGTCAGAAATAAAAAAGTCACAAATATACGCCCTGCATCGTTCCTCGTGCAAAGGTACCCATGATGCTGGCAGCATTGCCCCGCTGAATGGCAATGGACAATCTTTGCACCAGGAAAGACCCAGAGCGGGTGTCACCGGACCTCTTCCTAATTCGATGTCCCAACTTCGTGACAAAGCTTTTTTAAATAAATAATTATTATTCGCAATAAAACAGCCTTTAAGAAGTCTTTTAATGTAAAATTAAGCGTAGCTTACGAAGCTCTTTCTTAGGCGACTCGTGTATTTCGTTCGTGATCGAACTCCTCATAAACGACTGGACCGATCTTTTTGAAATTTGGCACGGTCATAGTGACCATCACCATGAGTGCATATATCTGAATTCATAAAGATCGGTCCAGTCGTTTAGGAGTTCGACCCGGATCGACAAACTCAGCTCAATTATTGCAACAGCAGAATGCATTGCATACCTAGTTTAACTTAGTTAGAATAATAATTGGTGAAGTTGTAAGATTATTTGATTAAAAAATCATAGAGAACTCACTCCAGTTTTATACATAACGAACCTTCTGAAAGAAACTCTATAAAATACTCCATTAAAACCTTTTCACATGTAAGTTTAGAATGTACTGGCTAGTACTGGCTTAATTATGTTTTTAAAAAAATACAAATGGCGGTAATGCAAAAAGGCGTTAACTGTAAAATCTTTATGGAACTACATAAGTCCGTTTACAGTAAAACTTAAAGGCAAGGGCGACTACAAAGTGCCTTAATTTTTTTAATTGCGGCTGGCTATGTTATTATTCTTACGTTCAGGGCGATATACCCAGCTTACGTAGTCATACATGTGGTCTAAGATGCATTTTGATTTTTTTATCAATTGAGCGGTAAATCTAGTGGCAACAGTACTACTGTTTTAATTTAGTGTTTCTTCACGATTTTTAACATTTCTGATATTTTACATATAGGTATCGTAATCGTATTAATTTCATATTGTACGCAAGTGTTTTTTTTATTATGTTCTAATTTTAAGTTTAATTAATTTTAAGTTTATTTAATTAATTCATAATAATTCAAAATACGAATATTAAAAGACAGTTTTAATTTTATGATTCTTTATCTACGAAAACTACATATTTGTTAATTATTACACAAATTCTACATCCTAGAGAAGGTAAACTCGACACGGAACGGGTTGGTATAGGGATACCAACCCGTCTGGCCAGCGTGGTATATATATGCTGAATTTCCCCCTCTTTGGGGGAGGTTGTCAAATGGGCATAGATGACGATTATAACACAAATCCGCTTCCTCCAATGACTTCCACCAGAGCTTTACAATTTAATAGAGACTTCTTTCGCGACACCCGTATGTAGACCTAACAAGACTCTTTTGAACACACAATTATATGAATATTATGCACTTTAGTGGTCGTAAAAAGCTGAGTTTATAAAAAAAATAGCCTTTAGTACCTGGTTTATTTTTAATTGACATCATAATTATGCTGGTGTGTTTTCTGTTTTTTTTTTTAAGGATATTAAACATGGCAATCTTTCCAATCGCTGTCGTCTGTATTAGACAATAAGGTTCAGACGACAGCGATTGGAATGTTTGACATTTTTAATGAATGAAATGAAATGAATTTTTTGTTTTCATTTCATAAATGTCAAACATTCCAATCGCTGTTGTTTGTATTAGACAATAAGGTTCGTTGAAAGATACGTGTAGAGAAGAACTGTGTAGAGACTTTCTATGAAAATTGCGCGGAAGGAGAAGTATGAAATTTTGTACTCTTATAGTTTCATATACTCAGAGGAGGAGTGCAGAATGCCAATATTGAAAAATATGGTTGATTTTCGATCGAGTGATAGTGAATATAAATGAGCCATTGTTTTCAAATATTTAAATAAATGATCGCAAAAATAAATAATCTATATATTTAATACGACAATTTGTCAGTCCGTCACGTTTTTCAATTTACATTTTTTTTTATATTTGAGGCGATACAAAGTTCGCTGGGATAACTAGTTATTTTTGTTACAGGTAAGCTTTATAAATCTTGAAGCAAAATTTCTTCAGCAGGCAAGTTCTTAACATGTAGGTAAGTACTTAGATGTCTTCTAGAAATGAGATGGTCATAATCTACCCTCGTTTTCTCGTTGTCACAACAAGATGAAAATTCTAGTTGCCGGACAGAGTTAAAACGATGATTGCACCTAAATTTAAAAAAAAATGGTTGCTTTTTTATAAAAAATATCTAAGGTAGAATCTTTTGAGTTACTTATAGGTAGAGGGTCCTAGAGCATTGAAACTTATTGATTAACGGCATGCTCATTAGCTATCATTGGCATTTACCTCATCATCAAGTAGCTTTATTTTACCGAATCCTACACCTATTTAAAAAAAAATGATTATATATTTTTTAAAATAGGTGTAGACTCGGTAAAATAAAGCTACTAATGAAAAATGAGCTTGCTGGTAATCAATAAGTTTCAATGTTCTAGGGCCCACTACCTATTAGCTTTACCTTTTACATACCGACTGATATTATATATTTTAAAAAGGGGAGATATATTACTAGATGTACTGCGCCTCGTGCAGACTTGAAAAAGAGCAAATCTTTCTATGTGACGTCACACAGGGTCAGTATCAGCGCCAGTGTAGACGCCGATACTGACTTCATTTGCTTATATGAAGCCAGTAGTAAGTCAGTACTGACTTCCCACCGCTGTACAGACTTCAAATCAATTTACATTGAGTTTTTCTCGGGTCAGCGCTGACTTGTCTCGAATTCGGAGTCAGTAACTGGCCCTGTGTAAATCAGCCTAGGTATGTCATAATAATAACGCAGTATAAATTAGGTATCCCGTTTCGCGGGAACAGATTTTGAGAGGTCATAATCTATGGTTATAAAAAAATGTAAATAATAACAAACTTAATTTTACAACTGGTTTATTTAAGCATCGAATACACGATTGAAAGCGTGGTTGTAAACCACATTGTAAACTACCGCGCTTTGCTGGCTACACGGTTTAAAACTAACAGTTTTCAACAGTACATGCGTCGTACCTACAGTTTATAACTGCGTTTGTTATGGTGTATTCGATGCTTCACGAATCATGATGTTTTTATTAAGCTAAGTAAACACTTTCGTAATAAAACGCTAAGCATCCAATTCTCTTAAACAATTACAAGATCAGATAAAATAATACTTAAAGATCTAAGTAATTAACATAAGTTTCTCATCAAAGTACTGAGAAATTTCAACGTTTTTCTTTTAATAGATGTTTTTAAATTACTCACTCAACCATTAGGCATGGCACATAGCTGTTTAAGAAGTTCCAGTAAGTGTTTCTACATAACTACATAATATTATTAAGAGGTTATATTTGTGAGGATGTCGGGAGTAATCTCTAGATCTACGTAACCGACTTTGAAAAGTATATTAAGAATTACAATACACATAATTATATATACTAAAAATATTTTCATTACAAAATATCGTTTAAAAAATCAAAGCAAACGGCTCAAATATGTAATCATCTGCTATGTTTTCTCTAACATTATAACTTATATCCTTAAGTGTTATAGGCTACTTTTAACAGCTTTTTATGACATTGTGTTAAAAAAACATTGTTTAAAAAAAATACCACAAGAACACATTATTCCACACATATCACACCTGTATCCCCGAACAGCAGAGGGGCATTACACACCCACAATTTCCCAGTATTTTTAGTCCAACGTAATAGGGGGCAAGCCTATTGCCGTCACCGGGTACACATATAATGGTTATGTCCAAAATGGCCGAATGAATTTATTAAAAAGTAGCATTTGAAATAAATTTGAAATCCGTTGCCTTGCGATGAAATGTTTACGAAAGGCAACAGAATCTTACGTGCCAGCCGCTATGGCACATCCAATTAAAGTCGTGGGCATCTCGGACTTGCCCGATAACTCCAATACTAGAAATGTGAAGCTACCGAGTAGTTGATAACATTGTTAGGTAAGGTAACTCATTTAGTCTAAATAGCCTCAAGCTTAATTTAATGATTCATAAATTGATTTCATTAATATTTTATGTCAACATAATTATTATCTCTGAGTAATTCTAACTTTCAATCATTAATTAATTATTCAAATAACCCAAAAGTAAACAAATTTGTACAAAAATATAATTATATAATATATCAGTGAATATAACAATTTTAATATTTTTTTAATCAACGCCTTAAGTAATTTATTATTCAAATCGTCATTGAATCAAATCGCCAACAAATCCGATGAGAATTCAAGTTATGAGTATTAAAAAAATTAAAGGTTATGGTATGTACTTATTTAAATAAAAATAGATGACCATAGAGAAATATGTATTAACTTTTTAAATTACATTGGAATGCAAATGTATTACCATTACAATACACTCTTGAATCAGGTTCAAACTTAAACTATTAAAAAAATTTTTTTAAAGTATTTGACTATTATTTTGTTAAGTGTATTCGAAAGTTACTTTATTCCTGTTACACGGTACATATTTCATCTTATTATAGTTATGTAGGTATGTTTATTTCGACAAAGATCATAAAAATATATAGAATTGTCTGTATTTTTTTTTTAAATCAGTGTATTATTCTACATGTATATTGTCTTATGTCAATGGGTTTTAATTTCACGGTATCAAACATAACAAGCATTATAATCATATTTATGTCAAATGTGTACCTTCCGAAATAGATTTAAGAATTTATCTACCAATAAAATTGGACCTACTGGTGTGACCATACATCGTTAAAGATAACTTTCGATGAAGCTCCTGGACTATACACAGTGAAAAATAAACTTTATTATTTTAGCATCAGAGTTGAAAATTTGTGTATAATAGTTAGGGAGTTCGTTAATTTTTTATATGAAATTATAAGTGATGTTATAGCAAGTTCACACTATAGTGATGTCTAATCCCACGCTTCAACAAATCGGACAAAACCATCGATGTTCTCATCCCACTTGTCTAACGATTCTGATCTATCGATATAAAGGTCGTACACATAGTATTGGTAGTCATAAAAAATGGTGATAGATAATAAATATTTCAGTGTTAAAGTCTATCTAATTAGGCATTATTTGTGTCGCGTCGTAAACTTTTGAAGTTCTGTGACATTTCATTTGAATTGTGTGACCCGATAATGTTTAGATATATTGTTATATTGATATATATGTTGAGATATATTATTTTAGTACCTAAGTACAATAAAAAAATTGAGATACTAATATATTTTGTAAAAAAAAAAAATTTTAGTTTTTTTTTTTAATAATTCTATAAAAAACTGGAGATTGAAATATAAAATGTTCGCTCGTTTTGTCACCCTAAAATCAAACTGAAAAGGTCATGTCTTCTTTCATATTCTGCAGTTTTGTCTTTCCACGAACACACAAAATGTTATAAATCTGTCACTACACTTCGTGAACTCAAACGAAAACGATATTTCTTCAATATCAGTGCCATTTGAGATTAAACCTGAAGAACACAATTTTAATATGAATTATTCACTATGACAGATGTATTATGTATCACAGCAACAGTCACTTGTTTTCAAAATAAAATAGACAGTGAAAGTTCTAGGGTTGTAATTTTGACAATTGACAACAAAAATTTGACATTTTCGTACCTTTATTAAATAGGTTGTCTATGAATTACAAAACTATTAATAAAAACGTTAGTTAATCTATTTTTACGCTATTTTATTCCCCTTCGGCTTCAAGGACCCACTAAGCAGACCCACCGGTGGGTCTCAGAATACTGACATGTCTCCAAAGGCCCACTAGTGGGTCCGCTGAGATTTTATTATCTTCGAAGACCCACTAATGAAAATAGCGTATAACCCTTTTCTAACCCTTCTTAAATTAGTACTGGTCGGATGAGAATAATTGAAAATCATATAATTATCCTGTTTGTCATTGTCATGTTGTATCCGTAAAACATTATCTATATAAGTGGTGTATTTCAATAAGTGTAAAATGCTGCGTTGCAATGTAATTGAGAGCTACTTTAAACTTTCGCGTTTTGTACACATTATAAACTTAAGACTAACGGGTCTTTTACGCGATTATTGAGATATATACATACCTCTTTATTACCCGACGTTTCGGCCCTGTTACAAGAGCCGTGGTCACGGGTGGACTGGCTTCAGTTCATCGTCGTCTTCGTGAAGTGCGGGTTTGTTCAACTACCCTCACTTCGTCGTCACTTGTGTTCGGAGAGCCACTACGGCATACCACACTGATAGTATCAGCAAGCGGGCGTTCGGTGAGGTGGCGAGTACATTTGCTGATCACCGGATTCCACGACGTAGATAGTCGATATCCATCTTCCCGGTTAAAGTTGGGATACTTTTTTATTTCGACAGCTTCCCGCACTATCCTGGAGTAATAGTGTCCGTCAGTAATATCCACTGACGGACGGATAGGACTTGTGGCTTGTGGAGTTCAATCCAGTGGTTGGGACCCGATTCCAACAAATGCTCGGCAATCGCAGACTTGTTTATTTGGCGGTTTTTTAAATCACCGTCAGACCGTTCAGAGTCATCCAATTCGTATATACAATTTTTGAACAGAAGGAGTGGCATAGTACTTTTACATGGAGGATATCAAAATCATAAAAAGAAAATTTATAAGAATGGATCCAGTATATCGCAGTGTAGTATGAGGAAAAAGTATAAATGTACCGGCTCAATAACGATACAGGTACGATATTGAGTTTAAAACTAATCGCACTTATATTTTTGAAGATGATATTTTAAGTCTTATAGTCTTAATTTTGCCCTTTTCCAGCATCCTCTTCGTATTCTAAAATCTAATATCAAGCATCTAGTGGGATTATTTTTTCTTACATTTAACTTCATGGTGGGTATTAGGAGACATAAAATTAAAAAAAATCAATGGAGTCTACCCGTCAGTGGGCCTTTAGAGTCATGTCAGTATTCTGAGACCTTGAAGCCGAAGGGTTTTATTCATTGAAATGTTTGTTTAGTTGACAGAAAAGTGTAAAACAGTTCAATAGTAATATTAATAAGATCCACGTCAGTCAGAATTAAAAAAACATTGACTCTGTTTGTAATAGGTAGGTAGGCTTTGTCAGGCCTATGTCACTCGCCTAACAATCGCAAAACACACGTGACGTCAGCGACAACTTGAAGTTGTAAGTCAGTAAGGGTTGTCTCTTGTTTGTGATACGGCATTGACCATAGAGTTGATATTGAGGCATTAACGTCATAATTATTGGTCAAATTATGCTGGTACTTTTCTGACAACCCTAACGTTCGAATTATGTTCTATTTAAACAAAAGAATGTGCTTTAATTAACGTCGGAGTGCAAGTTCTGTATGTAAATACTATTCCCTATTCTGTGGCTTTGTGCAGAATCGAATCTGTATTGATGCATTTTTCATGCACGAGAGCCTTCCTTTTTCTTTTAATGCTAAAGTATTTTATTAGTAACATTTACATTTACAATAAATACATAGAAATAGTAAAAAAAAAATCCGAAAATATTTTTTTACCTTTCAAGTAAACTAACGATTCCATGTAACGTCTCTAGATAGAGACGTTACATAGAATGTAACTAATGTATGAGGTTTTTTTTCAAATCCAACCGGCTTTGTGTTTAATTGACCTATTAGCTTTATCACATGAGTCGAAACATGCCTTACGTAATAAGAACAAGTAATTGTGCCTACAAACTCGATAACGACTCGGATTTTGTAAGACTCTATATTTTATTCAACTTATTTTAAAGTTTATTTAATTTTATTTTTATTTTAGAAAAAGTTATTGATATAAATATGTAGTAGCGTTCCAGGCGAACAGAGTTGCCAGCAATCAGTTAGTTGCTTGCCCATATCAGCCGATTTTTTGACAAATTTATTAACTGAGGTTTCTACTGTTTTAGTATAGTCATTCACCGAGAATTTTCCCAACTCAGTTGGGGTCGGCATATTTTCCGTAAAGCGACTGCCATCTGACCTCCACAACCCATGGGCGATATCGAAGTTCTGTAGTTAGACTGGTCAAATTTTTGATTAAGGGCTCCAATTACCCCTAAACGACTGCCATAGATGTCTGTATGACAACCGGGACCGACGGCTTAACGTGCTCTCCGAGCCACGGAGGGGTCTCAGTGTCTTAAGAAATGGTCACCCATCTTAAGACCGGCTTTATTTTGCATTTATTGCCTTGTGACTTGTAATTAATTAATATTTGGTATGTACTATATTTGACTTAAACTTTTGAGTAAATTGTCTAAAAGTATGATGTTTTGTTCAAATGTGTAGAAAGTTCCTCCGAGTGAAAACTATCAAAAGTATAATAAATTTTGTTGGATCCGCCGCTTGAGTTTACAGAGAAGACTTTGTATCAAAGTATCCTCAAATATCAGCTCCATTTTAACTGTAGATATGTAAATATTGGAGTACTTAGGCTTGTTTAGTACAATCAAAGCATGTTCCCCACACAGCGATCTCAAAGAGGAGATATAGCACACCTTCGTTGCACCTACAAATGTGGCACTCTGTTTATGTTGAAGCAGTACTTGTGCTAGGCTGTTGTCTGGCGCGTCTGCCCTTGAGATTCCTGGTATTCATGGCCGCCGTTTTGAGTACAACACCTTTCTCTAGGAGTAAGGCGCGGTCGCGCATCTCGGCAGAGAATCTCGCAATTGCAACTGGTTCAATCTTGCGAAGTACTGTGATTTTGGTTCGCTTGTCTTCAATCAAACATTTCAAGAGCTGCTCTAATGAAAACGTAGTTGGTTCACTACAATCGCGAGTTTCTTGATAAGTGGCTATTAGATCGTCAAGATATTGTTCTGAGGCGTAATACGTGGATTCAGACACAGTGTACCCGGTAGCTATAGTACAAATATACGCCTTCGGCATCACTACAACAAATTCCCCCTGGTTTTGTTCCAACCTATACACATTTACACCATTTTCCTTTAACGAGCTCGGTGGTACCATCGATATGTCATTAGATAGCCATAGGTATTTGTTTTGACAAACGGTCGGGTCGAGCAGTTTGGTTGCTTCACAGAACTTGGCGTTATGACTCTCAGGAATGGAGTACCATACTTTAGTAGGTCCTTGATGTAAGTACTCTATCCAGGGTAATCCTTGTGGGTCTTTGTGCCAGGAACCCGTTGAGTAAACCAGACCCAAGTTCAGTGCTGTTGTCGTCACACCCAAAACTGACTTCAGAGAGCGCTACCATACTGTTTTAGTATAGTATCGATTACAATTTATATAAATATCGTTTACCTATTTATAAATAGAAACTACTAAATAGAAGTGAATAGTAAAAATGCGTAGCGATTGTAATCATACTTTAAGCTCTCTCCCAAACGTATTCTCTTTACGAGAAATAAAAATAAATTTTCTCACCACAGCTAATAGAACAAGTTAAGTAAAAAAAAGTAATAAAATAAGAATCAAAGATCAAATAACAAGCTTTATCTTACAAAGACAAAACTCCTTAAATATTTTAACATTATCTAATGCGATGTACATTCTAAAATGTCTGATTAAACTAATAATAACAAAACTTATAACTGTATAAGTATACTCTTAATTAAAAACAACAAGTTCTTGTCTATGTCACGGTGTTCTTGGAAATGTTATCTGTTGTACAGATTATAAATATAGTTAACATTAGGTAGATAGTTTAAAAAAAAATGAGGTGATATTTTTTTAAAATAATATAAAGTCATAAGAGTAACTGTCAAGAGACTTGCATTATTATAACAATTATAAAACAAGTTTTAGACGGCTTTCGTTTTAGTTTAACGCTTTTTATGTCAGACTAGCTGATCGCCGCAGTTCCGCCCGCGTGATTTAGTTTATTTGTTCCCGATTGTAGCCTATGTTACTCAGTATGAATGTAGCTTTCCAATGGTGAAAGAATTTTTGAAATCGGCACAGTAGTTTTTGAGTTTATTCATTACAAACATACACACAAAAATACAAATCTTTCCTTTTTATAATAGTAGTGTAGATGTAGATGTAACTACGTAATTATTTTTTGACTGAATAGTATTCTTCGTACTAAATACTGAACTAGTTCTAAAAATTATTTAGACTTTAATTTGTATCATTTATTAGGTTGTAATAGAATTAGTTTTGACGTCTTATTTAATTTTTTAAATTAAATTTGAACAATTATAGACAAGATTCTCAATTTAAATATTTATTATGCTGGGCGCCACTAGAAAGCAGGGTCACTCTGGAAGTACCTGCTGGTGATTACCAGAGACGCCCGGCAATGGACGTAAGAGAGGCAGCGCTTGCGCGGACTTATAAAAAAACAATTTAAACATCGTTATAAAGCATGATTCAAGTCAAGAGAATGCTATATTATTATACATTTATTGTTTAAGTGTAAAATTAAAGATTCTAAATGTGTATTGTGAGTTCAGTAAAATATATATAAAAAGTTATTTAAATAATAGTTTTTGTAGCGTCTATGTAACCAGTCTTTTTGCGCAGTAATAGCAATCCACGATGTGCTGAAAATTTCATTAGTACAACTTCTAAATTTTAATATTTATTTACTATTTCATATCATGTCATGTACAACATGAAATAGTACATTAATAATAATAATAATGGCAACACTGCTACGAACCTGGCAACACTGCTACAAAACAGTCACATTTTTTTCTTGAGGAGCATTTACTAAAATATTTTACCTTTAATCTACAATAATACAAAAATATCATTCAAAACATAATAAAAGTACAAATATATATCTATAACAAAAAAATCAGCATGAAGAAAATCCGGAAAAAACAAACAAATATTTTATAAATTATAGTACACTTTGACACATTATGTCAGTGTAACAAACTGAAAATGATAATATGAAAATAAGATGATAATCAAGAAAAAATATAATGTTGACCAGAGCTGGCGCCAAAAAAGCACAATTACCAACCCCGGACTTGTCGCACAGCTCCGCCTTACAGTCGTCGACAACTGTGACTACTGGTGAGGCGTCGAGCTCAAGCAGCGACGAGTTTTTCTCTCCGCCGACGTCGCCTCTACCTGTACGTCGGCAGGGGAGAGGCCGGCCACCGACTGGCTTGGGACCCCGAGGCCCTCCGGCTTCGATTACGGACCCCGCTACCGGTGGTAATGTGCACCGCATTCGATGGAACTTCGGTATGAATGAAAACGTGATGCGGGCATATTTTGTGGCTACAGAGGGGGGAACTAACCTCACTGCGTACCGTGTTCGCATGCTACCTCTGTTTCAGGTACTTGAACCAGATGTCAACGTATCGGCACAACGCCTATCGGATCAGGTGCGCGCCATACAACGCTGTCACCTGTTGGATGACGCTACACTTGAAAGGCTACGCTTAGAAGTGTGTAGTGGTATCACGCCTTCTTCATTGCAACCATTACCTGTGCCATTACAAAGTAACCGTAATGAAAGAACGCAAGAAAACATCATCTCACATGTTGGTGAAGAAGTGAGTGATGCTGCTATACCTGTAAGTACTCAATACAATGAGGAATTAAGGAGCGCTTTGGAGCGAGCGATTGGTGAGTTTCAATCTGTCCCTATTGAGTGTAGACCGCGGCTTCCGCGTTTGCCCACACATAAAAAAAACGTGGCGCTAGTGTGTGCCCTAGACTCGATGTTAACATCGTTTTTTAACAACTGCAGAAACATTACTGATGCCCATTCCATTCTGTACTGTGCAGCTGTTGCAGTATGTCGAATAGCTGGTGTTAAATTTTTTAAACAAGAAACAGCTATTCGACCAAAGCCTGCTATACCAGCTTGGCAGTGCAGAATTGAACGGTGCATCAACGAGGCTAGGGTGCTCATTGGCAAGCTACACTGCTTCAGGACGGGCAATACACGCCCGAGAGTCATGCGCTTTGTGACCCGTGCATTCGTGGGAACTAATATTAGGCCCTGTGAATACTCTGTTCGGGTCACAGAGCGCATCGATTACCTGAAGCAGAAAGTTTATGCGTGGGCGAACCGCATAAGGCGGTAAAAAAAAAGAGTGGACAGATACACTCAGAATCGCTTGTTCCAAAAAAATGAGAGGTGGGTATATAGAGGGTGGGAGCGACCTAACTCGGATGTGACTGATGGGAGTCTACCTGATGCTGTTTCTACAGTTAACTTCTGGAAAAGCATCTGGTCGACGCCCGTCAGTCATACACAGGATGCGTGGATTAGGGATGTTGAGCGGGCGTGTGAACCAATTCCAGCTATGGAACCTATAACCATATCTGAAGAAGATATTGGTTGTGCAGTTCGTTCGTTGCCAAATTGGAAATCTGCTGGACCGGACGGACTGCACAACTTTTGGTTAAAATGGTTCCGTAGCTCACACGCTTGCTTGGCATCTTGCTTCCAGTCATCCCTTGAGTCATCGTCGCTTCCAGCTTTTATGACTACCGGAGTAACCCACCTCCTATACAAATCTGGTAGTACCACAGACCCCAAAAATTATAGACCTATCTACCTACCATTATAGTCTACCTACCATATACAAACTTTTTACATCCATCCTGAGAGTAAAAATATATTCACATGTACAAAACAATAACATCTTGTCAATCTCTCAGAATGGATGTAAAAGTGGGGCACGTGGTACGAAAGAGCTCCTTATTATTGACATGGCTGTTTGCCAGCAGGTACGCCGCAACCGAAAGAACCTTGCGACATGCTGGATTGACTATAAGAAAGCGTACGATTCTGTGCCTCATACATGGCTTCGGAGGGTGCTAGAGCTGTATAAAGTTGATGCAACTCTATGCACCTTTTTGGGGTCATGTATGAGACAATGGAGTACGGTTCTTGTTTATCCAGGGTGTCGTCAGGTTCTAGGAGGTGGTGTACCAATAGGGATTGAGAGAGGTATTTTCCAGGGTGATAGTCTGAGTCCGTTGTGGTTTTGTCTAGCACTAAATCCTCTCAGTACGTTACTAGAGGGTTCAGGGTTAGGCTATCGGATGCGCAGAGGGGGTCAAATTTTGTCCCACCTTTTTTACATGGATGACCTAAAGTTATTTGCCCCTAATGGCCCCGATTTGATGGCTTTGCTAAAAGTTACTGAAACTTTTAGTAAGGCCATCAGTATGGAGTTTGGGGTAGATAAGTGTGCGGTCATGCATGTAAAAAGGGGCGGGATTGTGGAATCTGAAGGAGTCAATCTTTCAGATTTCACACGATTTGGGTCGCTCTCCGCAACCGAAACCTACAAATATCTAGGTATGTCTCAAGCTCTGTGTATTGCTGAGACTGACATGAAACAGAAGTTGCAGGATCGTTTCTTTGGCCGCCTGAAAAAAATACTGAAAAGTCTTTTATCAGGCGGTAACAAGGTGCGTGCTGTCAACGGCTGGGCCATGCCAGTCTTAGTTTACTCTTTTGGCATACTTAGATGGACTCAGACGGAGTTAGAAGCTCTGGATAGGAAGGTGCGTTGTCTATTGACTTCATATCGAATACACCACCCACGTTCGTCAGTAATGAGGTTGTATATACCACGGAAATGTGGGGGTCGAGGATTTTTAAATGCCAAGACTCTCCATAACCGTGAGATATGCAACCTTAGAGAGTATTTCCTACAGGTGGACGTGGATATGCATCGAGATGTTGTGGCAATAGACAACGGACTGACCCCGCTGTCCCTTGCGAAAGAGAACTGGCGCAAACCTGTAATATTAAGTGTATCTGATCGGAAGGAAATATGGAAGAGCAAGGAACTGCATGGTCGATTTTATCGGGCTCTAAATGGGCCCGATGTTGATTCAATAGCATCGGTATCCTGGTTACGATTTGGTGATCTCTTCGGAGAAACTGAGGGTTTTATCTGTGCAATCACTGACGAAGTCGTGATGACGAATAACTATCGGAGATTTATTGTCAAAGATGGGACGCTAGACATCTGTCGGGCATGTCATCGTCCCGGAGAATCTTTAAGACATATTATCTCTGGTTGTTCCCGTCTTGCGAACGGTGAGTATTTGCACAGACACAACCAAGTAGCCAGGATAATCCACCAGCAACTTGCTCTAAAGTATAATCTTGTCGACGTGGAGGTACCTTATTACAAGTATGTGCCCGACCCAGTTCTTGAGAACGGTCATGTCACATTGTATTGGGATCGATCTATTATCACTGATAGGACTGTTATAGCTAACAGACCTGATATAGTGATAATGGATCGATTAAAGCGCCTTGCAGTAATTGTCGATATCACTGTGCCACATGACGAGAATCTCGTGAAAGCAGAAAAAGATAAACAAATTAAATATTTAGACCTAGCTCACGAGATTGTCGACATGTGGGATGTGGATTCGGCGATTATTGTTCCGATAGTCGTATCTGCGCATGGGCTAATAGCCAAGAGCCTCGACCTCCACCTACAGAGGCTCGCGTTAGGCAGCTGGATCAAGGGCTTGATGCAGAAGGCGGTTCTGTTGAATACGGCCCGTATTGTGCGGAAGTTCCTGTCTTTGGAGCCCTAACCACCGGTAGCTTGGTCCCTGTACCCGATGCCGGTGGGTTACTGTTTTTTATATTTTTAAATGTATTTTTTTATAAATCTATTTAAAAATGTAATAAATATGTGTTAAGTGTTAATAAAGAGAATAATAATGGCAACACTGCTAAGAACAAGTCACACTTTTTTCTTACTCTCAATTTTATTCAAATATTTTACGTATAAATACTAATATAATTTCGACCAATACCATTTTAAATCAATATACACATATTTCGAAATAGAAAAGAAAAACATAAAAAAAATCAAGAACATGAAATATCCAGAAAATCTAAAACCATTGACAGTTTGACATAATATATACTGTCACTGTGCTACATGCATAATGAGTGAAAATAAATTAAATCAAGAAAAAACAAAGAGAAGAAGTAAAAGGAATGTTGACCAGAGCACGTGCCAAGCAAACAGCACTTACACCATCCCCGGACTCGTCGCACAGCTCCGCCTCACAGTCGCCGACAATTGTGGCTACTGGTGAGGCGTCGAGCTCAAGCAGCGATGAGTTTTTCTCCCCACCGACGTCGCCTCCACCTGTACGTCGGCAGGGGAGAGGCCGGCCACCGACTGGCTTAGGACCCCGAGGCCCTCCGGCTTCGATTAGGGACCCCGCTACCGGTGGTAATGTGCACCGCATTCGATGGAGTCTCTCTATGAACGAAAACGTGATGCGGGCATATTTTGTGGCTACAGAGGGAGGAATTAACCTCACTGCGTACCGTGTCCGCATGCTGCCCCTGTTTCAGGTACTTGAACCAGATGTCAACGTAACAGCACAACGCCTATCGGATCAGGTGCGCGCCATACAACGCTGTCATCTGTTGGATGACGCCGCACTTGAGAGGCTACGCTTAGAAGCATGTAACAGTATCATCCCTTCTTCATTACATAGTAACCGTAACTCCACTACAATAGAAAATGAAATACCTCCCGTCTTAACAGTTAATGAAGAAGTAAATGATGCTGCTACATCTGTAAGTATCCAGTGCAATGATGAATTAAGGAGCGTTTTGGAACAAGCGATTGGTGAGTTTAGATCTGTCCCTATTCAGTGTAGACCGCGGCTTCCACGTTTGCCTACGCATAGAAAAAATATAGCGCTAGTGTGTGCCCTAGACTCGATTTTAACATCTTATTTTCTCAATTGTGATGATCTCACTGATGCGCATTCAATCCTGTATTGTGCGGCTGTTACAGTATGTCGAGTAGCTGGTGTTAAATTTAATAAGCAAGAATCAGCTGCTCGACCAAGACCTACAGTACCAGCTTGGCAATGCAGGATTGAACGTCGCATTACCGAGGCTAGGGTGCTCATAGGCAAGCTACACTGCTTCAGGACGGGCAATACACGCCCGAGAGTCATGCGCTTCGTGACCCGGGCATTCGCGGGAACTAACGTGAGTCCCCGTGAATACTCTGTACGGGTCACGGAGCGCATTGATTTCCTGAAGCAGAAAATCTATGCGTGGGCAAACCGTATAAGGCGATATAAAAAGAGAGTAGACAGATATACACAAAATCGCTTGTTCCAAAAAGACGAGAGGTGGGTATACAGAAGGTGGGAGCGACCTGATTCAGATGTGACTGATGGGAGTCTACCTGATGCTGATGCTACAGTTGCCTTTTGGAAAAACATTTGGTCGACACCCGTCAGTCATACGCAGGGTGGGTGGATTGGGGATGTAGAGCGGGTGTGTGAACCAATACAAGCTATGGAACCTATAACCATATCTGAAGATGATATTGGTTGTGCAGTTCGTTCGTTACCAAATTGGAAATCAGCTGGACCGGACGGACTGCACAACTTTTGGCTAAAATGGTTCCGTAGCTCGCACGCCTGCTTGGCATCTTGCTTCCAGTCATCCCTTGAGTTAGCGTCGCTTCCATCTTTTATGACTACCGGAGTTACTCACCTTCTTTATAAATCTGGTGGTACCACAGACCCCAAAAATTACAGACCCATTACTTGTTTACCAACTATATACAAACTTTTTACATCTATTCTGAGAGTCAAAATGTATTCACATATAGAAAACAACAATATATTGTCCATCTCTCAGAATGGATGTAAAAGTGGGGCACGTGGTACTAAAGAGCTCCTTATTCTTGACATGGCTGTTTGTCAGCAGGTACGTCGCAACCGAAAGAACCTTGCGACATGCTGGATTGACTACAAAAAAGCGTATGATTCTGTACCTCATACATGGCTTCTAAAGGTGCTGGAGTTGTATAAAATTGATGCAACTCTGTGCACCTTTTTGAGGTCATGTATGAGACAATGGAATACGGTTTTGGTTTATCCAGGATGTCGTCAGATTCTAGGAGGTGGTGTACCAATAGGGATCGAGAGAGGAATATTCCAGGGCGATAGTCTGAGTCCGTTATGGTTTTGCCTAGCACTGAATCCTCTCAGTACGCTACTAGAGGGTTCAGGGTTAGGCTATCGGATGCGGAGAGGGGGTCAAATTTTATCCCACCTTTTTACATGGATGACCTAAAGTTATTTGCCCCTAATGGCCCCGAATTGATGGCTTTACTAAAAGTTACTGAAACTTTTAGTAAGGCTATCAGTATGGAGTTCGGGGTAGATAAGTGTGCGGTCATGCATGTGAAAAAGGGCGGGATTGTGGAATCTGAAGGAGTCAGTCTTTCGGATTTCACACAATTTGAGTCGCTCTCCGCAACCGAAACCTACAAATATCTAGGTATGTCCCAAACTCTGTGTATTGCTGAGATTGACATGAAACGGACGTTGCAGGACCGTTTCTTTGGCCGCCTGAAGAAAGTATTGAAAAGTCTCTTGTCAGGCGGTAACAAGGTACGGGCTGTTAACGGCTGGGCCATGCCAGTCTTAGTATACTCTTTTGGCATACTTAGATGGACTCAGACGGAGTTAGAAGCTCTGGATAGGAAGGTGCGTTGTCTATTGACTTCATACCGAATGCACCACCCACGTTCGTCAGTAATGAGGTTGTATATCCCACGGAAATGTGGAGGTCGAGGATTTTTAAACGCTAAGAGTCTCCATAACCGTGAGATATGCAACCTTAGAGAGTACTTCTTACAGGTGGATGTGGGTCTGCATCGAGATGTCGTGGCAATTGATAACGGACTGACCCCACTCTCCCTAGCTAAAGAGAACTGGCGCAAACCGGTAATACTAGGTGTATCTGATCGCAAGGAAATATGGAAGAGCAAAGAGCTTCACGGTCGTTTTTATCGGGCTCTACACGGGCCCGATGTTGATTTTACAGCTTCCATATCCTGGTTACGTTTCGGTGATCTCTTTGGAGAAACTGAAGGTTTCATCTGTGCAATCACTGACGAAGTTATGATGACGAATAACTATCGGAGATTTATTGTCAAAGATGGGACGCTAGACATCTGTCGGGCATGTCATCGTCCCGGAGAATCTTTAAGACATATTATCTCTGGTTGTTCCCGTCTTGCGAACGGTGAGTATTTGCACAGACACAACCAAGTAGCCAGGATTATCCACCAACAACTTGCTCTAAAATATAACCTTGTTGACTTAGAGATACCTTATTACAGGTATGTGCCCGACCCAGTTCTTGAAAATGGCCATGCTACATTGTATTGGGATCGGTCTATTATCACTGATAGGACTATTATAGCCAACAAACCAGATATAGTGATAATAGATCGATTAAAACGCCTTGCAATAATTGTCGATATCACTGTGCCGCATGACGAGAATCTCGTGAAAGCAGAAAAAGATAAACAAATTAAATATTTGGACTTAGCTCACGAGATTGTCGACATGTGGGATGTGGATTCGGCGATTATTGTTCCGATAGTCGTATCTGCCCATGGTTTAATAGCCAAGAGCCTCGACCACCACCTACAGAGGCTCGCGTTAGGCAGCTGGGTCAAGGGCTTGATGCAGAAGGCGGTTCTGTTGGATACGGCCCGTATTGTGCGGAAGTTCCTATCTCTGGAGCCCTAACCACCGGTAGCTTGGTCACTGTACTCGATACCGGTGGGTCACTATTTTTTATATTTTTAAATATATTTGTGTTTTTTATAAGTTTATTTAAAAATATAGTAAATATGTAATAAAATGTAATAAAGGGAATAATAATAAATACTCTTTATTGTACACAATATAACAACAAATGGTATATGACAAGTCTTAAAAATAATAATGTACAACAGGCGGCCTTATTGCTAAAGAGCAATCTCTTCCAGGCAACCTTAGGATGGAATGAAAGTTACAAGAAATGATAGGGGTTGTGTACAATGTAATATAATTATATTTAAAAATAATAAATTAATAGGATTATAGAAGAGAGCAAAATGTTCAATACATTGATAAATGAATATTTATCAGGAGAAACAAGTACATATATATGAAATTCAATAGAATATACGAACAATAATAGGAAATACTAACTTTAAATATACACAAAAAATATATTATAGAAACAAATAGCACTAATTAGAGGAATAGAGATAAAAATCTTTTAACATATTTTTAAAAGATGCAAGTGTTTGTGCGCTTTTAATCTGTAGCGGCAGAGCATTCCATAGACGAACTGCTTGAACAGTGTAGCACTTGTCAGAAAATCTTGTGGAAATCTTGTACATTAATATCAACTGCATCTCGGATTTGACCTCGTGAGCCAAAAAAGCTAGCAAAAAGCAGCTACCAAAATTTTTATAAAAAGAAATTGTAGGAAATAATAGACTTACTAAATAGATTCTTTATAATACATTTGCCTAACAAAATGAATGATATATAATAAGTAGTTGTGTGTTATTAATTCAACAATGCAACCTTTAAGCCCATTCGGAACATCTGAATCCTCCTTACATTCTAATTATTGGATGAAAGTAACCTGCCTGTATGATAAATGAGGCAACGACGACTCGATATTGTTCCACCAATGAAAGACCTTTTGTCTATGGGTTTGAGACAAAACCATCGCTCGCTGTCTATGCCTCTCTTGGCTCATTCTTTTGTCAACGGTCGTGCTGCATTGTCGTGCCTACAGTGCGTTGGCAGAATAAATTAAATGTTTAAAAAGAACAAACGAGTGCTTTGCAAATATTTGCGATATTCTCACGGATTTGGCATATTTTTGGTACTTCTCCTGTAAATGTTACACCTGCCGGTCGAAGGACCGGGTTCTGGCAATCATAACAAGTGCCCTAATAGCGACAATAGGCTCCCCCAATATTACGTAGGACCATTTTTATAACTGAAAAGAGGGTACTGGTGAATATTGTATGTACCTAACTCTACTCACCCTTTCCGGGAAACAGGTGTGCTTGTATGAATGTTGAACTTATATATTTAATTTTAAATCGTTTCTACATAACACAATAATTAACTATATCATGTTTTCTATTAATTATATTCTAAAAAGTTGTTTTATTGACTCTCAAATCGACAGGAAATTTATATTTCATGGTAATTAAGACTAAAAACCAAAGCATTTCAAAATTAAAGTTGGTTTAATTAATCGACTTATAACTTACTCCATAAGTGATTAAATCGGTACTTACATTCATTTAACATTCTTATTAAAACTATCTAAACATATAAATTAAATTGAATGTGTCTGTTTGTGATTCCAAATTAACTCACCTATTATAAAGTATAATTTTAACGAGTTTACTGAAAAACAATCACTTACCATCTTATTAATTCCGACCGTCAAAACTCTCCGACGACAATAGCAAGAAAAATAATAAAGAACGGCCATTTTGTAAAGATATAATAATATGAACGCGTACAAAACCTTATTGTGAACATATATGGGAATATACCGCTTGTTTTGTCATCCCATTGTGGGGACAGACAGACGGACAACTGAAATGGCTTTGAATAGTTATGTAAGCTGGAGAGCTTGATTTCAATGACCGGATGAGCCGTTGTTTGAATTTATACGTGTGTCCTTTTCGTAAATATTTTGAATTGTTTTGTCTATGCCCAGTAGTGGGCGTTCATTGGCTGATTATGATGTAATGATGATCCTCATGACACACAAAAACACACAATTACGTCAATATCCGCGAAGCAGCATTTAATACGCCCATATACCAGTAACTTTGTTGGTCTCACGTAATAGGTGGCGAGCTTTTTGCCGTTTCTTACTATTTAGACTTAACTTTATATTATATTAGATTTGCCTGAGTTTCATCTGTTGTAGCAGGTGAGGATGCCCTGGGCCCTGGGGATTTAAATAGAACACCTTAGCACCCTTAATAGTCAACCAATGTTGATATTGATTACGTATTTCGTTGGTTTGATCCCTGGATTGTAACATACAGTAACACTGATCTTAGCCAAAACTGAAGCCTCAAACTAAGCAGAGGTATTAAGAATTAGTATCAGAAGAACAACATTAAAAAAGTACAAATTCCATTTTCAAAGTCAGAGATTATAAATAGAACAGGCAGGCAATGTGCACGCGTTGTTGAGCCAAGCGGTAACCGAGGATATAAAGGCAAAGGCAACGATGGTTGGCAGCCAGTCGGAAGCTTTTGCACCACTCTAACTGGTAGAAGGACGCTCTATTGCCGTTGTTCCGAGAGCACTTACTCCCTAATTGTTTGCGGAAAGGGTTCCTCGAGTATTGTTCCGCTGAATTTTGTACCGTCAGCCAAATAGTTTTTGCAACTTTTATTGAACAATTAGGTAGGTACCCAGTAGGTATATAATTGTTCAATTTTATAAAAGTTTATAACATTTTCAATGTTATATGAAAAGTATTTAAAGTTCACCATTTTTTGACTAACCGATCTCTATGAAACTTGGCACAAGTGTCCGTAAAACATGTTCGCGAGGTCTTCAACTATGAGGGACCAACTAGTTTTATGAATATCTACTTTACGTCTAGGAGTTGAAATATCGCGTCTTTAATTAAAATCACTAACATATTTTTAAGTGGCTATTGTTACTAACCAATTATGAACGTTGTTGTAATTTGTTTTAGTCCGAAATATATGATTTTTATTTATATATTTTAATAATAAACTGCGTTGTCTGACTGTACACACTTGTGCACTTCGCCGCGGCAATTTTTCTCTAATTAAAATCATACCGATTGTCGTTTCTACCGCGGCGTTCGTTTGTTGTGGTCTGTGACGCGTGGCATTTGGAGTCCACTTGTGCTTTTTAGTGCCCGCGTTTACCCTTCATGCCTGTTCCCAAACTTTATAGTAAAATACAAGGCTTTAAAAGTCATGTTTTAATTTCTACATTATGTAAGTTAATGCTTATTTTGACACTAAAATGCGGGACATTTTATATTTTTTTTAGAATTTTCACAGGTACCTTCAGTGAACGGTTTATGTATCTGACAAGGCTTTAGCTTTACGTCTTCTCTGATTAAGAACAACAGACTGTCTGCTTATAATAAAAAAAATATTGTAATGATGGCAACTACCTATTTTAAATCAGCTTCCGTATTTTTGCGATTGCAACACATAATTAGTTAATTCCTATATCGCACCAAGCAATTTCTGTAGCTACGCACAAATTTTCAACCTCATTATAAATTAGACGATAAAAATGCTTACAGAAAATTATTGAACAAAAAAGCTACCCAGCATTCGCTTTCATGGCTTATCTGGCGAAACTTCCAACACATTACCCGACGGGAAAACTCACGCATATTGTACATGCGATGATAGCACGCGATCGCGCCAAAAAAAAGCGCGCGATAAACTGCGACAAATCACAGAAGCATGACGTGGCAGACACTAATGACGTAACTCGTATCTTCCGTCATGATGACGCGTGACAGACATGATTTAAAAAAAGAGGGTTGGGTATAAAACCTCTTTGTGGTTGGTACTATTGGGTGATGTTTTGTCGATTTTCTCACATTAGGGACGTTTTAATTGGGATTGATGATTGTTAGTGATTCTGTGTTTCGATGGGGGCTACTATTTACGTTCAGCGGTGTATTCGAATAGGTATTTTAAGAATGATTAGTTAGGATATATATTGTATATTTTTAGATAGGTACATCTGTTTTTAAATTAAACACGTGTAGTTTGTAAATTACTTACTGATCTTTATAGTTGTGGAAGATGTTAGCGGTTCTGTTTAGTATCCACTCAAGGTATTTTAGTTTGTGACATAATATTGAATCTTTTAAATTCGATTCAACATAAAGGTATCATTCGTAGCGTCGCTATTAAGTTAAGTGCAAACATGCGTAATATAAAAATAACTAGTTATCACGGCGAACTTTGTATCGCCTCAAATACAAAAAAAATAAAAAAAAGAATATTTTAATATTTCATGCAAATGTATGTAAATTGAAAAACGCGACAGACGGACAGACAGACAGACAGACAAATTGTCGTATTAAATAAATAGATTGTAAATTCGTTTTGTGTCACAAGTTCTTTTAACGGTCATGAAAAATGTTTGCTCCTCGGTCTAAAAACTATTACATTTAGGCATTTACTTATGGACCTCGACCTGAACCATGTTAGATGAACTTTATTCATAGACATATAACATATCCAAAAGCTATACCAAAAATAGACTTATCATTTGATTTACATCACTTCACGCTTAAACCTGCTTCGTCCAAAATGTCATGCTTAATTTTACCCTCTGTAAATTTTATAAATTCTGAGCTCAATAAAATCTTAAATCACTATCATTCAAAACAACACAACAATAACAAAAATAAGCGGCTTATATTATCCAAACCGCATTCTCATAATCGTATCTCCTATCTTTATCTCTTTCAGCTGTAGGAGCGAAACAAAACATTATTAACAAGGGGGTTAACAAAATCGTAGGCATCATCAAGCGTATTACCCGATCCCATTAAATAGGCACCCCCGCTAGGGGCAAAAGCTAACAGAAGGAACATCTTTGTTTAACCAGATAAAATCTCTTTGACAATTTGTGCTTATTCAAATAAGGCGGTCCCTTGATACATAATGGCTTAATATTCTGTCTTAGGTTCGTCTGTACATATATTTTAATTAGTTAGGTGTAGTATACCTATGTGTGCGTGAAAATGTTTGTAGATACGCGTAAGTGTGTGTTCTTTTTGATTACGCAAGTGTGTAACGAGCTTTATTAATCATCTTTCATTTATTCAGTAGGTAGGTAGGTACTTATGAGTTGTTACCAAAGCCTAGTTCGCACTGCTTTAGTAATTTAGTAGAGTAGCGTGTAATTTAGTGGCTAAACTACTCGCTACTACACAGAAATCGTTCGCATTACGGTTTAGTACAGTACACAAGTGAGTGGTGGCGGCCACTAATGAACTCGACTAATCAACAGGTTCGGACTTGTTTAGCCGGTGAACCAGTGAGCACGGATGCGTGGTGGGAGGCGCTACTCGCCCGAAAAAATAGAGTAAAATGGATGGACTCGACTAAATCATTTACTAAATTACTCGACTAAATTTTTGTAGTTCGCACATATTTAGCGAAGAAAGACCTAAACCTACCTACCTACCTAGTAGTGTCGAAGAAAATGGTAGTATTTTACTGTAAAATGAGGGTGTGGTGTTTTGCGATTTTGGGTTCGATACATGGGTAATTTTTTTGTGATGTCCACGGGTAACAGGTATTTAACGGAGATTTGGTGTGTTTATTATGTTACAAATCTAACACCAAATTAAAAAGGTTTGAATTTGGAAATTAATAAAAATGGCAAGTTCTTAAAAAAGTAGAAATGATTTACTGACATCCTCAAAGACCCTTTACCATGTAAAATATTGTCGACGCCTGCGAAAAATACACAAAACGCTTCCTATTTATTTGTAAGGGGGGAACAAACGCTCAATAATCATTCCAAGGTAATGCAAATATAAGTTAACTGTTCCATTTTCCCCAGGTTTGTATTTGAAACGACAGACGACGCTGAAAATTAACAAAACAGATTACATTTGGCTGTTTCAAAGCGCGTTTTGTTTACCACCGATTCTTTCCGTTTAGTTGAAAGCTTAAGCCTAGTTCGCACTGCTTTAGTAATTTAGTAGAGTAGCGTGTAATTTAGTGGCTAAACTACTCGCTATTACACATAAATCGTTCGCATTACGGTTTAGTACAGTACACAAGTGAGTGGTGTTGTGCAAGATGAACGGGCTGCAACGCAATAGAGTGAATAAACTGATTAAGCTAATCGTACGCGGTTTGTTTAATTTTATAATACGGGGATTTAATATTCCACAAGCAATCATGTTCCAAATATTTGGAAACAAATTTTAAAGTTGTTTCTTCGCTCCTGCGAAACGACATTTTTGCGGCCAGGCGGCTACTAATGAACTCGACTAATCAACCAGGTTCGGACTTGTTTAGCGAGCGAACCAGTGAGCACGGATGCATGGTGGGAGGCGCTACTCGCCCGAAAAAATAGAGTGAAATGGATTGGGGCGACTAAATCATTTACTAAATTACTCGACAAAATTTTTGTAGTTCGCACATATTTAGCTACTAAATTACTCGCTACTCTTCTAAATTACTAGCCTAATCCGAACTAGGCTTTGCCCTAATACACCTTTTTGATTTGGCAAATATGAATGACATTCATTGATATACTTTACATATATATAATATACCTACTTACAGAGTATATTGATCTAAGATGTCATTGATAAAAAAATAAACTAATACAACCTATGATGAGAAAAAAACCGATTTGATTGATAATACTACCTACGTACCTATTAAACATTTTATTTGAATCGATTTTAATTGATATGTTGTACCTAGCAAAGTAATACTTAATAATATTGGTTTCCCTAATTTCAAGTCAGATTAAAATTAAAACGATTGATAATTAAAAAAGGTAAATATATTTTGGAACTAATTTTATAAACATGAGTTATTTACTTAATTCAAACAGTCGTTACATCACATTTTCTGAACGCTTGTCAATTAATATTCCCGCGCGGCGCGGCGTTCTTGCCCTCCTCTTATTCGCAAATTCAAATTCGTTCTTAAAAAGTTACCTGATTGTCTGTTTACATTTCTTTGCTTGTATTGAATGAGATGCTTATTCAAAATTCTACGAACCATGCCTTCGTTCTTGTACCGTTAATAATTTGAATTTGGAAGGTTGGATACTATAAAGATCAGAATATAGCGCTATTTCTATTCATTCAAATTTTAAATCAAAGAACGTTGTAATTTTAAATAAAAATTAATGTGAATTTTTTTTTAAATATTTAATTATATATAATGTATTTTTGACGTGATACCAAATAAAAAAAAATTGGGCTATAGATTTTTAAAACAAGAATGATTTCAAACAAGAAGAATTAATAGCTAAAATAAAATAAAATAAAATAACGTTTATTATCTTTGAAATTTTCAGAAAATTATTTAGATTCGTCAGAAGTTGGTGTGACTCTACCGAGGGTTCCAAAATGCAACGAGACTGAGAAGAGCCCTCAAGAAACTCAGCTCGGCTTTTTTCAAAATATTTCATCTTAAATCTAATACAGAGTTATTTAGAAAGGAGCAATTCGTTACGTTGTTACAACCAGGCCGCCTTGTCATCTAAGAAATCATTAATACTATAATAAGCTTTATGGCACAATTTACTTTTTATTAGTTTTTTAAATTTATTGACAGATAAATTTGCTATTTCGGTTGGCAATGTATTGTACATTCGAATAAAGTTCCCCGCAAAAGAATTACTCACTTTATGAAGCCTAAATTTAGGAACAGCCAGTTTATCCTTATTTCTTAAGTTTAGATTATGATTATCACTATTTTTCACAAATTTACTTTTGTTCTTGTGGGTATACAATAAAATTTCATAAATATACTGTGAATACACTGTAAGGATGTTAATATGCTTAAACTTATCTCTTAATGACTCCCGAGACCCCATTCCATAGATAGTCCGGATAGCCCTCTTCTGCAACACAAAGATGCATTCAATATCGGCAGCGTTACCCCACAGTAGTATGCCATATGTCATGATACTGTGGAAGTAGCTGAAGTAGACAAGACGCGCCGTTTTAATGTCTGTAAGTTGTCGGATCTTTTTGACAGCATAGGCTGCTGAACTAAGCCTGGCCGAAATTTTCCCGATATGAGGCCCCCATTGCAATTTGGAGTCTAACGTTATGCCCAGAAAGACAGTGTCATCGACCAATTCTATTATATCATCCCTAACCTTAACACTGGTTTTAACAAGTCTTACATTAGGTAAGGTGAATCTTACACATTTAGTTTTATTTTCATTTAATAATAAATTATTAGCACAAAACCAGTGGACTATCCTAGAGAGGGCAATGTTTACATCGTCAAGTTCGCGCTGTCCACGTTTAACTTTAAATATTAAAGAAGTGTCATCAGCAAACAAAACTACCTCGTGGTCGTCTCTTATGAGGTGAGGGAGATCATTAATATATACTAGAAAAAGAAAAGGTCCCAAAAATGAACCCTGCGGTACCCCCATTGCTACAGGAGAACCAGGTGACTGTTTACCATTGATCACTACTTTCTGGACCCTATCACTTAAGTAAGAATTGACGAAATTCAAGGCCGTCCCCCGGATTCCGTAATGATCAAGTTTCTTAATTAAAGTCTGGTGCTGAACGCAATCGAAGGCCTTAGATAAGTCACAGAATACACCATAAGCATCATATGACTCATCCCAGGCCCTGTATATACACTCTAATAATTTAATACCGGCATCAGTGGTGGACCGACCACGAGTGAAACCGAATTGTTTTGTATGTAATAGTTTATTAACGTTAAAGTGATTTTGCATTTGATTAAGCATAATTTTTTCAAAAATTTTACTAAATGTAGGTAGTACAGAAATGGGACGGAAATTGGACGGATCTGAAGTACTACCCGATTTAAACAGGGGAATTAATTTACTAGATTTCATTAAATCAGGGAACACACCACTATCAACACAATTATTAAATATTATTACTAGTTCAGGAGCAACCATTTCAATAAAAGAATTTACTAAATACACAGAGATGCCCCAGAGGTCAGCTGTTTTCTTGATATTTAAAGATTTAAAAGTTTTTAAGATAGTGTTTATGTTAACTTTACTGAATTTAAATATAACGTTACAACAAGGAACGTTTGCTTTTAACAAAGATTCAGCAATGGGGGTTGAAGAGCCTAGGGTTTTTGTCAAATCTACAGGAATTCGGGAGAAAAAAATTTCAAATTCGTTAGCGACCTCGAAGTCTGATGTAGTTATTTTACCATTTATATTAAGTTTAAAATGATTATCATTTAACTTTTGTTGACCTCTTTCCGCGTTTATAATTTTCCAAGTAGATTTAACTTTGTCTGCACTATTGAGAATTTTATCACTTATATATTTTGATTTAGCTGCTAAACAATCTGCTTTAAACTTTTTTGAATAAGTTTTAACATAATCTAGAAATTCAACTGATCTATTAAGCTGTCTTTCTGAGTATAGTTCATAAAGTTTTTGTCTACTTTTGTGTATACCCTCAGTGGCCCATTCACTGAAAGTAGGACTATCACTAATCATGACCTCCTTAGACTTGAATATGGAGTTGAACTCGTTGTAAAAAGAATCAAAAAATAATTTATACATTACATTTGGATCTAAGCCAGTGTCTAAGAATGGAATTTTATTGCAAAGTCCAACCCTCATACGTTCCAAGCGGTCACCAGTTATTGGTCTACATAATATTTTACGTTTTATAACTTTTTCTTTAGTGATTTTAAAAGATGCTATTTGCCCACAATGGTCTGAATCTAGCTTTTTTATAATACTTTTACTTTCTGGCAACATATCGCTGTATATATTATCCAGGCAAGTGGCTATTGTATTACAATATCTAGTAGGCTCCAAAAATAAGTTTGTAAGATTGTGTGATTTAAATAAATTTAAAATATTATAACTCATAGGCGTATTAACAAGTAAATCGACATTAAAATCACCACATACTATTAGGTACTTATTAGTTTTTCCAAGTTTACATAGAACTTTGTCAATAAGTTCCTCAAATTCGCAAAAGGGTGAGGTTCCAGGTTTATACACGCATACTACTATGAATTGCTCCATTTCCACGCACGACAGTTCGACTTTACACTCTAGAGAAAGAGACACAATATCTTTCCGTTCTTTAAATTTAAGTTGTTTATTTAATAAAATCAAAGATCCCCCCCGTACTGTGGTCACCCTGCAGAATGCACTACCAACCCGGTGATTACTGAAATTGAACAAGAGCTCATACGGCTTACGCATATGTTCTGTAATACAAAAAATATCAATATTATCTGAATTCATTAACAGTTCCAACTCTAACTCTTTGCCATGTGTTAAACAACCAATATTTTGATGCCCTATGTTGATATAATTTACATTTTTTGATTTGGTTTGATTTGGAGGGCATTTTTTAACATAATTAATATTTGTAACTAAATTTAATTCAATTAATTGACTATGTCTGCTAAAGGGTAATATTGCCTCTGTTGTCGTAGAACTTAATTTAAATTACTTGGAACAGATTCCAAAGTCTTAACACTAAATCTACATTGCTCAATAAAAGCAGTTTTGTCAGCCAAGTTCTTGGCTGAAGTGTAAAAATAATTGAATAGCAAACTTGCTATTTGTCTCTTATAATGCTTTGGTAGAAAATACCTACCTTTGTTTACATAAACAATATGTTTGTTATTGTTAAAGTTACTGTCAGAAGTTGACAAATTGTATTTATATACAGTTCTCTTAAAAACAGAATTAAAGTCAATTACATGGAATTTATTATTATATTGGCTAGTTAAATTGAGTTGTAAATTTATCTTATATCTAAGAGAATTTTCCACGTCTGGCACACCTTTTATGTATGGTAATGTAAACATTACTACATGTTCAACATTTAAGTTTTGCATTTTGTTTTTTGTGGCTAATGAGGCCAAGGTTTTCTTCGTCAAATATTAAAAGAGTCTTGTTTTTAATCCGCACTCGAACCATCCCGTAATATATTGGATGGAACCAGGCGTTACTCGGCGAAAATCCATGACAAAGCAATGGTAACTAAAATATTTAAAAAAAAAAAACACTTTAAACTTATTTTAAATTTCTTAATAGCACTATTTTTCGCAGGATTAAAAAGACAACAAAACGTCGATAATTGTTTCGCCTCTAAACGGAGCATTATCAAGACTGTCTCAGAGAGAACAGCTGTTCTCTCTGAGACAGTCTTGATAAAAATATTTGACTTACCATTGCTTTATCCCGTAATATTATTATGACCACGTGTGTCATCTAAATTTCTTTCCTATAGACAGGTATTAATTTAAACAACATTATAATGCACTCGAAATTTTTCTTACGGGACCCTCTTCCATTCATGAAGGTTTTATTTGTAAAAAGGAAAATTATCTTGTGATTAAAAGGGGCCCATTCAGCAATTGCTGACCACTTGCATAAATTATTAAATGTACAGTCAAAACCAAAGACACTTAGCAATTAGGAGTGCATGAGTACATATTTTAGTATAATGTGTACTCGTTTGTATATTATTATATTCAACTTTGCTGACGCACTCGGCGTCAATGTAATTTTAAGGGAAACAAATTTTAATGACAAAAATTATGCAAATGTGATATGCACTAGTGCTAATACTATTATATAACTGTTGATGTCATATTTTGTGAAAAATGTTATTATTATAACACTTATATTTGTAATGGTAAGTAAGATGTTAAAACTTTTTAAAATATAATAGCATTATTTTCGCAAAATTAAAAGACAATAAAACGTCGACAATTGTTCTCTCTGAGACAGTCTTGATAATGCCTCGTTTAGAGGTGATTTTGCGAAAATAATGCTATTATATTTTAAAAAGTTTTAACATCTTACTTACCATTACTTTGTCATGGATTTTCGCCAGGTAACGCCTGTTTCCATCCAATACTTATATTTGTTTCAATTACACCCGTATATCGCCAGTACCTGTTCGTCCCACAAAATAGGGGGTGAGCCTCTTGCTGTTTTTGGGCACTGTATTTTACCAAAGTCTCGTCTGTACGTTAGTAGGTGCAAGGGTGATATAAAGATAATGATAGACTCTTAGCGCCTGAAATGGCAAAATGTGGGCGTAACGAACACCTCTGTATACCCCTTCGAAAATAGGGACGTGACTTTGTGTGTGTATAACTGGCTAAAAATATGCAGCAATAAATTTTCATTACTTACCTCGTTTCTAATATTACTCTAAGGTTTTCAAATGAAGAATGCAATCTTCGTAATAAACTATTCGATTTTTAAATTTGCAGATTCTATAATTAAAAATTTTAAATAAAATGGAAGCAGCAAAAAATAGCCAGCATTTGCATACTGGTAGCGACTGTACAAGAAATGCTATCAAAGAGACAGTCTCTTTTGTAAGAAGAAACGGATCGGGGAAATTAATTTAGGTTTTTTTTTACAAGAGCTCCCATTATGAATGTTATTATGAAGATCTCTTTCTGTATTGACGTGCTTCCTTTGATCTAACACATTTTTGAAATAATGACATTATTCCCTTTGAAACGTATACGAGTGTGATGAGTTATTTATTTTTATCTATAAATAAAATAAAATTAATATTGTTGGACATTCTCACACAACGTCATCTAGCCCAAATTAAGCTAACATAAGCTTGTGCTATGGGATCTAGACGACTGATAAACATACCTACTTATATTTCTAAATACTTACATATTATAAATAGAAAATACCCAAACTCCGAAACAAACATTTTTGGATCACACAAATAATTTGATTCGACCCGGAATCGAACCTGGGACCTTAGGGATGGCAGTCACATACTCATACCATTGCGCCACTGAGGCATTTGTTTCTTTGATCCCAATTCCCACGGGATCATACATAATATAATAATATTAGAGAAAAAAAATTGAAAATAGAATCAGTAGACCCACAGATTATACCCCCTTCAAACATTAACTAGGTCTCTTTATAATATTAGAGTATATCTCAGATCAGAAATTTAATTATCTCTAATTTGTAAAATGTTCAATAATTTATAACATGTCAACAGCATTTCTATGAAGACACTAACACAATGAATGAGACATAGTATTAATGAGTGCAAATTTAGTTGAGAGCAACCATCAATGAATATCTGTTGCTACATCAAATTGAACCCAGTTGACGCTCAATAAAATTCATAATACAAGTACAAAGTAACACCGGTTACATCAAAGACAGCTCACTCAGGATGTGAGATTGAAATTCCTGATCTGACTAGTAATAAACTTACAACAGCTTAAAAGATATTTCAAAAGAACGAATAAAGAAAACTAAGATGCTGTTATTGAAATCATCGCGGACGGAAGAAAGGGGTCTTAAAATGACAGCCAGCCATTTTGTTGCGATATTGCGCTTTATTAAAATGACCGACAAATCTGTAATTTTATTGATATTTAAATTTGGAACGCGGAGTGGCCAGTCCGATGATTTTTTTTTCACATCGGGCGCCAATTGTCACCACATTTTAGTGTTTTAATAAAATCAGTAAGTTAACACCATTTTTAAAACGTGCGAATTAAATTTATAAGACTTTATTAATATTATGTTGTACATTTTCTTGTTAAAATATTATAAAATTGCAAAAGTAAATGAAGCAAATTGAGCAAAATAAGTTGACGCTGGTTCGGTTGTGACAGTATTACGACTGCTTCGGTTGCCTGGTCGGTAGTGCATCGGCTTTCGACTCCGGTGTCTCGGGTTCGATTCCCGGGTCGAATACAATATTTGTGTGATCCACAAATGTTTATTTCGGAGTTTGGGTGTTTTCTATGTATATTATGTATGTATTTAGAAATATATAAGTATGTTTATCAGTTGACTAAATCCCATAGCACAAGCTTATACTCGTAGCTTAGTTTGGGCTAGATGACGTTGTGTGAGCATGTCCAACAATATTTATTATTATTAATTCCATAAATTACATACCAAACTAAGCATAGACAATTAGGGATATAAAAGTACATATTACAAAATATTAAATATACCTACTTAATATACGTGAAAAACATTAAAAGTATTTAGACAAAACAGAAAATAAGGACGTAAAAATAGAAACGTAATATAGCAACGATAACAGCCATTTTTCTTAATGAATTTTTAACTTGTAAGAGAAAATAAGCAGAGCACGCTGTTTTAGTTACTCAATTACTTTACTAATGATAAAAGTGTCTGGCTTGAGCATGGTGCAGGCGCCTCCTAAAATGCCGTAATTGTAGCATATTTTGTACTTAGGCGACTATAATTTTTTTTTGAAGTTATACTGACAGAAAATTAAAGAAATCGAACCTTACATAGTCATGGACACACAAAGCCAAAATAAATAGTAAGTAAACAGTACGTTCGTTACATTTTGCTAGTTATATTATTTTTATGTAATAGGCATGTTAAAAAAGCTATTGATAACTTAAACTATTAATCTTTTTCGCCGCAAAAAGCTGTTTAGGTTAATTTATCTCTCAGACTAAAAGAATAACATAGACGGAACATGTAGAATAAACACGTGAAGCCAAATGACACTTTCAATGTGTGCGTGTGACTCCGATTTCCGTGTACCGATACCACTAACGGCGTGTGCGTAATGTTGCCAGCAAATGAAAAAATCTCCTAAAAATCTATATAGTGGACATATGGAAAATTAATATTTGTTATAGTAAATGTTATCTGCAATTATTTTGTCATTTACACAAATGATTATTATGATAAGTGCCTAAAATGGGGAAGTGTTAAAATAAATAAAAACGTGATAAACACTGAGTAAACACACTTTAATTACTAGCTTTCAAAAAATATCTCATAATTAAAATAATCCTTTTTAAGATGAATGAACAAAGCTTCATTCCAGTGTAAGTACAAAGTACAGTCAACAACAAAAGTTGATTAGCACAAAAATATTTATTATTCTTTTTTACATCCCAATGCATGTGCCACAGCAATGTACAAGTAATTTTAGAATCCCCAAGGACAAAGTTAATATATTTCGTGTTTTGTTTATGATTTTGTGATCGGTTTAACAGCTATTAGTGATCAACAGATAAGAATTATTGGTTAAGCTACTTTTGTCGTTGACTATACACGAAGTAGATATCAATAGTCGTTAGGTTAAGACTGAGGCCTTTGTAGTGTTAGACTGAAATTAAACTACTGACACAGTAACATAAATATATTGGATCAGAACACAGGCTGGGAGGTCAGACAGATGTCAATTCCAAGATTGCCGAAATAACCAAGCCACGTATTAAGTAGATCCCGGACACAGATGTGATCGGGAGTTCGGGACTAACGCACGAATGATGATGATGATGATTAGAAACATCGAGGTGGTCAACATTGATGACACTGATTTTTTTACTCAGTACTTTATAAATTCCCATAAATACTGCTAAATATTTTGTGAAAATGATGAAAAAATTATGGCAACTCTGTATGATATGGCGGAGGTTTTGTGTTCCTAGTTTGTGCAACTAAAATATTTAGAAAAATGTTATGAAATCTAATAAGAATTAGTTAATTACTTATGAAACGATAATCCAGCATTCTTTCTATGAATAATTGAAGTGTTTTTACACCTTTTCACCACACAATACGGCATATTTATAATATTTTGTTCAACCGTGATCGCACGTGCGTACACACTCGCTGCTCACAAAGGAGTGGCGAGCGAAATGGTATCCCATTGCTATATAGTATCCCTTTTGGCGGCTTCACTCGCTAGTTCTATTCGTTCCGTCTATGTTATTCTTTTAGTCTGAGATTTATCTATAAAAGATTAGTCCCGGCAAACTACGTACCGTAAAAAAAAAATGCATACCTTTCTTGAACTTCCACTAATATCTCAAGATCCAATTTAGCCAAACCAATCCAGCCATTTCCGAGTGTTTACGAGACAAACGAATAGGAGGAGGATCTGAATTCGAGTGCACTATGTTTTTTTTTTATATTTGCTACCTCATATCTCTGGACTGGGTGAACGGATTTTGAAATTTTTTAAATGAAAGCTACTATTTTCGAAGTGGTCCCATTTCAATTTAGTCGAATTCCGTCAATTATTTGGTCACATTTCGCTCATTTGAAGTCGGTCGTTGTGTCAATTTTTGACGTGTAAGTAAGTATTTTAATTATAATATTATATAAAAGAAAGATCCATGCAATTCTACTTCGACCGTACCCAGTATAATGGTCTCGAGGAAAAGTCTATCAAATGTTTTAAGGAAGTCATTAAAATGTTATCAAAGTAAAGTTCATGAACTCGCGAGACAAACCTTTGTTTTGTTATCTTCGTTATTGTATGAAAACATGTAAATAAATAAATAAATAATAAAAAACATTTATTTGGCATAAACACAATTACATTACCAGGAGGGGCTCGTGGTCTAGTGGTAACCAACAATGTTAACACATTGCAAAGGTTAAGCAACATCTAATCGGGCTGGTCGGCTGGGTTCGTTACAGAAGTATAGATACATCATTATGTTTTATCGCCTCACACTGTGTTGATTAGACAAAAGCCCAGTGTTTAAATAAAAAAAGAAGTATTTAGATCTGTTTGATAGTTTACACTGAACAGCGGTCAATGTTTGTTATTTTATTAAGTGTTCGAATCCCGGTACATTTATTGTAATGCCTGTCTGTACATCACAAAGACCAACTATGTTTATTTTAAACGTAAGTATCGGTACAGTGTGTACTTAGAAAAATTTTGTTCTTGAACTATTCTTAATACAGTTTCAAAACACCATCTCGGTGGGATTGTATAAAAATAAATATTTAGATTTCACCGTATATTGTTGACGGGAAAAGGTTAATATCTTTATATTTAGAGGTGTGTGCTGATTGGTAGTGAGGATAGAGTTATCATAATTGTATTATTAGACTTTTACTTGTGCTTTGAATAGAATTATGTCTAAATGGGACGGCTATTCAAAATTGTTAATTCGGTTGATTTGCTAAGTACTTTTTTTTTACTTTGACGTTTTCTACACATTATAAACTTAAGACAAACGGGTCTTTTACTCGATTATTGTCATATATACATACCTCTTTATTATCCTATAATTATATCTTTGTTGTAGTTTGATATTGTATCTGACAGTGTTTTCAAGTGCGAGTATAGTAATATTAACTTACTTAAGTATCTAATAGTAATATTTTTTTTCTTTCAAAGACTGCAATGGCAAGTATGGTTACTAGGTATGTGGGAGGTGATAAGAAAGATTACCTGGATATAGCCCCCTCGAGACACTACTCAAAGAACCCGAACATGTCTAACTGTCACCGGTAATATCAAAGTTTTTGGGAAGTGGGATGGGAATTGGGTTTTTATGGGAAAAGATGTGTTACATTATGAAATAACTCACTTGTACAGATATTCCACAAATTCATGAAAAAGATGTGGTTTCATTACCTGCGGGGATTTCAAGGGCGAATGGGGTGAAATTTTTTGGTGTCTTTAGCAGAAGTTAGGTGTCTGCTTGTGGATTTAGCAGACTACCGATTTTTGACCAATTGCAGTTGTAAGGAAGTATTATATCAGCAGCACAGCGTTTTACGTTCATTTACGCGACTTGGGCCCCAGATCAAATGCATACAACATTGGCGTAATATAAAGGTGCTTATTAATTTAAGTTTACTGGTAAATATAGGTATTTTTATAGGACATTTAATTTTAAGTGCAAGTAAATGAGTAATTTTATAGCTTGCTAATGGCTAGCTTCTTTTATCGCCTAGTTAGCATTAAACGGGAAATGTTTACCTACTTCGCTATTATACATATTAAAGACTGTTGTCTGCTCATTTGTTTGATAGGTAATACCTACTTATGTTTTAATAATTCTTATTATAAGTAATTATTATTTCTAGATACTTTTTAGTGTCTTTAATCTGTCTCTGGTTTATTTTCAAATATTATAATTATATTGTAGTTAAGCATTCGTATTGACTTTTCGAGGTAGCTTAGTATTTATTAAATCTACTGATGACTACGGACAGACTGACCAGACTTTTTTTTAATCTGCGGCCCTAGCCCCTGGCAGCACCTACGTCTAATACCGAGCGCCTCCGGTTAGCACTGAAAGAATTCCCAGTGGCAAGACTGACGAGACTGGAGAAATATCTAATCAATAATAGCAATAGGCTAGCCTCCCATCAAAATATATATTATTTAATTTATTGTATAAAGTATCTATTCGTACATACTCCCATAACTGAAAACCGATATGATATTATTCTTGTACATAATATAAGCCACACACGATGACAGTAGGATGTAACCTTGTCACAATAACGGGTTAGTGACGTCTCACGTCAGTCATCAGTTCTTTTTAGGGATTGATGACGATCAATCCCTAAAAAGAACTGATAAAAAGTGATATCAGTAGTTTTTGCGTCAAATGACGTCACGAAGCGGTCATCATGCGCGGCTTATGACTGAATATTAACAAAACTATTATTAGAAGTAGATCGCAAGTTTAAAATCACTATCACTACATCATATAAAACAAAGTTGCCCGTTCTGTATGTATGCGTAGATCTTTAAAACTGCGCAACGGATTTGATGCGGTTTTCACCAATGGATAGAGTGGTAATAATTTGTTAAACGGGCGAAGCCGCGGGCGTTCGCTAGTTGAATATAAAGTAACAATGTTAATAAAACCGCGAAGCTCTAGCTATCATCGGATCCATTCGGATTCATTCGGTGGTTTTAATAAACAATAAATATTTTTAATGACGCGCACGGCCTACGTTGAATGACGCGTGTCGGATTGACGACTTTGACGGATCATTGTTTTTATGTCAATCAATGAGCCACAGTTATATTGAAAGCTTTCAACTTTTTGTGAAATGAAAAATTACGTTTTAGGTTTACTCTGGTAATAAGAAGCCTCGTTTTTTTAGAGGACTTAAAACAAAGAGTAGGTGTGAACCTCCTCTTTTTTTAACCCTTACCATGCCTGGTGAACAAAAGTTACACGGTATGCCTTGTAGGGTCTCACGGACCCGTACTATTAGCCCTCTATAAACATGTAGTAGCTAGTGTATTAAATTAATTGATAAGCTAGCAGTAGAATATGCTACAGTGTGTAAAAAAATAACCCAGAATCAATATGTTTTGTTATTTATTCTTTTAAACTAAACATAAGCAGCGATTTTAACAAAAGCGTAAGCGTGGCGTTTTCACTTTGCATCATGTTTGAGGGAGGGTTGTACTTAAATAATAGGTACACGCGCACTTAAATCACATCTTTGTTCTAAACAACCCTGGACTAAGATGACAAGCGTCGGACGTCTAGAGACTCATAACGGTCAGCTACTGAGGACGGATGCGTGCAAAATTCAAATTTGAATGAACTGCAGCAATTTATGTTAAGTGGTGGGTCTGTGTGACCCTGCCAGGCATGCTAAGGGTTATTAAGTCATTCATTCATTCATCTTTTTTTTAAATTGTAAGTGCTTACCATGTGGTCATAGTAATTTTAAGTCAGTTTTTTTCCAAAATTATTTTTGTATCAAGCTTAGTTTAATTTTCCAATAATGTGTTGTGTTTAATAACGAGAAAATTATCTCACGGAATTTAATTATAAAATCTCTTACAAACAGAGTGTTATTATTTCCTCACTTGCTATTGCCTGCAGCTCCGCCTGCGTGCTATAGTTTTCTTGATCACCAGTTACTGATTTACGAGTATTATGTCTAGCTGCTACCCGCAGCTCCGCCTGCGTGTTACTTTAGATTGAGATAACTTTTTTTTTTAAGAACCGATTGAAATAAAACAAATCTTAAATGTTAAGTTGAATAAACCACAACGCATTACTGTAAACCGCATTCAAATCGGTTAAACTGTTTCTGAGATTAGCGTGAAATTAGCGTAAATTCTAAATACCATTGTTTCCCCGCAGAGACCACAGGGGTGGTCAAAGTCCGCCGGGCGCCACTGGACATACCCTCTGCTAGTAACCAGGGACGCCCGGCAACGGACGTTAGAGCGGCCGCGGCCTTGGGCCGCGGAATTAAAAAAAAAAAAAAAAAAAAAAAATACCATTGTTTTAGGTTCTATTGCGTTCATAAACACCCTCTACAACAGTTTCTCTATTATATCTTCGATGTACAGACATACTCGTAATGATTAGTTGTCAAACGGATGCTGCTTTAACTAAAAAAAAATATTTTGTACCTATTTCAATACCACTATGATTTAGCATCCTTAGCGCCTTAATATTCTTAAAGGAAAAGAAAATCTAAGCAGCAATACTAATGCTTTACAGAGTCATCTCAAGTTAGGCTTGGTTGCATCCTCGTTACTGCATTTCACCCGGCTTGTTACCCGGATATCTTCGCTTTTTACTCGCTTGTTACCCCCATCCGCGCGGTTAGGTTGAATCTTCTCCAATTATTTCCAGCTCAACCCAGTTGGAACTGACTGTAACTTGTATTTTTGTTTGCTTGTTGGTTAAGTTTGGAGGAGTTTTCCTTCAGAGTTTTGAATGTTTTTATTTATTGGTCTATAGTTAACTTACATTATGTACCTACTTAATTTTAAAAATGCGTAATAAGTAGGTAGAGCAAATGTACAATTTTTTTTACGTTTGCTTTCAATCAATTTTTATTTTCATCAATGTGTGCGTCAATTACCGCGTGTCGTGGGTACGCCCTCATAAGGATAACCTCAGATACCTTCTTAAATCTAAATATAAATCGAATCCTGCAGGATCTAAACAAGTTTAAAAGATTTTTTTTTTTCGTAAAGTTATATTAGAAGAAGATACTACACCTTGCAAGTGGCACACCTCTCTCTTTCACAGAATTGTCTAATTTTCGACAATTGGCTCTCTCTTTATTACGACCAACGAATTTACTGAAAAAACGTGGATGCATAACTCTCTACTTCTTATACCTTACTACAATACAATACAAACACAAAAATGATAAATAAAATAAAATAAACATAAAATTTTTCTCATATTTTCCTCAGCACATCTCTTAAAAGATTAGAGGCGGTCCATTAGCGACAAAGGACAGGTGTTGAGTGTACACTAAGCTTTATTAATCTTTTCTCTCGTATGTGGTGAGGTTTCGCACTTTTGTGGTGTATTCCATTGATGTGTACAAAGACTTATACATAAAAAGGAGTTGGTAAAGTTCACAAGTCCATTTTATGTTTACTTTCGTTGTTAAGTTGTTAAAATAATAAATGTGGGCAGGTCCATACTATGCTTTAGTACTTTGATTCATATGGAGTATAGGCAGAAGTGTAAAGATCCTCTCACACTTATATGTCAGTCGGATGTATCTTTCATTGTAGAACAACAACGCCATCTAACCTCAATTAAAGTAAAGCGTGTAAAGAAAGCCAAATATGAGGTCATGTTATTTATGTACGTTAGTAAGTAACTTGTAGGTCATCAATTAAGTATGACATAATCACGCCTGTTTTTCTGCCTATATTTCGACAACAACTTTGCTGGATTAAGATTAAAGCTAAAATCACACTGGTCCTTTACATACGACGTATGCCATGCGACGTGGGAGACAGCGACACACTGGTCCTACTTATACCACGTCTTACGACGTCTTACCACGTCTGACGTATACGTTATTTGAAAGGTGGTGTCTGCGATTATCTTACGCGCTAAGACAATTTAAAGTGTGTGACAGCGTCGTACGCTTGTAAAAGCATGGGAACACGCGAATCTGGTGCGGTGACGCGTAATACAGCGTGGTGAGTGACCAGTGTGTTTGTTATCATACAAATTGTAGAGGTCAGATCCGTTTCAGAGGTCATAATGCTTGATATACGTCGTATGTAAAGGATGAGTTTGCCCGTGCCTTAGTTGTTGCAAAATCATACCAAAAAAACTAGGAGGCTGTAAAAAGGGTGCAAAAGGTCCAAATCCTTTATAATAATATGAAACATACAAACGTGTAGCGAGAAAACTACTGGACCGATTTGCTTCAGGTTTGTTTTAAATTAACTGTGAGACCCAGCGCATGTTCTAAAAAATACAAAACGTACTAAAAATGCACACTATAATACATAAATTACATAAATTTAGTGGGTACCAGTCTAGTAATAACTATTTTTGAAAGAAGTAGTTTTGACACTATAAAGAAATATTAGGTATAGGAAAATACGTAGAGAGGTTCACCTCCGCTGCCCCCTAGTGGGAATATAGTTCACTACAAACCCACTATTTATCAATAATTTTATTGGTATTACGTAACAGAATAATCAGCGTGGATAGTAAAAATAGGGTGTACGAAAATTGTTCATCAAAATATTCTTAAAATGCTTAATTAATGCGAATGAATAAGAATACTTCGCAATATACGATGTTCAGTTTTGTTTTATATAGAAATGAATGCAGAGCAGAATAATGACGGCACTCCACAGCTCTATCGCCTACAAAAGGTCATCTTGAGGATACGAAAGCTTAGAGGGGATCGAGTCTTGTGAAATGCCAAAGTAAACTTGACCAGAATATCTGTGCACTGTTAAACTGTGCACAAAGTGAACACTTTGATTTCTGACATAACGTTTTTAATACCAAATTAACAGCTTTTCACTTAATGTATTATGAAAGTATATACGGTGTAACATTTTCTTTACTCACATTTATTATAACTAGGTATGCAATGCATTCTGCTGGTGCAATAATTGAGCTGAGTTTGTCGATCCGGGTCGAACTCCTAAACGACTGGACCGATCTTTATGAATTCAGATATATGCACTCACGGGCATGGTCACTATGACCGTGCCAAATTTCAATAAGATCGGTCCAGTCGTTTAGGAGGAGTTCGATCACGAACGAAATACACGAGTCGTCTAAGACAGAGCTTCGTAAACTCCGCTCAATAATAATAGTTACATAAAAATTCAGTAAGTTAGTATTTAAATTTTTTGTCTATTTTCTATCTATTTCTCTGTCTCTGAAACGGTTGGACTGATTGTAACTAGGCTTTCACTGGCAGATAGCGAATTTTAAAGGAAGTAACTTACGATACTGTTTTTTAGAAAAATTTAGAGTTTTACTACCCGAGCGGACGGACGGTTCGTACTTTATTTGCAAGTTATTATAACAGTGTTTCTTATCTCTCTGAACTTACAAATCCTACTAATATTATAAACGTGTAAGTTTGTGAGTATGTATGTATGGATGGATGGATGTTTGTTACTCTTTCACGTAAAAACTACTGAATGGATTTTAATGAAACTTTACAATAATATAGCTTATACATCAGAATAACACATAGGCTACAATTTTTATAAAGATATTGTGTGAAGTGTTCAAAATATGACGCGGCGCGACGGGAACGGGAAAAAAACCAAATTACCACGCGGACGAAGTCGCGGGCGACCACTAGTCTGTAATAAAAGCGCTTTTCTTGTTGTGCGTTTTTCCTTCCCGCCCGCGTGTCGGTCTGGGACACAAGATGTCAATTTTAAATAAACACGCAACCCGCGTGCGTACAGCCGCGTGACACAACGCATATATCAATATTGTATGAAGGAATAGAATTCGGGTGACACGAATGCGGGCCGGACCCACATATGGATGAAAACAGGCATGACAGAAAAAGCAACCTTACAGATTTTTTTTTAATTATGTTAGGACAATTAACACAACGCCATCTAGTCTCAAACTAAACAGAGCTGTGATATGAGTACTCAATAACCTGATATAAATACTTTCCCCTTTTTTTTGTAAATACATACCTATTATACATAGGGAACATCCAGACTTTAGAACAAACTTATCTGTCTTCACACTAAATTTGTCCCGACTGGGAATAGAACCCAAGACTCCGACGTCGAAAGCTACTACCGACCACGCCACCGGAGCAGTCAAAAATATATCAAGGAAAAATCAACTGTCTTATCTACTACATTCCAACGCTATTATTTCCACCGGCTAACAGAAAACAAAAATAAACAAGAGTAGGTAAGGGATAAAAGAAAAGCTGAAGTGGGACGAGCATCCGGGAGTAGCAAGAGGCAGGAGGCAAGATGGAGAGAGGGTGGGGGAGGGAGTTTTAGCTGTTTCTGTTACTCTCTAGGGGTTTAGTACGGTCCGGTGGTCGTCCCTTTGGGCACTCTTTTGTTTACAGTTTTTGAATTTGTTGATCCTTCAAGCGGTACTTTTAGGTCTTATTTGTGTTATAATATGAAACTAAAATCTTTATTTATATATCACTAACGCTTGGGGTCCTCTGTTTAATGGTTACGCCTACAAAGTACCAAAAAAGTACCAAAATAATATTAAACGCGAAAGTTTGTGAGTATGTAACTATGTAAGTATGTATGTATGTATGGATGGATGGATGTTTGTTACTCTTTCACGTAAAAACTACTGAATGGATTTTAATGAAACTTTACAATAATATAGCTTATACATCAGAATAACACATAGGCTACAATTTATAAAGATATTGTGTGAATTGTTCAAAATATGACGCGGCGACGGGAACGGGAAAAAACCAAATTACCACGCGGACGAAGTCTCTCTCCCAGTGGGATAGACAAAGACCACAAATTTCCACCTGCTACGATCCCTGGTATACTTCTTTCACTTCCTCAACTTTCATTAATGTCTTCATGCATGATTAATATTCAACCTATAAATACAGTGACGTATTTATAACTAGCAGACGCCCGCTTTACAAATTTTATGCTAAAAACCTTCTTCGAGAACCACTCTATCCATTGGTGAAAACCGCATCAAAATCCGTTGCGTAGTTTTAAAGATCTACGCAGACATACAGAACGGGCGACTTTGTTTTATAATATGTAGTGATAGTGATATTTTAATAGGGGGCTAAGAGGCCCTATCGTCATCCCCATGGATCAAGTTATCTTCCCCTGCTCATAAACGGACGAATATGCCCATGGAAAATACACTACCTACTCGGTAACGGCAATAAGTTCGGGGTAAACGAATTGGCGAAATGTGGGCCCGTAAATATAAGGACCGTTAAAGACGTGATTTGTGTGTTGAGGAAAGATTTGTATTTTTGTAATGAATAAACTCGAAAACTACTTTACCGATTTCAAAAATTCTTTCACCATTGGAAAGCTACATTCACCCTGAGTAACATAGACTATTTTATCCCGGTAATGTATTCCCACGGGAACCGGGAATGGGTAAACTAAATCACGCGGGCGGAGCTGCGGCGATCAGCTAGTTTTCAATAAGTATAGATATCATCAGACGGCAGTTGACAACTCGTATTACTATACAATAGTATAAAATCAAGTAACTGTAAGTTATCATAGATAACTCAATTTAGGTAATCATCATATCCACATATTTCGTCAATCCATCACCATTTGAAAAACACTTTCTCAGTGAAGGTATCGTCGATAACAAAACGTGTTTGAAATTATAAAGTCGTTACTTACGGGAGCGGAAGTTTTAAAATTGTTTTGTTATTAGCTGCATTATAAAAAAGTTGACTTTAAAGCGGAGCCGACGTGTGATGTGGCGGTCATAGCTTAATATTTTGATTTACTACCAAAATTTGTTTTGTGTGTCGAAGGGAAGCTGTAAAATAATAGGTGTTATGTTTTTAGAAAGTTTTTATTAATATTGAGGATGTAGGTGACTTCTCAATATGTTTCAGTCCGAATACATACAGAAAATAAAAGAATAATAACAATAGCTCACTTTCCTAAGGAACTACTGAATATATATTGTGAGGTATTTTTTAGAAAGTTGTATAAAATAAAATAAAGTAAAAATAAAAGTAAAATAAAAATAAAAATTATTTATATAGTATATAGTAGTTTATATAGTAGCGAGAAATATATAGATACATATTTACAATTTCCAACCGCCGAAAAAATACGGCGTTAACTAAAGTTTAATAGAACGCTTCATTTTACGGTACAAGTAAACATTGCAATATTGGAAACTACGCTCAAAGTAAGATGAAAATGCAATAATTCGGTGGCACGTGCCAGCCGACGTCCGATACCAATCAGTCGCTAATTTGTACCAACCGCAGGGATGCCTCTTCACAGGGCTGCCACTACCGACTATTGTGTACGTCAAGTATTGTGTGATTTAATAACAAATCAGAGACAGAAGTGGGCGTGGGTGATTTTGAGTTTTCGACTTCTGAATAATTATATATTTATTTGAATTGTGGTTTTGTTTTGTAAGATTTTGAAGTGGATTTTGATGGATGGTTTAGTGCTATTGCTGACATACTTTAAGAATATAAGTATTGCTTTTTAATTAATAGTTGGTCGTTCTTCTCCTAATAATGGAAATCGCTTTTTATAGTGTATTGAAGTACGCGACTACGAGGTTTGATAGATAATTATACAAAAGCTTTAATTTTATACGGTTTGTTTTAAAACGAACTAAGTCTTGTTCAGTCTAAGATTTGTTCATGTATGAGTTTAAAATATTACCTAGAGTATTTTTTTTACTTTATTTACATTCTGGTTACATACAGGTGGTAGCAACAAACTGCAATAGAACTGAAATTAAGAAAATATCTTAATCTTACCTAAACTTACTAAACAGTGGAACATAGTAGGTACCGTAAAGATTCGAATAAGAAATGCGTTTCAAACAATAACACAACGAGTACTTACTTAACCGTCCAGTAAAAAAAGGATTTTTTTATGAAAAGACTGTGCAAAGGTGATTGACACATTTGTTTATAACTCAATAAAAAATATAAAGACAACACTAAAAATAAACTTTATATCAATCGAATACTTTGCAGAGCGTATAATCACTGCGAACAGTAGATAAGATCGATGCATTCAAATATTTGCAATTCATTTTCACAATAAAATTAAAAAGACAAGCGAAAAGGTATCCTGCAGAGAGCGTTGTGCGCGATTGTACCTGTCGGCTTGATTATTAGCTACGTCATAATGTTTACTTTTTTATGCTTTGTGTATAATATTGAATATTTTTTATACTAAAACTAGGCGATGCCTGCGGCTCCGCCTGTATAAAAGGTTTTTAAATGGACTAACAAAGTTACTGGCAAAAACTAAAATAATTGTTGCTCACACTCATCTGGCCTAAACTAAGCTATAACCTTGTGCTATGGGATCTAGACAACTGATAAACATATTTATATATTTCTAACTACATACACAACATACATAGAAAACACCCAAACTCCGAAACAAACATTTGTGGATCACACAAATATTGGATTCGAACTCGAAACTGCGGAGTCGAAAGCCGATGCACTACCGACCACGCCACCGAAGCAGTTAGTTGCAGAAATAACTTCTGTTCTGCCTGGAAAAGATTGCTTGTTAGCTATTAGGCTGTCTGTCGTACATTGTTTTTGAGATATGTGTGACAAATTTGTTTTTAATGACTTAACACGTCAAAACGTTAAACGAAAACAAAATTAAACCTCAATAGTATTAGTTTTAGTCACGTACAATAACATGGTATACAATACTTTCAATATTTTTTTAATCTCCGCCCTTGGCACATCCCGGGTACCGGGTACGTCCTCAGAAGGATAACCCCAGGACGCCGTGCGGTACGCTATCACACTGCTAATCAAATCGATCGATTTTTGCAACAATACATTGTCATGCTACTCATTATTATTAGTTTTCCATCCACACAGACATAAGGATGCAACAACACATGTTATATCTGAAAGAGATGTGCGATATCTCCGATCAGCATTAAAGTGCATTTAAGTAGTCCTAAAAAAGGGTTGGAGCTGCTTTTTTATTGCCCGAAAGAGTAGATATGGCAACTTGACTGGTTATGTATGACACCTAAATAACCACATCTTTATCCTAATATATTCATAACTAACGGACGCCCGTGGCTTCACCCGCTAGACAAATTAAATATACAAAAACCTTCCTTGAGAACCACTCTATCCGTAGATTAAAACCGCAACAAAATCCGTTGCGTAGTTTTAAATATCTAAGCATACATACAGACGAAGCGATTTTGTTATGATAATACGAGTATGATGTTAGAAAGTAGGTGTTTTTAGTATCTATTGCGTTATTGCTACTGATTCTGAGCAATAGATATACTGTAAGGTTTGCACTAGGTATACAAAAATCACGTTGTACAGATAGCCACATCAAACATCATACATAACTTACAACATACTAAGGGTCGATAAAACCAACCCGAAACAGACAGCCAGACGAAAGCAAAATTGTCCAGTATTGTCTCAAATTGTAGATACTTCTCTCGCTTCGCTCGCTCTTTAAAATTCAGTATTTTTTATCGTTAGTTAGTTGTACAAATCAGCCTAAGTTCCTCGCACTCATCTAGACTAATCTCCAATGATGGGCAAACGCAATGCAAAAAAAAATCCGGCAAAAACTTTTTAACGTAGAAAAGTAGATACATTTGTTATTGTGTTTTATATAGAGACTCCACTCTTGTTCTATTCCCTACTTACATTAGATATTCATTTTGATATGTCATCGCTTCACTGTAATGCCCTTGCGGCCCCTCAAAATCATGTCAGCCCTTAATACAAATTATCAACACTTTAGGGTCATGGGAATAGATAATAAATTATTTGCTAGTTATTAAACAAACAAAATAATTTAAAATCGTATTACGTATGGAAACAATAACCCTTCACGACATAATGAGTAATTTGATTGCACAAATAAAATTACATTAAACACATGCATTTTTTAGTAATTCTGTATTCCTGTTTTTTTTGTGTAGGTATGTACAAAAATAATACATTAAATACCATAAGGAGATAATCTGCAATTTCCCCAAAGGTGTAGGCATACTTAATGTTACTCAGAAATAAATTAACATTTGAATGGTGAAAAATTTTTTGAAATCGGTTTGGTAATTTTTGAGTTTCTTCCTTACATTAAAACTACAAAACTTTCCTATTTATAATAGGTATTATTAGTATATATATCCGTTATAATATAGGCAATAATATCATATCAAACGCTTGAAATTTCATTGAAACGCGAATCAAACTTTGGGTTAATGTGTAAAATGACTAACAATAGACTAAAGATATAAGAGTTATGTAAGTATAGTACGAGTATAAACCTGTACATCAGTTGTTGTTTGTTGTTTACCTTGGGTAAGTATAAATACATAATAATACCCAGTTAAAGTTGATTAGAAAGATAAATTGAGTAGAAATATGTATAGTACGTAGGAAATGATGTACCGTATATGCGTACCTATTCCGTGATACTTAACTTACCATAAATATTTAAACATAAAGTCTAATAAAAACGTCGTTTCAGACATTTTGAACAGTTAGTGAACGAGTATTATACAGCCAAAAATAATCACTTTAAACAGGTTTATAAGATAAATCTTTTGCTCCCTCAAACCGCAATACGTGACTAGAAATAATCTACTTATCTAAAAATGAGCGCGCGACACTCTCTGACAGTAAATATTATGATCTTGATCTGCATCTCTTACGTCAATGTGACGTCTGTTTCATTATAAAGTTTTCCGTGTGCTCTCACCTTATATTTTTTTACATTTAACCTAAAGTCTACTAAACTACAGGTTAAAATCCAATAGCATCTTTTCTAAAAAAAGTAAGATTACCTACTATTTCGATATCGGCTCCCACGTTAACTATGTCATGGAATGTCCGGTGTACATTTTTGATTTGTTTGTCAAGAATACTACACAATTAAGTACGTGTGTATTAATGTGTGATTTCTACAAATCCGAGATTACTTTTAAATCAGTTGAGCTATACAAATGTCTCGTAACATTCAGTTCTTGATTAGGATTAATTGGTTTATTTTCAAAAATGGATTGTGTTGCCATTATTTTAAACATTTAATGTCATGATAGAAATCTTTGTACGTCTAAAGGGGCGGTTACACTGTTGTAAACAGCAATGGTCTTCACAGCCTTTCTAGCAAGGTTGCACAAATGTTAAAAGCTTGTTTACAACAGTGTACATACCCCTTAAATATTATTTGGAAACGTCATGTCTTTATGGTTATTAAAAGGGTAATCAGAGGAGTTTATTACAGTTATATTCGTCAGTCCCTTTGCTTGTGCAAATAGACAAACACTTTGGATATATTTACCAGGGTCTCATAAGCCAGTAGCGGCGCCCAAGTCTTGGGCACCGCAGATGTTAAATCGAGCTCCAAAGCATCCCGATAGGACTTAGTAGCACTTATTCCCCTCACACAATCATGTGTCTACTCGAAGGTTGTTTAAACATAGAATTCATACGAAAAATAAATAAAGAATCAATAACACTATTTTATTTTGCACTCCATTTATCTATCATCATGATTATGGAAAGAACATAGGATCGTGCTCGTCGCCAAATCACGCCTTCTATTGGCACCGAATACTGTTTCAATCAATATAATTATCGCACTTGATCATGGCTGTTTTGTATTCATACCATATTTATGACCAGCCAACCCACCTGCGACTCATGTGACAATAAATAATAATATCCACTTGGTCATCTCTATCAAAAATCACACTTTTATATCGTCTTCTACATTAATAATGTCATCAAAACTCAGTGGTAACGTCAAAACGAACGGTTGCCTGTAAAATATAAACGGCAATTGCTAGAACATCTCTGCACAGCTATTAAATAAAAGTCTTTTTACATTAGATAAATCGCGTACGTTATTCGGGGAGCATCTGTCCCTTACCGATTACGCCCATACATTATGCTCAGTTTGTTGTTTTTAATAAAAAGTTTAATCCGTTCGGTTATGACGGCAATTTGTCAGGTCGATGGAAAAAGTTCGTCGGTCGATTACCGGTGGCTGACTGGCGCGATGGCGGCGTTGTATCACAGTCCGAAGGACCGCCGTCTATTACACACCAAAGCACTTTTATTCGCACGATTATGTCACGATTATTTATGTATTCGCTTTTGTCTTCCATTAACGCTTCTCCTTTTTTATCACCGACATGATGATTCACTTAAACTCCTACCGCGAACGTTAATAAGTTTGCTGGAAACTTTTAAGCCGCTCAAATCCTTTTTCATATTTCGCGTTGAAAATTTCCTGTCGTCCGGAAATTCTCATCGTCGAGTTGTATTGATTTCGTCACCTTATAATATCTTATTCTGAACAACCATTAACGGTTCAATACTGTCTTAATGAAGAGTCGATAACATGTATATTATGTTATTCGTCACGAAACGCAGGCGATTAATTTATTTACTTTTTGGACTGAACTTTACGGCCATCTTGATTTAGTGTGTGTCTGAACTGTTGATTTGTGCACACGTTCAGTTTATTCTTTGTACTTGAAGTTAAGTGTGCAATATATTGGTGGAAACAAATATCGGGTAGAGATTCTGGTGATACTTGCTAAGATAAATAGTTGAAAGTTTCAAGACACAAATCTTTGGCGTTTTGTTGCCAGCGGTGCCTTTTGTTAGTTCATATGAGTTTGTTTTATTAATGACATTGCGATCAATATCTTCATGTGAAATAACCTTATTTTATTCAATGTTTTACCTTATTATATTTTGATTTCACGTTTTACTAAGTACTTATTTAAAAATCTGAAGTCGCATTGATAGCGTAAAGGCTAGATCCTGTTTTTTACATTAGTCAATATATCAGAATGTTATATCAACAGCGGACTTCTTATAAAAAGATGAAACTGTAATGGAATGGTTTAACAATATTATTCTTTAATTTACACACATAAAATAACGTATTAACCCCGCTGTAGTAGACAAAAGCGTTTATGACGACCACAGTACGCCAGTCACTTAATTGTTTCTACGTCATTTGTCTCATTACCCTTTATAAGTCATAAGAAAGACCTTACTAACCTCCCGTTTTTTCTCTTCGCAGAACATTGGCAACGTGACAGCAGAGTTAGAGATCCAGAGGTTACAGCAGGAGCAGTTACGTCGTCAGGACCTGGTGAGACGGGGTCAGCATGGACTATACCCTGGACCACCACTCGGGTTGTTGCCGCTACTGGAGCAGATGCGGCCTCAACCACCTCCACCTAATGTAAGTCTTACTTTATACTTTATTGGACATAAAAAGTTAAGCGAAAATTATAATCTCGGGCTGGACTTGGACCAGCAACTGTTCCCTTTCCATGAGGAATGCCTTCCCTTCCTTCCGAGCCCGAACAACCCGTGCCGGGCAAAGATGCCACTCCCACACAGTGGATAGCATGTTCGCGAGAACCGAACTTTTTAAACGTTCGTTTTTCTGCCGAACGATAGTGGCCTGGAACGCCCTGCCTGTGCACGTGTTTCCTCCCACATATAATCCTGGGTTATTTAAGCGGAGCGTGAAGAGGCACATCAGTAGGTCGTCAAGTTGAGGGCCACTCTCTATAGTATCGCGTGCTGCGAGAGTGGCCCACAATCACTAGACGTCGTCACGACTTACCACCAGGCGGGCGGCGTCAATATGGCGAACCAAACATAAAAAAAAAAAAAAATGGTGTCGCGTATCGGTAATCGATATCGGTAATTTATAAATAACAACACGCGCAAAGGTGTACTGCAGTCAATATGACTTTTCTTCCAGTAGACCAAGAGTTGTAGATAATGTCTTTTTCAAATTCCTCCTCTAAAGAATTCCTTAGTAAGAAAAGTAAGGTATGGTATGCACATTGTTGATTTTCACTCGTACTGATAACTAAACCTTTTTGACCGTGTCGACTGACCACAGGTTTTGCAATGCTACTAAAACATCTCAGGAGCCAATTAGGTATCGTACCTTTGCGGACTCCCTGGGGTTATTCAGGCGTTCTATAAAAAAAAGATTGCGTACCTTGGATGTTCTCACGATTAAGTCCAGTTACTTACGAAATTGAATTAAGCAATTAATTTTTTACAACTCTCTGATCTAACCTCGCAAACAAAATGGCGCACATAATATCCGCCATAAACTCAATAAAAGACTTGTTGTTAAAATGAAAGTTGTTCTTCACTAATTACACCCGGCTCGTCGTTTGTTACGTAAAATTATAATAAGATACATTAATATATTACCCTGCTATCGTTCAATTTACACATCACTTGCATCACACTTGATTCCTCGATATATTTACACTAGTAGACGTCCGCAACTTCGTTCGCGTGAAATTCTCATTTTCATACCATTCTTATAGAGGTGGATTACACACCCACTTTGCCAGTATTGTTGTTGGGCCTAATAGGGGCATGCGTATTACCGTTATCGGACACAACTAGAAGACCACGCTGTTATTCAACCCAAAGTTCAACATCCAGGATAGATGTTTCGTACCTGCCACTAAACTAAACAGAATCTCTGAAGTCTGACCAATTCTTACACTCCAATATCCTCGCTACAGGCTTAGTAAATATTTTTTTAAGAATTTACGCAGTACATGGAAGACAAACTTTATAAAGAAACAATTTTTTCCCGTACCTACTTGCAAGTTTTGCATTATTAATTGCTGCAATGCTCCGAAGGCATCCCTGACCAGTATTAAGCTTTTGATTATAATGTTTTGTTCATAATGTTTTGTTTTTTTTTCTAGATGGTACAAACCGCAGGATGGCAAGCCCAGGCACAAGCACAACTGGCCCAGCAATTATCCGCAGCAAATGCCCGCTCACCAACTCCTCAAGACCCCGACGCGCCTTTGAACCTTAGCAAGCAGAGGTCACCATCGCCCGCGCAGCCCATGATGCTGCCTCGTTTTGTGCCATACTCCCCTATGGATGAATCTCCGTACAATATGCCTAAAGAAGAAGAGTTTAACGCTGCTTGCAACAGTAAGTATTATCCTACTTAGTAATATCATGACCCACTGAACCTTGTCCCAACCCAGTTGAGGTTGACTTTCCAGACTGATTATTACTCGTATATTTCGACAATTTCCGTGAAGCAACTGCCATCTGACTTACACAAGAAGTCATTGCCGATATCGACGTTCTGTAGTTAGACCAGACGGATTTTTAGGCCTCCTACTACCCATATCGACAGTCATGTTCGTATGGCAATCTGGACTATCCTAATAATATACCACTTTTAAATGCAAACATAAACATGAATAAAATTCATGTTCGTTCATGTTTTAAGTAGTTTAGATTATGGAATAACACATATTTTTTAATGGATGTCCAATGGATGCTCACACAACGTCATCTAGCCCAAACTAAGCTATAAGCTTGTGCTATGGGATCTAGACAACTGATAAACATACTTATATATTTCTAAATACATACATAACATACATAGAAAACACCTAAACTCCGAAACAAACATTTGTGGATCACACAAATATCTGATTCGACCCGGGAATCGAACCCGAGACTCCGGAGTCGAAAGCCTATGCACTACCGACCACGCCACCGAAGCAGTCATATTATTATAATAAGTAAATTTACTCCCGTTATATATGTTAGCTAGTACAATAAATATAATCATCAGTAGCAAGGTTATTTTGTTGGAAAATAACGAAAAGAAAAAAGTTTACAATAAAACATTAAAAATTTAACAAATAAATGATTAGATTCGACAGCCGCACTCATATTTTGGGATGCGTGCGCGCAAGTGACGCGTTAACGTCACAATGGCGTCACAGCATTATCTGATTCACTGGACCTAGACGAATTCCTGGACTAGAAAATATATGCCATTGGAACTAATGGCCTATTAACCTATTATTAACTTTTAAATATTTTGAAATCGTTTATTATTATTTTTCGTAAGCGTTCCAGCATCGTTAATTTCGGTTCGTTTAGACTTATGTTGGTTTATTTAATAATCTGGTATTTAGTGCCAGTTGACAAATTATGTACACAAAAACCTTCCTCGACAACTACTATATCCATTGGTGAAAACCGCATCAAAATCTGTTGGGTAGTTTCAAAGATCTAATGATCATTCATCTAACTAACCATTTGATCATGCACCAAAAATAGTCAACTATCTAATGTCAATCTCCAAGAACGGATTTCTTTGTAGTTTGACCTCATACATGGTAAGCACCTATATTGGGAAGTCAATGTAGCACTCCTACACAAGCACTTTTAACTTAGCTGGAAGGGTTAACGGGTTACTTTACATTTGCTAGTATTCTTTTAAAACATGGTGGTATGAAATTTATACCAAACACCAGACTAGTAATTTCATAGGGCTCTCATACCTTAAAAAATAATTGATTTATTACAAAGTAATGTGTTTAATGTGAAAATGCAATATTACGAAACGTTATATTACCGAAATAGACAAGAGTAGTCTTAGATAAATAGTGGTTAAATGTTAAAATGAAGAAATGTCCCGTGTCGCCGCCCGACATTTTGATGTTTCATATTTAATTGCTAAATATAATTAATATGTCTTACACCGTGAAATACTTACTCTCCGGTAAATATCGAACGTATCTAGGTCACAATATTCATTCTCATTTTAGTAGGAAACAAAATGTATTACAATAATGACTAATGACAAATCTCACACTTCATTTATATAATTTTCTTTTTCCAAAGAGAGTAGTAAAACAATAAATTGTACTACAGTGTGAGATCTATATTTTGACAAATTAAGTTTTTCGTTTTCATTTAAATTCAAATTTCGAAGTTAAATAGTAGAGTTGGCATTCGTATTCGAATTCTAAATAAACGTTAATACATCTAAAAAGTTTCAAATAGAATTCCTAAAAGGTTGGTACTCCCTAAGAAAATAAAAACTCTTTGTAACGAAATACGCTTTAATGGACACAATAATAGTTACTATAAATTAAAAAGAAAAACAAAGTACCTAACAACAAATAGCGGCTGAAACTTTACCCAAAGATACTTGCGTGGGTGGATGAACGAATTAAGAGATAAGGCAAGTCAGAAGTATTAATTATAGTTGATAATCTCAAAGTGGATGAGACGTTTTAGGCATCTGGTTTTGTGTTACGGACATACTGTCGCATTTTTATTGCCTTACAACAAGTTGATTACATTCCATGGTTGGACAATGTTGGAATTTCAATGATTAAATATTTTTGTTGAGAAAAATATATTCTTGAGATTGTTTTTATGATAAAAGTATGGTTTACCATCAATCTCGGGATTTTAATCGCCATTATTACTTAATCCGAATACTTCTATCGTTACTCCGTACTTTTATCCGATATTAGAAATTTTTTTTCTTATTCAGTTTTTCTTATTTTTTAACTAAATTGATGACATGGATCCTAAAAACAGATCGTCGTAAAGTTTCAGACTTTCCCTTACTGACCCATTTGAATGTTACACCTTGTATACCGATATTGTGCCAGTGGTGTTGTTGGTTCAGTACGCCGATAACCATTCGACATGTAAGGTGAACCCTAACTAACTTGACTCGTTCACCTATAAATACACCTAACAAAAAAATACATTTTTAAAAAAGTAATTTTTTTAAAACTTGACATGGAAAGTTATAAATGATACATTACATCATAATCGCATATACTTGAATAAATAATTAAATGGCACATACAAAACAAATAATGTACTTAAATAGTTGGCTCATACCCAAACCGAAATGGTTACAAAATCGCAAGTGTCATTTCGCTTCCTTTAAAACAAGAGGATCGCGTGAAATGCAAAATAGATGGTGCAGGAGACGCACACTTCCGTTTTCGGTCCAGCGAGCTCACCTCGGAGGACACTCGCGCACACAACCATTGTACATTTTTTATTTAGATTTTTATTATTTAAATTTTCAATCAATCATTCCTATATTTATTTTAAATTAAATGATTGTAAAAAATTGTATATTATTATGAGGCTGATAAAAACCCTCGAAAAAAATATAGAGAGAAAAAAAACCATTTGTTGTATGTAACTAATCAATACTGTTTTTTTCACACATTCATGACGTTTTCCAGAACATATAGGCAGGAACATATAGAACATATCGGTATAAGCCTACATGTCACTACATATTGTATATACAAAATTCTGAATCGTTTATTTACTTTGTTTTGATCATAAGACATTGGAGTTCATAGGAATTAAAATAGGCAATAAGTATAATACTTACTTATAATAAAGTCGCCTGCAACTGTATTTGGCCTTTCATATCATAATAACGCACTTGACCTGTCTTGTTATGATGCTAATTATTGCCACCATTACGGGCTAGCGTCATTAATACCCGTTGTTAGTTTGACAGCTGTGTAACTGAGACAGAAATAAAATAGCATTGACGTCATTAGCGACAATCTGTATTTAAATTTGGAACGGTCAAAAATCATTCGGCCATTTTGCTAAATGTTTTGTACGCGATTATAGGGTTCCACCTCTCATTCATAATCTTGTATGTATCATACGTAAGTTATCAAAAGCTGTAGGATGTTATAAATTATCTAAGAGCGAGGAAAATTAATTCAAGGAATGTCCCGGGCTTTGAATACTGGATGTTTCCGTGGTGGCTTATTAATCGTTTGGACACTTGGTGGCAAATCCGTCAATTCAAATATCAAGCGGACGTGTTGGTTTGACCCATATTTATAACATACCCACTGCGGGGACACATTCGCAATGATCATCTCAGAATTTGATTTAACAAAATGTTTGCCACATTATGTAAGTAATTCGAACGATTTTACTTTTAAATAATAGTTTTACTGGATTTATGACTATGATGAAATTACTAATTATTATTCTAATATCAGCTGATATCAATCGTTTGGTAATACTATGCGGTAATGATTTCAAATGGTACACGTATAACATTATAAATTACTAGGTTTGACTATGAATATTTTACATGTACTTATGGAATACTAGTGGTCGCCCGCGACTTCATCCGCGTGGTAATTTGGATTTTTTCCCGTTCCCGTCGCGCCGCGTCATATTTGAACAATTCACACAATATCTTTATAAATGGTAGCCTATGTGTTATTCTGATGTATAAGCTATATTATTGTAAAGTTTCATTAAAATCCATTCAGTAGTTTTATACTTACATACTCACAAACTTTCGCGTTTATAATATTAGTAGGATGTCTCATAGTTGTTTTAAATACAATCTGCATAATCAAGGAACGCGATCCCAAAAGGCTATAAAGTCAACTTTATAATTCAAAATATGTGACCAACAGACAGTTCCATTAACAAAAGTAAAATATCTATGAATTATTGAACACTAACGCCGTGAAAACATAAACGACGAAATAAGAGTTACGACTACTAAACTGACATTCTTTATTTCTTTAGAAATGCGTATACACATTAGGCTTACGCTACGCCATCCAGCTATGCTATAATAATGCTGAAGAGAGTGATTATAAAATTTAAATAAGGAAACAAAATATTTGATAAGAAATGATTTTTAAATAGATATCGATATGCTTACAAAAGTAGATAACGTTTAATTATTTTTCGTTTAGTTAGTAGAAAATAACAGATGGTAGATTCTTTTTATTTAATAGTAATGTAATATCACGCAGATGATATAAAATGTGATGTTCCGAACACAAAATCCAAATTTAACGATTGCTTAACGACCGTAACCTATCACTAGTCATAATTTATGGCAGCCAATCGCGGCTTCTGATTGTAACCTAAACTATTGTTTAGGTTACAATCAGAAGCCGCGAGAAAAATGGTGTCGCGTTGTATTATTATACAACGCGACACCATTTACTTTTCATAACTTATTTATGTTGTCACCAACTTGAGTGGGCGTTTTCGATTATGTTCATTGGAATCTTAATATGACGTAATATCATATTTAATAGTTCATCTTAATAGTATCTTTCTTGTTCAAAATACTAATGTACCTATGTTAAAAGTGTTATTACACAATAAATTTTTAGAGCATGGTGCATTGGGGTGACCTGCACCTTCATCAAACAGACCATAAAAGCTCCGGCTTGCCGGCAATAGGGTCTCTAGCTATTTCGTGATACCAACAAAATGGTCATGTATGATTTTCAATAAAGATTTGTGGTGTTTTCTTCCTAGAAAGTAAATTAGAAACATATCTCTTGAGGCTGATAAAGACAGGGCTTCCACTTTTACAGCCTTCGTAGAATTGAGTAATCGGTTGGAGTGAAATACCTTCACTATTTTTACTTCACCTACACGTTGATGTGTAAATCCTCTCATTATATTTCTAATCATTATATTTTTGTCTATTCCAGCGTCATCTTGGAGTCAATCACCTTCTGAGGATGCAGAAAAAGCCAAGCTGGTACGCCAGCCCCGACGTGATGATGCCGGGAAACCCCATATCAAGCGACCAATGAATGCGTTTATGGTATGGGCAAAAGACGAGCGCCGGAAGATTCTCAAAGCTTGCCCAGATATGCACAACTCTAATATTTCAAAGATTCTTGGTGCAAGATGGAAGGGCATGTCTAACGGTGAGAAACAACCGTATTATGAGGAACAGTCCAGGTTGTCTAAGCTGCATATGGAGAAACATCCTGACTATAGGTAAGTTATATTCGAAATTCTTGGTTTTTTGTTCTATAAAGCACATTGTTCTATAAATGACCAATCGAAGGCTAAAGTTTTCTAATAACTTACGGTTCTTAATTAACGTCGTTTTTATTACAGGTACCGGCCAAGACCAAAAAGAACTTGTATAGTCGACGGCAAGAAAATGCGGATTTCCGAATACAAAAACTTGATGCGAACTCGCCGTCAGGAGATGAGACAGCTCTGGTGCAGAGATGGTGGTAGTGAGATGGGATTTTTACCGCCGTCTCTGTCTTCACCGGGACCTTCAAACTCGTCCCCACCTCCCAATGGTGGTAACTATATGAACCAAGGATTCTCTCCCCCGTTGTCACCGGGAGAGGAAGATTGAGGGTCGGCGCGCGGCTGGCCATACCCGCACGCCGCGCCCCTCCATCTCCCCTCAACTCACCACCCTTGGTAACAGGATTCACAGTAGCATCTAGGATGCCCTACCATCCAGTTATGATGTCGAACGAATCTCTAGCAATTTAATATTAGTTGTGTGCTTCACGCAAAAACTGAAGCTGTATTTTGTGAGTTATTTTGCCAGTGTCTCAAATTGGATCTCTCGTTTATAAAATAACTGATAATTAATAATGAGATTATTCCATTAGTGACTTAAGATTATCGTTATATTTTCTGCACCCGTATATTATAACTGTCATAAATATTTAAATTTTTCCAAACTTGTACAAAAAAGTATCATTATTTTTACTTCCTAACCCCGATTATTTTCGCCCCGTACTATTTTCTAAGGCTATATATTATTGACTAAACTTTTTTAAGTATTACAATCTAATATCATTGGCAGCTTTATCATTTTCAATTGTATAACTTCGCTAAACATCTCTTATACAGGTTCTTTGATTTTCATATTTAACTTGTAAGTATTATACGGGTGTATAGTTCTCCTAATATTTGTAAATATAACCCATCAATATTCAACATAATATTTACTAATTAATATTTTTGACTAGAATATTAGATTTTTGGCACAAACAAAATAAACCCTATTACAAAAGTAATTGTGCCAAATTTTGTATTAAAAAAAATCCTAGATTATTAGACAAATAATATTGTAATATACATAAATTAACCATTTCAAAGCATAACGTAGAAGATGTAACAGATTAGAGTTGGTTTTATGGATTTTTTGTAAATAAGTAAAATTCCTGTTGTAGATATTTTAGGTATAAGTTTCACTTGAATGTTTGACAGTTTTATTATAATTGTAAGATTCAGAGATTAGAATTTAGTGTTACTTAGACGTAATGCAATTTGAATCTTTATAATCGCGTGGCCATGTATAAACTTATTGCGATACAATGTAATACCGTAGTTGCTTTAGATAACTAAGCAATGATTAATGTGTGAAACCAAAAAATTAAAGCGAACAGCTTGAAAATCTAAGTGTTTTGAACACAGTAACTGTTTTTATTTAAATTCAGTGAGATCTATGCATAATGTTTAAATTATAATACTCATAGACTTAGATGAGTTTCGTACCTAGACGATCTTTTTTTAGTAAGCAGTTTCTACAATATTTAATATAAAAGTAATAGCGAATATTCAGCATAGTTATAAATTACAAATAAAAATGTATGTGGCATATCTAATAATTAATACAAAGGCCATAGAGGAAGTTAGTTCTACAAAGGTATTAAATTGATAATAAGAATTTGGTGTTTGCCATAAGAAAACAGAAACAGATTTTGGAATCGGTCATAAAATTTGTGGTCAATTCAGAAGTGTCAATTTGTTGCATAATAGTTGCATATTCCTTTTTCCAAGTTCCATAGATATTATTGAAAATACCTAATACTCGTATATTACACAAAACAACATTATATGACTTGACATGTTTACATTACAATAAATAGTGTCTACTGGCCTAGCACAGCCAGCATTTACTTTACTATTTCCACATAGTCAACCAATGTAGATTATACAAATGCAGAAAATTAAAAACCGTGACCAAATTAGGTCAAGCAACAGATTTTTTCTGTAATATCATTGGTTAAATTATGTCGATAGAATAATGTCGACTCTACATCATGCTCTTAGGGCAGGACTCAAATGAATGAATTGTGTTTTCAAAAGTAATGCATACATCCACAAACTACTATAATAATTATAAGCAAATATTCGCTTTATCGAATCGTGCAATTTATATAGATGAATAGCATCTAAGCTGTAGTAATGCATAATATTATCTACATTTTTATATAGTTCTTAGAGAAACACACGTGTATAAATAATTCGAATAGCAATTTCTATAAAAATTCGAACTATTGCCATTTTTTTGTTATTTATTTTTGTAGTTAAGTGTACAAAACTTGTTTTTGTTTTTTTTTTCCTCTTTTTTAAATAGAAGTTGTAATGCCAGTAAATGACGTGACGTAGCGTTAGTATGGATAAATATAAATTCTATAGTATATGTGAACTTAATAATGTTTATAATGTAGTGTGTATTCATAGTAATTGTGTAAGGGTTTAGATCAGTGCCGTTAAATTATTTATTTTTTATGTTGAACTCATGTAAATATGCGTATAGTTTGATGAGAAACGTTAGTAATTTGTGGTTATTTAATGAAAGATACTTAATTTTTGTGTCTCGAACATTGATTAAGCTATGTCTAGCTGCTTTCATATTATTTATTTAAACAATTTGTTTGGTAATACGTACCTATCCAAAATCCAAGTATCTTGCCATAAATAATAGGTACATAAATTTAGTGCCATTTGGGTGTTTTAATAAATTAGACATCACAAGGTACTTTTACAATGAACGTACTTAAAATTTGTTGTTATTTTTTAATAGTTTTGAACTATTTTTACTTTTGTTGATTTAGATTCAGCATGCCGTATAGCTTAGCATTTGAATGTTTCAAATGTAAAGTGGATAGATTTTAGGTTTTATTACCTAGTGTAAACCAGGTCACATTGTTTAAAATTGTGCCAAAACCCGAAAGTATATTAAAAAATAAATAATCAAAATGATTATGGTCTTTTGTATACCTATACATATCCCTTCCTACCTTTACCTACGCATAATTAAGTCAATGATATTACATATTTAAAATAAAAATCATACATAGTGGGTACAATTAGTTGATCACACCTGTTTCTCCGAACGGGGTATAAATAATAATAAATTGGTGTACTAACACTTTTGTGTGTGACTGTTCAATATTGGTGAAATACGAGTAAAAATGGTCCGAATCGACGAAGTCAAATGAAGTAGGTACTTCCTCATTCGGACCACTGCTGCAGTGGACCGAACGAGGGAGTACAAAATAAGATTGATCGTTTCACCCCATGTCCCGAAAAGACTTATTCAAAATGAGTTCTGGTATGTAAATAATTACAAAACATGCATAATTTAGTAACATTCACGGTGCAATGTTATTGGTAAGATACTTAATTATTTGTGGCTTTTATATTATGGCTTGTCGCACCCATATTGCCGTTAACGGAGAAACTTTCAAATCAAAAGGGGGATAGGACTGTTTTTGAAATTGGTCACCACGCCTGGAAGGAGCTCGCCATGTACCAACTGTCGCAATAATTATGACAAGGATTGGTTCGCGGCACTCGCTGAGCGGAGACGGAGAAGACATCGGGGTTGCCAGGAGCCATCATCTCATCAACTGCCACGGGCTTCTCGTGTCAGACATGCGGTCTTTTAAGCCACCAAAAGCGTTGTCTCTTAGACATTGCACCTTGACTCGTCTGTTATAGACGTTAGTAGGTTCAATAAAAAAATAAATGCTCAACCGTAGATAACAATAATATTGTTACTTATGTTCCAAATAAGGACTTTAACAGTAGGGGTGATGTGAATGTTTATCAAACTCCTCCCTTGGGACGAAGTCGAAGTAGGATTGGCCTCAAGTTCTTGGTGAACCAACAGCTACTTACCTAGGTGCCTATGCTTCGAATTATTGTCAAACTAAAAGTAGGTAGGTACCTATAGTGTGAACTCATAATACCTATATCGCCTGGGGAGTGACAGGGACGCGGGGGCTACAGCATGATATAGGTACACTGGAAGCGGTAGAAACGGATAGGCCTCAAGATATTGACTCATTAAGACGTAGCTACAATTACAATCCTACGTAACTGCTAATAAAAATTTAACAACTTTCTTTGTTGTAAGGTACTCGTGAAGTATTAAGAATACATACACTAAGTTTTTTTACAAAGTTTTTTTACAAAAGTTTTGCACTTAGCTAATCGGAACTGTGCCATGACTGCTTCGGTGGCGTGGTCGGTAGTGCATCGGCTTTCGACGCCGGAGTCTCGGGTTCGATTCCCGGTCGGGACAAACTTTGTGTGATGACATATGCGTTTGTACCGAAGTCTGGATATTTCCTATGTATAATATGTATGTATTTACAAAAAAAAATGTAAATAAGTATTTAAATCAGTTTATCTAGTACTCATATCACAAGCTCTGCTTAGTTGTGTGCATTGTCCTAATATATTTATTATTTATTTAACTATTTGAATTTCAAATGTTATATTTTTTTAAACCTTCTTAGTAATAAAAAAAATATATTGGCGGGATATCATTTGTCAATTGTTTTTTATCACACATCAACGTTCTACGTATGCAACGAAAATGGAATTAAGTCGAAAAGATTTTAAAGCTATGATTTTTATGATTTTAAAAGTTCTCTCTCTCCGCAAGACTGTGCCGCTCGTCTTCCAAATGCTTTTGGGAGAGAAGCACCTTGTTAGAGCAGCGTGAGGCGATGGTTTGCTAAATTTGAGAGAGGTTCTTTACATGACGAATTTCGTGAAGGGTGGCCTTCAACTGCCGTCAACGAAAATAAGGTGGCTACTGTTAAGCGGTTAATTGAAGAAAACCCGCGGATTACCTATGAGACAATTCGAGGACTATTGGTATGGTATGAGTCAAATCCAGAAAATTTTACACGAAGAACTGAAAGTTCGGAAACTTTGTTGTCGTTGGATCCCTCATGAACTGACAGCGGAGCAGAAGCGGGCTCGCGTGGAATGGTGCTCACAGATGCTACTGAAGTACGACCACGGACATTCTAATGCTGATGACATTGTCACAGGAGACGAAACGTGGATTTATTGTTTTGAACCCGAAAAAAAACAGAAATCTTGTGAATGGGTGTTTGAAAATGAGGACAAGCCAACAAAAGTGTGGCAGGCGAGAAATGTTGGTAAAAAAATGATCGCGTTTTTTTCTCAGTACGGGTCCAATCTGTACAATTTCACTTGAAAATCAAAAGAGTGTTAATGCTGAGTGGTATTCTAACATTTGTTTACCCAGGGTGTTAGAAAAAGTTCGCGAAAGACGACCCAAAAGCCGCGTTCTCCTACATCATGACAACGCTTCTTCACACACGGCCAACAAAACAAAGTAATTTTTAGCTTCCGAAAAAGTACAACTCGTCACCCATCCTGCGCATAGCCCCGACCTAGCACCCTGTGATTTCTTATTTTCCCCAAAATCAAAGATTCGATAAGAGGTTTCACTTTTACCAACTCCGAAGAGGCAGTGATAGCGTTCAATCAGCACTTAGAAAACATGCCTTGATCTGTGGTCTTCCTGTTTTAAAAAATGGTTCGATCGCATGAAAAAATGTTTAAAATGTAAAGGAGAGTATTTTGAAAAGCAATAAATATTTTGGTTTTAACATGTTGTTTTTTTAAGTTACGCAAAGCTTATAGTGTGACCTACGTACAATTGCTTATTGGTAAAAACATAATTAAAAAATAAATAATACTTATAATTTTAATAATAATTTGAATTACTTAATTTTATTCTAAAACACTTTGGTCTATTTTCTTTTTCTTGAAATATATTAAATGCCATTTGCTTGGCTTGGCTTCCAAGTTTCCGAAGATTGATCGATTCATTGTAATCTCGTGTGTATATGACATAGAGCGACCGTAACTATGGAAACGTGGAATGCTAACTGTGCACAGCAGTCACAGCAGTCAAAGATAAATTGTATTGATCCCAGGATGTAGGTTTTTTTTATAAGGACATACTTATAGCAAAAGGAAACCGTGACCATGTCACCCGTAATGATCTGATGAAGTCAAAACGAACTCACATTTGACAGTGGAAATGACAAGAACGTGACAATTAAAATATCTCATGGATCTTCAATGAATATTCCTTGATTGTGGATTAATACATTAATAAATACACGAAATACATAATATTAAATACTAATGAAAAGACGCTACGCAAGATGAGGCGGTATGGTCGAAAGACTTTAGCCTGCTACATTCTTTAAAAAAGGGACGAAGACTCTTGACTCTTTACTGTCACTGTCATGTCATTTGATTAATTTGATGGCGAAAGAAAAGAATTCTTGTTTGTGTTTTTCACATGGGCGTATATTTAACTAGTAAAATATAAATTAAAAATGATTCATTAATATGTCACGTTCCAATTTTTCACCATATCTGTTACAAGAGCTACCAGACGTTACTGACAGTATAAATTATCCGATACAAAATGTTCAGCGTATAAAGGTTAGTAGTCCCTGATCATATAATTTTGGCTTTACTTCTCAAGCAATTATCTAAATATTGTATTTCTATATTGTATCTTGTTAGATAGTATAAAACTAAGTCGCTTCCGTTCCCTATGTATGCTTAGATCTTTCAAACTACGCGACGGATTTTGATGCGGTTTTCACCAATCTATAATGGTTCTCGAGGAAGGTTTTTGTGTATAATTTGTCAGGAGGGCGCAGTCGCGGGAGTTCGCTAGTTAAGTATATGCATGTTTCGTGTCTATTTATGTATATTTATTATAAGCAATGCTTTACAGGAATAAACATGGTGCGAAATTACAAAAAAAAGCCGGGCTCAAGAAATTACAAAAATTACACTGCAGAACAGCTAGAGGAAGCTGTCGAAAAAATAACCAAATAAAACGTCTGACATTTTTTTTTTATTCCGCGAGACCGCAGCCGCTCCCATGTCCATTGCCGGGGGCGTCTCTGGTGACACTGAAGGGATTTCCAGTGGCGCCCGGCGGACTTTGGCCACCGGTGTGGCCTCTTCGGGGGTTTGGTCGGAAAGAAAATCCCGCGTCGTTGGGGTTGGGTTTTATCCCGCGTCGGTGAGTGAATCTTGCGGGCCTTTGCCTCACAGCACGCAACCCTTCTAGCCTGCTTCTGTAAGGACGGCGGGTAGTTATCCCGTCGTCCTCAGGCCCCGATCATGGACGTCGATGGTCCAGGGTGTAGATGAGTCTGCATCGCCGTGGCCGCTGACTGCGAAACTCAGCGGGGAGGGTACCCTTTCACTCTCGGCCGCCTCCTTCGCGAGCATGAGTTGCTCGCAGAAGGACACGGCTGCGTTTCACCTACTCGCACTGGAGACCATGGCTTGGAGCATGGTTTCCAGCGAGAGGATAAAACATCTGACTTGTTAAGATTACAAAAAAAATATTTTTAAGTTTATAAAAATAATCTAATTTCTTAAAATTATAAAGAGTCTGATATTTGAAGATTGTGATAATATTTTTAGTACTTTGGTTACGTTTTAAATATTTTATAAAACTATATAGGTACGTACTACCTAAATAAATATTTCTCTAAAATAAAACTTGTTATTTGAATCTTGATTTAACCTAAAATATCCTCCTAACTAATCAAATTAGCCCCTGTAATCAATGTCACCCCATATTAATTGAACTATTAATAACTCATAAAGTATTGATTGAAAAAAAATAAGTTTTTCTATGATTTGCTCCTTTTACGGGTTACTTTCAAATACAATTGAAAAAGCAGGTGGTATCAAAGTGAACCCCATTGACCGTTTGAAGTTGATAAGCGACATTTTAATTTTTTTTCTGCAACACGGTTACACTTTTATTTTTTTTTAAGTTTGTATGTACTGAACTCTAAAAACCGATTATTCAGTTTTTTTTACTAAGCTGTTGTCTCAAATTAAAAAGAAATAGTGAACGATTTATTCCTAAACTTAATCAAAGCCACCCTATTTTACGGTATTGGTTCTGGGCTAGTCGTGTCTTGGTCAGTGGGTAGAATGTTCCTCCAGAAAAGTGAACAGCAGCTTGTTAGAGTCGTATTGTAAAATTATATTTATTTATACAACCCATGCCCAACCCAAAAAAAAATACAACACATACATGAACATGTGTACTATTACAGAATTGTTTTGTCTGTAACTATATTTTAAGTATTTATATCAGTAATTTTGAATCTTAATGGTTTTCTGTTGTTGGTCTAAAATGTTCTAACACAATGATGTTTCAATTTCAGTACACATGCTTGGATGTATCAAAATCATTGATTGCGTTTGGTGCAACTAGTGGCGGTATATATATCTTCAATAGGAACCCTTGTGAGTTTACACAGCTCATACCCAATAAGGTCAGTAAATAATTAAATACTATCTGTTTGCTCTTACGTCTAATGTCTGGTAATCCAGGTATGCCCTCAAAAAGATAGCCTCTTGGCACCCGTGGACAGTCGTTAATTACCTGTTGTAACTATTATATCATCTTTCAAACATTTTATACAATTACTGCTGTCGTTTTATCTATCTAACCTTATGCTTGCATTGCAGAGATTGTATCTAGTGTATATAACATCTCTCCTGGCCATGGAAATTTGTGTGTAACAAGTTCTGCCTTTTCTTTATTTTCTAATGTTTCATTACCTAAGGCTCAAATCACACCGAAATGGCAGCGGCTGGCAGCGCAGGGCAGCGGCGCGACTGCTCGCGGCAGCCCACGACTGCTCGCGGCCGCCCGCGACTGTTCGCACCCGACCGCGACATGCCTCGTGATATTTCTATGCGCAGTTTACAGTCTACATTTAACAAGAAATCTTGTGTATGCTTGATCGCTGTAATATTTTGACTTTTTATTGTAAAGGCACACGTGCTTTTGGACCAAATAAATAAGCTTTTCTTCGTGATCCATTTTGCATGACATGCATTCGAGGGAAGAGTGAGGCCTGCGGAGAGCGGGTGCGGTGGGTAAGACACTGCCAGCGGCCGCCCGCGACTGCTCGCTCGGTCAGTCGCGTGCCGCCGCCGCGTAGGAGTCGTCAGAGTGCTCGCGGCGTCGCGGGCAGCCGCGAGACTTTCCAAGTTTCTCAAGCGATACTATGTATAACAACAATGAAGATAGAGTTTAAAATCATATGACACTGAAAAAGCTCGCTGCTGCGCTGCCAGCCGCTGCCATTTCGGTGTGATTTGAGCCTAATATATTGGTCAGTTCAAGCCATAACTGCCGTTTAACGTCTTTATTAGAATAATAATTACATGATATATCCCATAAACCTCTTCTGCTTTCGACTTCGACTATGAACCTTTCCGTGTCGAAATGATCGGACATTGTAAAATAATACCACCCTGTAGCGATACACGTCTGGTCGCCGCGGCCGATGCGGTAGCACTGAATGAATTTCAAAATAAAGTGATGATCTCGACGGCCACGTGTGGTCACTGGTCGCGGGGCATGCTATTGCACGCCGCGGCCAATGGTGGCCGCTGGTCGCCGGCCGCTAAGTGCGTAGGTCCATAAGCGATTGCTTATTAAAATCAGAACTCACTGGCCGCCGCGACCTGGCCGCCGCGGCCTGGTCGCTAGTGCGTTGGTGCCCTAAAGCGAACATTCTAGAGTGTTGTGCCGTGGAATTACTTCCTCAGTCTATTTATAGTGTATTTATAGGCCGACAAAATATGATAATCACTCTATAGATAGGTTCCTGAGACTATTGGATTCCATGTTGAGCGAAATATATCTTAACCGTAATAAGAATATCATAATATGCGGAGACTTTAACATAGATATTATACAGAAAAGTTATGCTTCGAATAATTTTATAACTTTGATGCAAAGCTAAAAATAGGTGTAAAAACACCAACGCGGCTCAGTAGTGGCACATGAATAGATAACATTATGTATAGTATCAGAGGCAGTACCTAGTTGCGAAATTGTTGACTTGTCTGACCACACTTCACAAATTATTAAATGTCCCGTGAGGAAATCTTGCATATTACCGTATTGGTTTACATACAAGCGTAACTATTGTTCACAAAATATGACTACATTTTTAAACTACTTGAAATCGTTTACGTTCATTAGTACCTTCAATAGTTCGGATGCAAATTACGCATACGAATTTCATGACATTTTTAAATTCTTATCCGAACAATGTTTTATTTTTATTTATTTGAACTTTATGTACAAACACGTACAATGGCGGACTTAATGCCTTTAGGCATTTTCTACCAGTCAACCTTGAGGTGATACAGAAATAATGCTCAGGTAGGTGCTCATTCTTATTAGGAGAGTGAGATGGTACAAATAAATACAACACTAAATACACATATAGGTATATAAATTACATATAATAAATACTTAATATAAAAATACATACTATAAGTAATAAAATATATATTTCTATTTGTATAAACTACAAAGTATAAGTAAGTCGGTTTGCCTGTGCGTTGATGTAAATCTGGCAGACTTTTTTCTTGAAAGTGGGACGGGTATTGCATAACCTGACCTCGGGAGGAAATACATTCCAAAGGAGAATGGCTTGGACAAAAAATGAGGAATGAACAAGGGCCGAATTGTGATTAGGACAGAGAAGGAGGCGGTTGTTAGAGGAACGTAGGTTTTTACTGTGGGTATATATAGTAGTTGAAAGTGAGGTGTTAAGTAGGTGGGAGCATAGGGAGAATGAAGAAGAGAGAAAAGAGTTGTGACAGCATGTAGACTGTGCCGTTGACGTATTGCCAACCAGCCCAGTTCTGTACGATATGCTGAGACATGATCATACTTGCGAAGACAATAGATGAATCGAATGCAATAGTTGAGAAGGCGGTCAAGTTTGTTGACCAGATCTGCATTCAGGCCGATATAGCATACATCACCATAGTCTATAATTGGGAAAATTAAAGTCTGTACAAGCGCTGCCTTGGTTTTGGACGGTAAGAAATTTTTCAGGCGATAAAGTGCTCGTAACGTTCCTGTCACCTTCTGGGCTACACTAGTGACTTGAGCTCTCCAGCTTAGATTGGCATCAAAGTGTAAGCCCAAGTTCTTGACACTCTTGGCAACAGGTATGGATTTTGACTTGTAAAAAAGATGCGGTAAATCTACAACATTCAGCCTACCCAACATACGACTGGAGCCTATCAATATGGCCTGACATTTGCCAGGATTCACTTCCAACCCGAACCGGTCGCACCAGTCACTTTAGCGTTTAAGTCAGCATTTACTCTGTGTATGGCTTGCGGGAGGTTGTCTACACTAGCATGTAATAAAATAAAAAAAATATGCTATCAAAAGACCAAAATGGATTAGCAGGGGCATAAAAGCTTGTTGTAGTCGTAAAAGGGAGATGCTATGGAAGTTTCGTAAAGCTCCTACTTCTCATAATAAAAACTTATTCAATGCGATTGAAACAAGTTATTCGTTTGACTCGGAAAGCACAGAATTGCAATTTTATAAATAGTTCTAGTAATAAGAGTAGGGCGACGTGGCAAATTATTAATAACTAGCTGTTGCCCGCAGCTCCGCCTGCGTGTTACTAAAGTAACACGCAGGCGCAGGCGAAAATGTTTTTATTTATGAAGCGAATGAAAACCAAACCGCAAATTCAAATCAAAAATTCAAATCGGTTACGCCGTTTCTGAGATTAACGTGTCCAAACATTCAGACAAACAGAGAAAAGTTCTAAAAACCATTGTTTTGGGTTTTATTGCGTTCATAAAGCCCTCCTACAACAGTTTCTCTATTATATCTACTATAATACTCGTATTCTCTATTATACCATAAAAATTCATCTTAAGATACGAAAATATGAAATATTATTTATTATCTAGAGGGGCTCGTGGTCTAGTGGTAACCGACAATGTTAACACATTGCAGAGGTTAAGCAACATCGAGTCAGGCCGGTCTTAGGATGGATGACCATTGCTTCAGACACTGAAACCCCTCCGTGCCTCGGAGAGCACGTTATGCCGTCGGTCCCGGTTGTCATACGATCATCTATGGCAGTCGTTAGGGGTAGTTGGAGCCCTAAATCAAAAATCCAACCGGGCTAACTACACAACTTCGTTATCGCCTATGTGATGTGGAGGTCAGATGGCAGTCGTTTTACGGAAAATATCGAAGTTCAGCCGAATTGCAGTTACACTGGAAAGCCGACCCCAACTGCGTTGGGAAAAGGCTCGGTGAAAGATGATCTTCGTCGTGTGTCCATTAAATTGTATGGCGAGCGATATTGTATCTTAAGTTAAAATATTATAGTATCTTAGCCGTGTGCAGCGCCCCTTAGTGAACTCCACTGCGGGTGACGTAACCTGTTCTGAAGAGCTCTTCAACCTGATCCCACCCTCTTCCTTCCGATCCCGAACAACGCGTGCCGGGCAGAGATGCCACTCCCACATAGTGGATAGCATGATCGCGAGAACCCAACGTTTTAAGCGTTCGTTTCTCTACCGAACAATAGTGGCCTGGAACGCCCTGCCTGTGCACGTGTTTCCTCCCACATATAACCCTGGGTTCTTTAAGCGGAGCGTGAAGAGGCACATCAGTAGGCCGTCAAGTTGAGGGCCACTCTCTACGGTAATGTGTGCTGTGGGAGTGGCCCACAATCGCTAGACGTCGTCACGACTTACCACCGGGCGGGCGGCGTCAATTTGGCGAACCCAATATAAAAAAAGAAAAATACCTACGACAAACTTATTATTTGCGGTTGGTATAGTTATCGGGTCTAGGGATCGAACCGCAAAATTAAGTTTGTTTTTTATTGTATGTACTTTTCCGGGATAAAAAGTACCCCAGTGTGGTGCCCAAGATATTAAAGAATAATTATACCAAGTTTCATCGTAATCGAACCGGTAGTTTTTGCGTGATGCCTGAACAGACAGACAGACAGACAGACCGACAGACAGACAGACAAAAAAAAATTTAATCACATTTTTGGGTTCGGTGTCGGTCTAGCAACACCCCCTGCCATTTATTTTTTTGATATTTTCAATGTACAGAATTTTCACTTCTATAGATTTATTACAAGTATAGATGACAAAAACAATAAATTATCTCAAAATATGGAAACAATTGAAATTGACAATAATAAAATCAGTAATCCTCATGACATAGCTCAAATATTTAATGACTCTTTTATAAATGAAATTGAATCCACAGTGTGCAATAATAATATTATAACTAAAAATTTTAAAATTGACATGCAATGAAATTCCTTATTTTTGAATCCCACTATACCAGAAGACATTATTAGAATAATTAAATCATTATAGCTCAGGGTATGATGAAATTACGACAAGGGTGATTAAATCTGTATCAAGTGTGATTGCGCCAGTGCTTAGTCATGTTGCAAATCTGTGTATGGAGACGGGAACATTTCCTGACATACTTAAAATATCGGTTATTAAACCTCTTCATAAGAAAGGCCATAAACAGAATCCTTCGAATTACAGACCTATCGCTCATTTATCTATATTTGCAAAAATAATAGAGAAGGATATATATGTAAGACTTTATGTATATTTAGAACAAAATGAGATCTTAACAGAACACCAATTATGGCTATTTATCAATTGTATCAAAAAGTCATTACAAATGTCGATAACGCGCGTCCAGTGGTTAGTTATCATAAGCGGACAGTTATCATAAGTGGACATTTTGCGTTCTAGTCACTTTCCTACTAACCCCTAAAATGTAACATGACAATCGGAAATTGATGTAATAAGATGACATTTTAATTTACTCGAAGTTTGAACTTTGCAATATATAATTGATTATAATATGGTAAGATTATGTACTTATCCAGAAATTGTGCTCCCAATTGAGCGACCTTCGAAAATTGCATGCCTAGTATTATGGTAAAATATGGTGTATCTATAAATTACTGCTGTAACATCTGATGTAACCCATATTTGCAATGATTTATAAATAAATAAAATAAAATAAAAATAAAATATTTTGTCGAAGGCCAGGTTAAGAGTACCCGTAACCGAAGAACCATGAAAATAGTAATAAAAGTGGAAAAAGCGAAAGAAGTGCCATAATCGTACCAAGTGCACTTCCATAGTTTCTACCTACTACCCCAACAGGAAAGAGGCGTAAACTTTTTTACTTCTTCCTCTTTCTCCCGAAAAGTAGGATTTTCCGAAAGGGAATTGCATAAAAGCACTTCATTGTTGACAACGAAATTTTAACTAGCAATAAATAAATTAAGAAAAAATATTTATCATCCAAGTCGAAATATTCGAATTTTGAATTCAAAATTTTGAATAAAAGAAAGTACGAGGGTGGATTGAAAAGTAATCGGCCTAACCAAGAAAATAAATACAAAATAAATGAAATATATTTTTATTTTTCAACGTAATCACCATGAAGTTCAATGCACTTTTGCCAGCTTCCCTTCCAAGCATTTAGCCCGTTGAAAAAAAAAATGATTCTTCCTTAGAGTCAAAATATACGTCTACTGCAGCTTTGACCTCGTCATTTGTCAAAAATCTTTGACCTCCCAAGTGCTTTTTTAGGTTAGGGAACAGAAAAAAGTCTGTCGGTGCCAGATCAGGTGAATAAGGTGGATGCGGTAACAGTTCAAAGCCACAACAACACAAAACAAGTTGTGAATTTCTGCCATTGATTGGACAGACGTGTGAACACGAGCGTTATCTTGATGAAGCAGGACTTTGCTTCTGATCATTCCTGGACGTTTTTCTTTTATTTCCTCTCGTAAATGACGTAGTAAGATGCAGTAATAATCAGAGTTTATAGTCTGACCCCTTTCAAGATAATCAACCATAATCACACCCTTCGAGTCCCAGAATACTGAAGCCATCACCTTACTTGCCGACAAAATCGACTTAGCCTTTTTGGGGGGGTGGTGAACCAGGTCTTTTCCACTGTTTTGATTGTTGTTTTGTTTCCGGTGTACAGTAATGAACCCATGTTTCGTCCATAGTAACAAAACGATTCAAAAAATCACATTCATCAGCTTCAAATAACTCCAAACAGTCGCGTGCAATAGTCAATCGCATCCTTTTTTGCTCAACTGAAAACAGTCGCGGAACCCACCTCGCAGACACCTTGTGGAAACCCAACACGTTGACTACTATGGTTTAAGTACGTTCATAAGAGATGCCTATAATCTCGGCTATCTCTCTAATTTTCAATCTGCGGTCTCCCATAATTAAGTCGAGTATTTTTTTAACATTTTCGTGAGTAGTGGACGTCGAAGGCCTTCCAGAGCGGGGTTCGTCTTTCACACTCTCTCTACCACGCTTGAATTCTACTATCCATTTTTTGACGAATGAATATGAAAGAGCGCAATCCCCTAATGAATGACCATATCATTGATGACAGCCCCTTCTTATCTCCATAAGAAGGGGCTGTCATCAATGATATGTAAGTTAAATGTTAAGTACCTTAAATGTTAAGTACCAATGTTAAGTACCTCCGTACTTAATGATAGCACGCTGCTCGATTTGCTCCATTTGCGGAAATGATGTCAGATTGCTTTGTTAATAAATTTATAAAATTAAAACTAATTATCGCACACGTTTCAAACTTCACACAATTAACAGGTCTGAACTGAACTAAATAATGTGGGTAGATTTGATTTTTAGAACTAAATGAATCAGTGTTAGGCCGACTACTTTTCAATCCACCCTCGTATATAATAATAGGCTACAGTCTTTTGACCATACAGCCATTATATATATATATATATATATATATATATATAACAAGCAGACGCTCGCGGCTTCGTTCGCTAAACGAATTATATACACAAAAACTTTCTAAAGAACCACTCTATCTATTGGTGAAAACCGCATCAAATTTCGTTGAATTATTTTAAAGATCTAAGCATACATACGGAACGAGCGACTTTATTTTATACTATGTTATGATTATGACATAGGATTGTTTATTTACATATGAATTACAATATATATAAACTATATACTTAAATAAAAACCAGCCAAGTGCGTGTCGAGGCATGCATAAGATAGGGTTCCGTAGTTACCCATAATAGCCTACAACCGTTATAGATTTCCTTCAAAGTTTATTACAAGGACTACCATCAATAATTTATTCATGTTCTTCAAGCTAGCCGTTTATATTTTAGAAGGGGGGGCCTGTCCTCTCGCAAACGGATACTTAAATCAAAAAAGTAAATATACTAAAAATTAATCCGCCGTTCGTTTGTCTCGCTAAAACTCGGGAACGGATGGACCGATTTGGCAAATTTTGGTCCTTAAATATTTGTACAAACTCAGAGCAGGTTTATAAGGTGGTACGAAGTTCGCCGGGACAGATAGTTGACAGCGTCTACATTTCGAGATTGGACAATTTTGCTTTCGTCGAATCACATATTTGTGTGATCCACAAATGTTTGTTTCGGAGTTTGGGTGTTTGCTATGTATGTTATGTGTATTTAGAAATATAATTATGTTAATCAATTGTTTGGGCTTGATGACGTTGTGTAAGAATATCAAAAAATATTTATTCATTTACAATGGTGTATTAATTTTACAGAATGGAGCAATCACACGATTGGCCATCTCACCAGATGAAAAGCACATTGGATTTGTTAATGGACGAGGTATGGTTACCGTTACTGAAAACAACCAATCACTGAGCGGAAGCCAGTCTTCGTCTACATCCAAAGAACATCAAGGGAATGAAATCACTGCTATGATTTGGAGCACCAATCGTATGTTGTTTACTGGAGATGACGTTGGAAAGATATCTGTAATGCAGCCACAGAATTTCATTGTAAGTTTTTGTGTAAGAAAAATAACTCAACTACTCCGGAACGGTAATAGTCTCATTCTCTATTTCGTGGGACTGATATCTCTGTCTACGTTTAGAGATAAATACGTGATTTTGTGTGTGAAAAAGATAAATCTGTATCATTGAGTGAAAGCTACATTGGGCTGCTGTCAGTGGCTGAGGAGCACCTCTAACGCCAACGCAGAGTGATGCCAAGTTATTTTTATCTTTATTTCGTCAGTTTAAAAATCAAATTACTCTGACACGTACGACGCGCTGCCGCGCCGTATCATCACAGATTAATAAATAGTTACTACGTAACAGATACATCACTCCCATACAAAAGCGAAAATACCTACTCTAAATTAACCTACAAAATTTTAATAATAATAGCTGCTGCACAGAACGAGGAGAATTGTACCTTAAATACGCGTTCATAGAGTCGAGACTGTGTTGCCCGCTGTGCGAGGGACGCCATCGTAAGAATGCGCTAGGGTTGTACCTATGGTGATTATTGTAAAAAAACGAATTTTACGAATCAACCATTTTTTTTATTAGTCAATTAATATGTTTTAGTTTTATATAATGATTTATATTTTTTAATGATCAAAAAATATAAACGGCAAAAAATCACGTTTGTTGTATGGGTTGTACCCTAAAATATTAATTTTATTCTGGTTTTTAGTATTTGTTGTTATAGCGGCAACATAAATACATTATTTACTATGTCACGGTTCAAGGTATACTAATTATCACGGTTCATGAAATACAGCCTGGTGGCAGACGGACGGATGGACAGACAGACAGACAGACAGACAGACGGTCAGGAAAGTCTTAGTAATAGGGTTCTGTATATCCCCTTTGGGTACGGAGCCCTAAAAAGAAAAAAAAAAATATCTATGGATATGTCATCAAAAATGATATTGAGGTTTCTAAAATATTTTTTTTTCTAAACTGAACATTTGCACGAGAGACCCTTCCAAATTGGTAAAATGTGTCCCCCCATTTTTTTTGTTTACCCAGGGGTGATTCCTAACGAGTACCGCACGGTGCGAGGACACCGCGCGGTGATGTATGGTTTGCACACACTAAAACCCCCGTACTCTGCGCCTGTTTAAGGGGGGGGGGGGCGGGAACAATTTTGCTACTTCTTCAGCGACCCCCCGGCGCGTGCCCCAGGTGTGACGGGGCATCATCTCTATATTCGATACTCCTCCTCGACTCGACGACCTCGCGGGTGGCATGATGCGGGTGGAGAGCAGATCCCGACTCTCACACGATCAGGGCGGCATGAGGCGTGCATACGCATTAAAGGTGTTCCGGGTTTCACGGTATGCCTCTCGAAGCCGATCCTCTTCCCCATCATCACGATGACGGCGCCTGCTGCGGGTATACAGTCTCCGGGCACGGTTTGAGGCCGCACGGAGATCTGTTAGCTCAGGAGACCACCAGTAGACCGCCCTCCGTGGGGCTTGACCTCGCATGCGGGGCATGGCCGCATCACATATCCGCGAGACAGAATCGCAAAAGCGACCAGCCCCTGCGTTAACCTCCTCGGAGGGAGAGGCAGGAGACAGCCAGGACTCAATAATAGCTGGCTCCTCCAAAAGGTCCTGTTTAGCTTACCCACAGCCCACCGTGGAAATCGAGGAACTCTGCGCGCCATGTCACCCCTACTACCGTCTTGGGTTTGGGAGAGCTCAAATCGGATATAACGATGTTCCGAGAGCGTCTCAACCTCATCCAAGACACGCCAGTTCCTTGCCCGTCGATGCGAGCGCTCAGGCGGGCGTTCGGCAGCCCTCTGCCAGTTTGTACTCTTGAAAGTACGCCGAGCGGTAGGTATATAGCGCGCGGCTTTGAGCGAGTGACGGAGGCCTGGTATCATGCCGTGACGCGCGGCGGCAGATTTTATCGAAATTAATTCATATGAATTCTAAAGTAAATGAATTAGCAAGCATAAATATAACTTATTATATTATCTAGGATTGCGGGATTTGAACGCATAATTTTACTTGAATATAGCCTGATGTTTCGACCGAATTACAGCAGGCCGTGGTCGCGGGCTGACAAAAAACACTGCATATAACAATATACACGCCGGTCTATATGTTGTGAGAGATTGGAGTGTGTGACAAGTCAGTTAGTCTAAAACTAACATATTGAATATTTATTTTCCAGGCCAAAACCATGTTTCAAAGCACTTCACTCACTATAATGAGTTTAGATTCACGCATCTGTCAATTAGACATGAAATCGAACATGCTTCTAGTTTCTACTATAACACGGTGCTACATTTGTGATACATCTAGGGAACAATACAGACAGATAGGCCAAAAATTTCGCGATGGCGAATTTGGAGCATGTTTTCTCAATAAAGAAAAAGTTAGTCAAGAATCCGCTGTGAACTACTCTGAAAATTTCACTGAGGTTAGACAATATAATATTGTAGGTGATGATTCGGGGTTTGCAGTTGGCAAGGAACTAGAAAATACAGTAATATTGTGTGCAAGACCTTCATCTAGAATATGGGAAGCTTCTATAGATGGTACTGTTGTTAGGACACATCAATACAAACAAGTTCTTGGAAGAAAACCTTGCAAAGCTATATCAGTAGATAATTACGAGACAGAAAATATAAATTTGGATGAAATCTCTAACAGCAACGAAGTACAATCTGTAAATTTTCCTAAGATTAACTCTATGAATGGTGCCATATTCTCATTTAAAAAAAACGCTTTATATTTCTTAAATATAAATGACGTTGATAATACTATTTGGTTTGATTCGTTTAAAGATATTGTTGATTGCAAGATTTACGACGATATTTTGTACGTATGGTTGTCAAACCGCTCTCTAGTTCGCTTAAAGTATATGAAGATAGATAAATATTTAGTTTGGTGCTATGTCGATGAGAAATATATACTCTGCGCTCGAACGTGTGCCTTATTCAAGGAACATCTTTTGTCGAATGCTTTGTCCCCGAATTTACATATTTTAATCAGTTTGAAGGATAAAATTAGTGACAAACAACTCTTAGACAGTATTAATGATGTACTAGATAAATTTGATAATTTGAAATCAAATGATGCTACTCAAATGAAGTCTGGAATATACGTAGTTGATAATACGTACAATGCACAATCATCTTTACAAGAAAATGCATCCAAACACGAAGAATCTAGGTTTAGTTCACTGCCTCCTGAAGCAATGCAGACTTTAAAAGATCTCGGTGTGTCCGTATCAGATAAATTAAGTTCTAGTACAAAAATATTAATAGAAAAGTGGGTAGACCTCGAAGGTAAAATGAAACATTATAATGTTGATAAGAGTCCGGACATAAAAGAGATACCAAAAAATGATGTACGTACACAAATAAAAAGAATATCGTCCGAAGAATTGATTGCTCAGAATCAACAAGTAATAAATAATGACATAGTTTATAAAGGCTCTAGTCAAACCGCCATAGATGTAGACAATAATTGTTTAGACACAGACAAGGCGTGCAAATCTATATATCAGAGTTATAAATTAAGTCTAGTGAATAAGGAGACAGACGAATCTAATCTAGTATCTATAATCGAAACTAATGCCTGTGATATTAGCAAGATCTGCAATCTAATGCTACAATTAAAAAAATATTGCGCAAACATTGGCGCGTTTGATGAATCTAAATTCGTTCCTAATCATATATTTCTAAGCTATTTGAATAAATCGAACAAACGAGATGAATTAATCGATATTATTATAAACGATGAATCTTTATACAAATATTTTGTAGACTCATGTATATTGGTCAATTTGAAAACTCAAAAATTATCGAATATAGGTTGCGATTGTGGTTTTCCACTGCCTTATTCGAGAACTAATCAAATACCGGAATTTTCTGATTTAATAGACGAATTTATTGAAAGACAATGGTCAAGAAAAGCACGAGAACAATGTTATGATGTTTGCAAAAGAATGCCTTATTTGTGGCGAAAAATTTTACACTTACGACGGAAAGAAGATTTGATGAGTATACTTATGGTGTTACTGCAAATGTTGGATGAAAGTTTGCTTCATTCGTTTCTACCTCAGTTTACCATAGATACATGGGAACGAACCGTACAGCTTTATGCTATTTTACATGCTAATATCTGTTTAAATTGTTCGAAGAAATTTGATCATATATCAGTCAAAGATACGTTAAGTTGGGATGATCTTGGAAAGTTAATGATCAAATCGATTGGAGGCAGGAACGCCATTAAAGTATTGGAGAAACATGCGACTTTGATAAATGAAGGGGCGATTACAGTGAAGTTTTACCATACTTGTATGATGGTGACGATGTATGCGGATTACGATGTAACTGTCACGGCGGCGTTGACTGATACTATTTATAGTGCTTATGAATTTGAAGATTCCAAAACTGAGGTAAGATATTTTGAAATTTAATTAAAAATCAGCCATGCGCGAGTCGGAATCGCGCTCGTAGGTGTTCGTACATCTATAAAAACTTTGAGGGTCTTCCAAGGAAGTATTTTGGTATCGAAGAATGGCATAAATCATGTCTGTTGTATGGGAGCCCTTATAAATTTTTATGTGTGTATATATTGAACTGTGCTAATGCGTAACTAAACTATTTCCAGATATGCAAATTACTACGAAATACATTAAATGGACATATAAAGAATACAGCATTACCAATAGTGGTAGCGGCGAAGTCTATGCATTGGGGTCTAAAACCTCTCCTTGAAGAAACCCCTAGTGATTTCGAACGTCAAGAAAACTACATTAAAAAAGCAGATATTCATGATATTATTAACAATTTATCGTTTATAAATAACGGTGCGACAGACTGCGTGCTATGTGGGTTGCCATTACAAAATACTGTATTAATTAAAGATGGCGGCCTTTGGGTTTTTAAGTGTGGTCACACTTTTCACGGCACTTGTTTAGATTTGAGTAAAGTTAAGTTGTGTCCGTCATGTTCGCGTATAAAATGATTTTTTTTAATATTTGGTACAATGCGATTTAGCACAATAATAGTATTTTTATAAATTTATTTATTGCGTTTTGTTGTTGCTTTGTTTAAACTGTTGTTTGTTTTATCTGATTAGTTGTTATCACTGTAAAGGCCCTCACAGACTATTATTTGATTTGGATTTCAACCATAAACTGCGGACGACGTCCATTTAGCGTGGGTCTGAAGATATTTGAAATGTCACAATAGGCATGCATGATGAAAGATTTTGAAATCCTCTTCCGTAATATTGGTACACATTTACTATTTACGCAAAAACTTTTATATCCGTAATAAACAAAAGTTTAACGAAGTTTACGACGTTTTTCATTTTTTTTTCAATAGTGTACGAAAACAGTTCGTAGTGTCATGGCGTGCGGTCTCACGTCATAAATTGTAAAACAGTCAGAACAAAATTGAATAAAACACAGTGAAGTTTATGAAACAGTGACGTCATGCGCTGTAATTACTGCTTCGGTCAAAATGGCGGATTGCAATATTTTAATTTTCTATTTTATTGAAAATCTTTAACTTTTATATCTCTCCTTAATTGAATCTTCGGTTATTTGATACTATTGTAACCCCATTTAGAAATGTCCATCCAAATGGAAGATCTGATGTTGGAAAGTCAGCCACTCCATTTGAATTTTTGGCAGCATAGTTGGTGGGGGGGGCCTTCAAACGATTTAGGAATTTGACATGTTATGTATTGATTTGCACACACATACATTACTCCGCGAGGAGGCTAGACATATTTTATGATATATTTTTGTATTTCAAAGCAATGAGTTTGCTTAAACTATTCTTAAAATATTAAGAAAGAAATTATAAATAAATCACAAAAACTGATGTCATCAGCTCAGTTAGTCAGAGCAGTCCCCCTGTTAGGGAAAGGCCGTGGGTTCGAGTCCCGCCGATGACATCAGTTTTTGTGATCTATTTATAATTTCTTTCTTAATATATTTTATGATATAAAATAATATAAAACTAGTGAGAACCTTATTAGTCCCACGGGCCTTGTTAATTAAATTCAACATTCACCGAACCTTTTCCCAACTCAGTTGGGGTCGGCTTTCTTTTTGATTTAGTGCTCCAACTACCCCTAACGACTGCCATAGATGTTCGTATGACAACCGGGACCGACGCGACAACGTACTCTCCGAAATGGTCACCCATCCTAAGACCGGCCTGTGTTAACATTGTCGGTTACCACTAGACCATGAGCCCCTAATTAAACTATTGAAATTAATTTTCTTTTAATATTGAATGGAATCAGGCGTTACCTGGCGAAAGTCCATGATAAAACAATGGGGTAAGATGTTGAATTTTTTATATAATTGCACTAATTTCGCTAAATAGAAGACATTATAAACGTCGTCATAATTATGTTTCACCTACTCACGAGGCATTCTCAAGACTGTCTCAAAGAGAACAGCTATTTCCATTACAATGGAACTAGTGGTAATCATCCGAGCGAAGCGAGTGTAGCGAGCGGAGCTCCTTATCAGGTGACTCAAATGCAACTCGATGTGAAATTGTTTCTCGACAACTATCCAACCAATTTTCACGATTTTTTCACTCAAAAATCAAGCATTCTCAGGAGCAGGTTTTGTTCGAGACCGAATTTTGATTTAGGACCCTCAAAAAAAGTTATTGACTAAAAATATGACAATAGTCGCTTCGCTCAATTGCATGCTGTAGCGCAGTACCACCGCAGCGACCACAGCTTCTAGTAATGGTTATAAGAATGAACCTACTTGTGTAGATAATGATATTTATATAATCTCAATCTTAATTATAATTATACCAAAAAACTTAATAATAACCATCATTGTACTTAAATTTGTAGGTTATTAGGCCTTTCTACAATAATATTATGTCGAATATTTATTTTTAACTGTTTATCATTCGATATATTTATAATTCTTTCTTTTAAAATATTAAGAAAGAAATTATAAATAGATTACAAAAACTGATGTCATCGACAGGACTCGAACCCACGGCCTTTCCCTCTTCCTTTTAATTTATCCAAAATTTAATTTTATCATAGTTTGTGTAAGGCCTATTATAAAAATGTAATGAACAAATTGTATACATACCTATAGAAAATATTATTTTTGTAAAAAAATGTTATGTATCCATATCGTATATTTATAACATTCTGATACCATTGGTGTATAAATATCAAGAATGCGTATTGTTTTATTTTTAATAAAACTACTTCACCGTTCTTATTGTAAACTTGAGTGGAGGCTTAAATATAGAATTTCTCTGTGACTGTCCCAATTGAGAGGTGCTCGTCAAAGATTTTAGGGGACCTCTGTATTTTCTCTGGTAATGCAAGTGAACATAACTGTACAGACCCCCTAACGACCTAACGATTCGTTAATTTGGATCCCAATACATTAAATATAAATAAATAAATATAAATATTTTTGGACATTCTCACACAACGTCATCTAGCCCAAATTAAGCTAATATAAGTTTGTGCTATGGGATCTAGACGACTGATAAACATACTTATATATTTTTAAATGCTTACATATTATACATAGAAAATACCCAAACTCCGAAAAAAACTTTTGTGGATCACACAAATAATTTGATTCGACCCAGAATCGAACCTGGGACCTTAGGTGCGGCAGTCGCATACTCATACCACTGCGCCACCGAGGCAGTCAACATTTGATTTTAGAAAATCACAATTCGCCGACGCCCATCCAATTGGAGATCTGTCTGCCGGTTTTGGAAGATGTCTACTCCATTTGGATTGATGAACTAAACGCGATGCGTAGTGGAGGCCCATAGTGCACCCACTCTGGTACCAAGGGTATATAGGAATAAAATCAGAAAAGAAAGTATTTAAAATAAATTTATTATGTTTTCTTAGGTAATATGACACGAACACAGTCGGTCGTTTAAAAAGATTTAAACTTATCGGTATGTTAGGGTTGGATGCGAGATCAAACCCCGCTCGAGACTACTACTGTTATGTAATTCTAAAAAGGACAAATTAATGTATAGAAAATGGTCATTCTCATCCGAGTGGTGTACATTGTCTATGCCTAATTTACCTACATACTTGGTAGACTAAAATTTTATAATAACGTCCTGTCCATCTTATCGAGAGTGACCTCATTGTACTGATTCTGAAAATAAAATGGAATTTAAATAAATAACTTCGATTAGGTTATTAGCGGCAGAACAATCGAAGAAAACAAAAACCATCCCTTTTAAATTTTGAATGCATTATCTGTCTGTCTGAACGAGCACATTATCTTTTCATATTGAAAAAAAAATGTTTGCAACAGCCAGCATCTAGCAGCATTATCTACAAACTACCCTCCAAAGTTATTGTCTATGACAGGTATCGTCATCTTTTTTTATTTATTTTTTATATTTAGGTCGACAAATTGACGCCACCCGCCTGATGGTAAGCTGTGGCGACGTCTGGCGATTGTGGGCGACTCTCACAGTACACAGGAATACTATAGAGAGTGGCCCTCAACTTGACGACCCAGTAATGTGCCTCTTCACGCTTCGCTTAAAGAACCCAGGGTTATATGTTGGAGGGAACACGTGCGCAGGCAGGGCGTTCCAAGCCACCATCGTTTGGCAGAGAAACGAACGTTTAAAACGCTCGGTTCTGGCGAAGATGGTTTCCACGGTGTGAGAGTGACATCTCTGCCCGGCACGCGTTGTTCGGGATCGGAAGGGAGAGGGTGGGATCAGGTTGAAGAGCTCTTCAGAACACTCACAGTGGTAAATACGGTAGAACGCGGCCAAGGAAGCAATTGTTCGGCGCTGGGCTAGCGGCTCAAGGCTTCCCGTTACCTCCGGACAGTCTATAATGCGAACAGCGCGTCACTGCGTAGTGTCGAGTGCGTCCAGCAAATACTTCGCGGAGCCGTCCCGGAGGTGAGAGCAGTATTCGACGCAGGGTCTAATCTGCGTTTTGTACAGCAGACACCTCTGGTGCGGTGTAAAGAATCGCTTTACCTTGTTCAGTATTCCTAGTTTCCCAATACATCTCTCAATGTATTTTGTGTTATTGAGCTCTCGACGAACGTCTATGCCAAGGATCTCTAGATTGTCCTTCATTGGTAATATTGCATTCTGAAGAGTGGGTAGGGGAAGGAAAGGGGATTTTTTCGCTGTAAATGCACACGCCTGTGGTTTGTGGGCATTGAACTCGACCAAGTTCTCGGCACCCCATTGGGAGATACTGTCGAGGTTACGGTCGAGATCAGCCACGAGTAGTCGTCTCTCCTCAATTTCAGATCGCCCCGCCGTTGGACAAACCGAGTAACTCCCGTGCAGTGTGCTGTCATCTGCATAGCAATGAATGTTCCCAAGGGATAGCATATCATTGATATGCAGAAGAAAGAGCCCCGGCATTCACTTGCAAGAAGCGAGAAGCCTGGCCATCGCAGAGGACCCGCACTCGGCGCTCGTTTAAAAAGCTGGCAATCCAGCTGCACAGTTGAGGAGGTAGACCATATGCCAGAAGCTTGGAAAGGAGCGAAGCATGCCAGACCCTATCGAAAGCTTTAGCGATGTCTAACACACTGTGTGTTCTAGGATTCCCGATTCCGGATTCTAAGGATCTATGCCTGTCTAAGTCAGAAAAAATAGTTGTTAACCTCCAATATTGGTGCCGCGCAAATTGAAGGCTCGAAGAAAATCATCCAAATCGCAGCAGTAAGTGTGTTTATTGAATACTTGGAACCACGGCACGCTGTCCTTACTCGGGCAAGTATTATGACACAAAATATCATTTATCGATGGTGATGGATCGTTTATTTCATGGTTTATGTAGACTATAGCCATTACTTGTTTTTTGTTGAATCTCACCATCTAAAATGAAATATTAAAGTTTAAATGTAGCGATTCTGTTGTTTTGTTTGAATTAAAAATACTCTTTTACCACTAAACCGATTTAGAAACTACGTAATTCCTGAGTAACCAGGTTATCTACTTTTAGTTTAGTAGTGAATAATTTTACAATAAGAATCGCAAAAACTAGCCTGGAGCAGGGCATTAACCAGGGACCGTTCCCTTTCCAAGAGGAACGTTTTAAAGTGACCAGGATACCACTCAAGACCTCTTATATTGTGATCACTTAATAAATTGGATCAATAAATTACGGCGTCACTTGAAAGTGCCAACTACCAGCAGTTGAGAAACAAGAATAATACGAATAAAAGGTGAAAAAGAAACGAGAAAAGAAGAGGGTTCAAGAAAATAACTGTTCATCACAGACTTGTTGAACCAGTCAGCCTGTGACCATGACCGGAGTAACCACACCTGGTCGAAACGTCAGGAAATGGAAGGTATGTACTGTCATATCTTTCGGGTCTCGGGTTGGATTCCTGGGCAGGACAAATTTTGTGTGATGGTAACAGATACGTTTGTACCGAAACCTGGATGTTTCCTATGTATAATATGTATGTATTTACAAAAAAAAATGTATATAAGTATTTTATCAGTTTATCTAGTCTACTCATATCACAATCTCTGCTTGGTTTGAGATTACATGGCGTTGTGTGAATAGTCCTAAAAAAAAAATTAATAATTTTTAAATATCTACGTCATGCGCTATGACCACAGACTTGGAATCCCGCTTACTTCGAACTTATACCTGACTAACTGATCGCCGCAGCTCCGCCCGCGTGATTTAGTTAATCGTTCCCGGTTCGTGGGATTCGAACCTTGGACACAACTTTAAAATGAAACGCAAATGTTTAAAATTTGGATGTTAAACATTAGGTAGGCACCTACCTTCCATAAGAATTGTGGTATAATGCCTCCATTTTTCTCTTGTAGGTTATGAGTGCCAGACCAAACGGTGAACTGCTTAAAAATTTTGAGTCGCGATCTTATCATTACTTCTATACTATCCCATGGAGACTGAAAAGAAATAAACTACTTACTTACAACAAAAAACAACATTTTTCTAACAGGTAGAAAAAACATACCTGTTACAAAATTATGCCAACTTGTACCTATCTAAGTGTCACAAAATAATTCTCAGGTATTGTACTCTAACTTGTAGTTTCAACTGTCGGTACCTTCTTCGTGAAACTTGTAGGGTTGTTTAATAATTGCTAATACACGCCGTATTCTACTAACTACTTTGATAAACCTATCTCTAAATGAAAAAGGTGCGTTTTAGCAAACTTCTTTAATAGGAAGTGAATATAGAACGCGTGCATCTGATTCCTTGTTTGTATATCACATATTATTAACGGGTGTACTGGTTCACAGGCCAGCCACCCGGTACTGCGGATGCCCTACGCTTCTGCAAATCTGCACAGTTGCTTTTTGCCTCCGTCGAGTTGATTCACTATTAGTATTACTCATATTTTATATGGTAATACATTCCCCCCCCCCCCCAATCAAAAAATGGCTTTAATCAAGGAACGCTGGTGCTAAGTTTCTTTTGGACTTACTACTCTATAACTTCGGACTAACTTAAAATGTGGGCGCTAGCGCGGTACCCACATACAGACAGAAGAAAGCAAAATTGTTCAGTAAATAGCTTTAAATGTAGAAGCGTCGCACATACGGTCAATTTAAGGACCACAAAACAGCTAATTAAATATCAGAACATATACCTTTTCAATTTCATCAGAAGGCCGCCAGTACGGCACCGCATTTAATGGATCTATGAAACTGCTCTCCTGTGCAAGTCCATCGTCGAAATCACGGGAATTTATCAACTGTATTTTACCATAGCAACATTGTGAATACTGATTTTCACACGTGTATACTGTATCTTTATTCATACTCTTAATACCAGAATATTTATACCATGGGTAAGTAAAACCTGGTCCTTGATTACTTTTAGACATCATCTTTCTTGCATATAAAGGTATACTTTTAGATTTATCGAAACACACTTCGTAAGTTTCTAAGAAATCGCTGACATTGAAACCAATTCGTATTAACTCTGAGGTCTCAGATAGGCATTTATCATGTGTCTCCTTGACAATAAGAGTTGCTTCTTCAACACATTGTAAATTTGATACCTTGTACTGTTTTCCATTTATATTGAAATTGTCTTGTTCATCACATTCAGCATTAACTTCATTCAGTCCAGGGAAAGCCTTTAGCGAGTTAGTCTTGTCTTTAACATTTGGGCAGGCGAACTTTACTTTTTGTCTGGGATTAATTTTCAAGAAATTAGTCGTAGAATCCCATATCGGCCAGTCCCATGTTGGAGTCAATACGAGTGGCATTGTTTTAATGTTTCTAACTTTTCTACTGATGAGACATTCTGGAAAAAGATTGTAATAATTATTGGTCTAGCTTTTATGAATTTTGCTCCAGGAACTGTAGATAAGTCCAGGACAAGGGCGTTATAGAATAGGTTTCCTCTGATGGCCAGACTGAGCAGAGCAGACCTTAATACTGCATGCATATACGGACATTATGTCGGTTTTATTTGGTATGAATCCTACATGCTCATTATCTCGTTAACTCGTGAAATCTACAGGACAGCGGCAACAGCAGGCTACTATCCCACCGTCCTTACATAAGCAGGCAGGAAAACATCGTGCTGTGGGGGTTTTTCCCTACGCTCGCCCTCATTTACCGAACGCGGGATTATTCCTGACTCTCCCCCAAAAAAGTTGAAGCTTTGTATCTTACGTGAAGAAATAACTTTGTAGGTTCTTTGGATTAAACCATGAACGTTCTTGACGGTACATGTGTAGTTTCCCCAGTCGAATGGAACCAAGGCAGATGTCTGGTCACGTAACACTTTGCCGTTAAATGTCCATATTATCTGAAAGAAAAATGATTTAATTAGATCTAAGTATAATTAGTTGTTAGAATAGACTAATGAAATTGGCGGGCAACTATTTTAAATAACACAAAGTGACCAGTGGGAAGCCCTTCGAAAAGGCGAGGGCCCAAGTTAGAAACCAAATCGATAGATGACTATCTGGGTGCGTGGACTGGGTGGCATAAACGTATTTTTTTATTTGGGTCGCTAAAGTAAAGCTGGCGCTGCCTGCCTGATGGGAAGCCGAGGTGACTTCCAGCGATTGGGGACCGCTTTCACTGTAAGTAGTAAAAGCGGATATTTATTTAATAAAAAAATATTTTTGACTTTTCACTCACATTGGGTTCAGGTTTTGCGTCTATTTCACAATCCATCTCATCATCATCATCCCCGCTCCATTTGAACTCTGAATCTTCTAGTTCGGAATTGAATGTTGGTGGGTATCCGATAATCACGACGTAGGTCTTTGTCGATGTTCTGTTAATGTCACTCACACGACAAGTATAATTACCCTCAGAAGACAAGTTCGCATTTACGATATGATAGAAATTCCCTTTGATTCCTGTATCTTGGCCTTCCTGTGAAAACTAATGACCTGAATCCATTGTAAACCAACTATATCCATCATCCATTTCCTTTGTATTTACAAGAAGAATTACAATATATATAATTATGTATTTATTAACACTACAAAATATCGTTTAGTAAATCCACCGCGTCATTGCCGTGCCGACTGGGAAGGTTCCCACAATGCTGACTGTGTTGCCACGTTTAATGCCGATACTTATTCTTTGAGCCAGAAAATAGCCAGCCTTATGGTCCTGAGAAGCATCCATTAAGCGTTTAGCAATGTCTCTATAAAGGCGGCGAGCGCTCTGACCCCATAACCCTAGCGTCTCAACGCCAAACTGCCATATTTACGCCGGCATTCAGCTGATGCAGCAGCAGCGCCGGCATCTGGATGTTCTTGGAAGGTGTGAAAGTGCTTAGGTGTCGACTACACAACTCCAATTTAACCAAAGGGCTTTGGAAGTCAGATGGCAGTCCGAAAATATAAACTTATAAGATTAGCCGTTTCGTAGTTAGACTGGATAATCGCAAAAAGATAATTTAGTTTTTAGCTGGAGTTGAACTAGCGAGCGTCCTCATAGAGGTGAATGCTCTGACCAACTTGCATTTTCACTTACCAGAAACCACCTGATCGACTGATCAGCAGAATCGTTTAATAAACATCTAAGTTTTATAGTATCATCGTACTTAACATTCACTTCCTTAGTAGGTCCATAGGAGTCGAGATCCACTGAAAAAAGTTATAAAATTTAATAATTACTGTACAGTTCTTGTATTTTCTTGGTGTACTTCGTTATCATATGCTTCGGCTTTCGTCGGAAATAAATAAATAGGTACTTTAAATTATATTAACTTCAATGTATTATTAGTTGATGAATGACTATTAGTCATTAAAAATAAAAAAAGGCCAAGTGCGTATCAGGTCACGTATAATATAGGGTACCCATTATAGGCTCTATAACTCCTAAACTAAGAAAGTTATCTGGTCCGTTATAGTTTTCCTCCAAAGTTCATCATAATATGGACTACTATCATGTTTTATTTGAGATACATCGAGCTAGCCGATTAGATTTTCGGGGGGGGGGGGGACGCTCTGTTTTAACGGACACCTAAATCAAAAAATTGTTATGGTTTCCTATTTAGCTATATTATAATATTGTCCGTCTACCCTTCGAGGAAACATGTGTTAGTCAATTTCGTTGTTTACCTGTTACGGTGGCATTGAACGTCGCTTCTTGATGCCCAAGATAGTTTCTGGCTTCACATGTGTATAATTGTGAATCGTTTTTCTTGGGATCTTTCACAATTAATGCTCTATCAGTGATGAGATAATGTTCATCTATAATAATCACAACTGTTATGATATACTAAACTTAAGGCAAATAACATTATAGGGATTATTTGCTATCACATTTTAGATCTTTCTTGTAAAAAATGGCCTGACTGTACTGCGATGCCGCACGGGTTAATTTTATTACTTAAAATAGTTGAAACTCTATCCGTCGCTTCCTAACGGTATTGAATGGGTAAAAGTAATCATAAGTGGCCCTCACGACGGTTGATCATTCTCACCAGTATCTATCACTGACCATCTATCTTTCCTTCCCATACGTAAGACACGATCACCAAAATATGGACGAGCCTTACTTGCTATAATCTTCGCCGCCCGCGCCCCTAGTAAACGGCTTTGTTATGGTCAAACTATACACTGAACCACCACTGTGTTTCTCTTTCGACTTAGCTGAATCACATGATAGGTGGGACTTTACTTACTTGGACTTATAATAGTTCCGTTTATTTTCCAAAGTACAGATGGTTTAGGCTCTCCGATCGCTTCACATAAGATATTCAAAGCTATATCACCTTCAATGCCTTCGATGAATTTTGAGGGATCACTAATAATTATAGGTGCAACTGTGGACATACGTTTTAAATTAATTTTAAGACATCTTCTCTACATATTTTATATAGATATTAGACCCAATGAGCGGAAAATAGTTGCGACTATTTGAGTAAAAATGTTTGCCATAGTCTGCATGTCTTCTGAACAAGCACAAACGGACACTAGTCGATCGCTTATGGAACTTTAAAATTTAACTAAATAAAATGAAAGGGATTAAGTAAGTGATGCTCTAAAGCTGTTCTTTATGTTTGTTTGTTCGAGAATTATTATTTAAAAACAACTGGAAACTTTACTGCGATTTAGTGTAGAAATAGTTTGATACCAGGGTCAGATATTAGGCTACTTTTGATGACTGTTTTAAGTATAAATATTATGTGCATTTTCAAAATAAGTTTCTTGTAAACCATAATTTTCTAATAATGACCATGATTCTTACATTCAACATTGAGTGTAGTAAGATGTTCATCGCTTCCAACGTCATTGCTTGCTATACATTTGTAAGTACCCGCTTGTCGCCAATGTGCCTGTGATATTTTTAACACATTGGTATGTTGTTGTCGTAGTACTAACTCAGAGGATTCTTTGGGCTTGAAATGCCAAGTTACTATTGGTTTTGGAACGCCTTTGACTATTCTGAAATATTGTGTTGAAATTATTATTGTAGAAGAAGAACAAAATTACTATTAGCATAATGAGTTTCCAGAAACAAGTTTTCTTATTATAAACTTAAGACTAACGGGTCTTTTACGCGATTATTGAGATATATACATATCTCTTTATTACCCGACGTTTCGGCCCTGTTACAAGAGCCGTGGTCACGGGTGGACCAGTCCAGTGTATATATCTCAAGAATCGCGTAAAAGACCCGTTAGTCTTAAGTTTATAATGTGTACAAAACGCGAAAGTTTAAAGAAGTTTTCTTATTATATTATATAATAAAATTATCATGGGAACACATCCATTATTTGTCATCCACCAAGCCTTTTTTCAGCTCAGTTAGGTCGGCTTTGCATTTCAAGTTGGTGAACTTCGATATTCTTCTTGAAACGACTTCCGTCTGACTTCCAGAACCAATTGGCGATATCGAAGTCATCATGCGAATACATTACCATTATTATACATTATTAGATAATCTATTATATTTATAATTTTCGTCTGATCTGAACATTTGTTGCACCTTTTGTTTGTTTTTCTTTTTATTGTAATGTTGTTTACCTGCAATTAATATCCACATTGTCTCCCATTTTGATAGTTTTCGATGCTTCTCCTGTTATTTTGGGTGCCTCTGAAAACCGCATATGAGTTATAATTATTATAAAGTAAACTAAAAACCTACAATAGGCTCCTTCTTGTTCTTTTTGCCTTCCACAACTTTGTCGTCTTGTAAATGATTGAGATCTAGCTGATGCCCACAGCTCCGCCCGCGCAGGACGGCTTATTATATCAATCACTTTGAATAAAAAAACCTTCATATTCCCTGATATTAGCTTAATTTATCAGAAAACTTAATTTAATAAAAAAAAAACTGTTTAGTACTTTTGGAGATTAACGTGGACATACAGACTTACAATAAATACTGTTTTATCATAGCGTAGAAGATTATAGAGGTACTAACGATCAATTACGACTACGAAGCTACCATCAGTGGACCCAGCGCTATTCCTTGCATAGCACTTGTATAAATCGCTATCGCGTACTTTTGGTTCCCGTATCACCAAAGTGCCACCTTTTATAGTATACTTTGAATCTGAAACAAGTTTATTGGTGTAAATACGTCTATGTATAATAATATATGTATTTAGAAATATTTCTATCTTAATATTTTACCATTATTTGCAAAATCAATATTGTATTATAATTCAAGGGTGTATAGAATTCTACCAACATCGTAGAAGCCCAAGCCAACTCAGCTGCAAGTAATGCACCTGCCGATAAACAGACTAAACTCTTGCGAACTCGGTAAGCGGCCATTAAATCACTCCCTATAACGGAGAACCGATAACAAATTAGTGAAATGTGGGCATTTGCCACAGAGCTACACGGGTCTCCGGGATGGGGAGAAATGTCATTATGCATTTTCCCGATACATGAAATTCAGTCATTTTTGCGGGGGAAATTGTTCGACACACACATTCTCAGACGCCCAGGCCCTATCGGATGCGACTACGAAACTCACATGACAATAAGAATAACACTAAAATATTTTCACAAACAAGTAATGTTACTAGTAAGTGCATTCTGTACTTGTTTTATTGTGGCTGATGGCAAGCTAACTATATTATTTGGCAGGGGCAATGGAGGGAAACACCTAATATATCGACACCCTCCATTTTTGCTCTCTGCTTATCGCTTCGAGGAAACAGGTGTGATTGTATGTATGAATGTAATTGAATCTTACTTTCAGTTATTGTTGAACCTTTTACGGTCCACGTAACCGTAGGCGGCGGGACTCCAGTTACTTGGCAATTAATGTTTAAAGTAGCAGCTTTCCCTTCGACAGCTTTATGTTTCGTGCCACTTGAGACTATATTTGGTGGTACTGGAAACAAACTTATTATCATCATAACATAGTATAAAACAAAGTCGCTTCCGTTTTCTATGGGGTGACACTGAAAACCAGATGTACTGAAATAGGCAATGTGCTCATATCAGTACAATATGCTGAGTGTCATCCCATATGGTGTGTCGCGATTTTTACAAGTTGCTGTACGTGGGTGCGTGTGAGTGGATTTATTTAGGTCAATTTAGGCAATACATGTAAACAATTATAAATAATATGTTGTAAAAACGCGCCACGTGCTTGCCACGTATTTCCTGCCACACACATGTCACTCATAAGTGTCAATCCAAACCACACTGTCAGTTATTGTGACACGACCGTGTCATTTACGTCAATTTTACGTCTGTGGCCGTCGTGACCACAGATAAGTTATATTTTTCTTTGTGTAACGTTGAGTGTAAAGTTGTGATGCAACAATAAAAAAAATATTTCTTTCTTTCTTTCTTTCTATGTATGCTTGGATCTTTAAAAGTACGCAACAGATTTTGATGTGGTTTTCACCAATGGATAGAGTGGTTCTCGAGGAAGGTTTTTGTGCATAGCGGGTAAAGCCGCGGGATTCCTCTAGTTATATATAACTAGCTGTCCCAGTAATCTTCGTACCGCCTCAAATAAAAAATAAACCTGACAGGCATGTTAAACGCAATAAAGTTACATTATAATACAAAAGATTGTATGATCGTCAAGTTTCCTCAAATTTTCAAATATTCGTACAACTTCCTTTTTTTTCTTCCAAAACCCTTCTGATAATAACCAACATAAAAGAATAAGCGAAATCGGTCCAGTCGTTCACGCTTGATGCTATTTCTCCACAAATATGGATTCATTTATAGATAGGTACAATAATAGTTATCATCATCGAGATAGGCTTGACACAAAATGGGATAAAGACGAAAGTACGTGTTGTGTAACTTGTGTATAGCTTAAGTAAACTTACCTTGAACTATCACTGTAGTCAGATGTTCGTCATTACCAATTACGTTATGAGCTATACATTTGTAAATTCCAGCTTGATTTGTATTGATCTTAGATACATTTAGCATATTTTGTGATTCCAGTTTTAGTACAACCGTTGTTTTACCAATGGCTTTGTATTGCCAAGTTATATTTGGTTCTGGCACACCTGTTATTCTGAAGAGTATTTTAAACAAAAAAAAATACCAAATTTTAATGATAATTTCTTCAGTTTTAAGCAATGAAAGTTTGCTAACTTTTTCTCAAACATTTTTGCGTACAATGTGAATAGTGGCAGGAAGGCGTATTAGATATAATCACAAGTTTCTGTGTCTGTCTGTGGAAGCTTAAGTTAGCAAGAGCCCTTAGCTTTACACGGTGATCCATCCGAAGACCATCGTTTTTGCGATTCATATTGTAAAATAATTGGCGAAATATAGGCGTATGATATGCACTAACTTCGGGAAAAAGGAGTATTCACGCCTTTTTCCCCGAAGTATGTTTGTAATATGTAAAACTCCAAAACGCTTACTTACTGGCATTTAATATTGACATTGGATCCCTCTACAACTTTAATAATATCCACACCTGCAGCTTCAGGTTTCACTGAAATTATTATAATATCATAAATAACTTAAGTATTGTCTTTGTAGCCGAAGCCTTTGGCTTACGATGATTGGTAGATTTTATAAAATAACGGCCAAGTGCGAGTCGGATTCGCACACAAAGGGTTTCGTAACAAAACGGCATTTGTTGTTATAGCAGCAACAGAAATAATCATCTGTGAAAATTTCAACGTTGTAACTATACCGGTGCATCTAATACAGTCTGGTGACAGACGGACAGACTGACGGACGGACAGCGGAGTCTAAGTTTTTGTTTAACCCTTTATTCATGTAATAAAAAGCTACTTTAAGTAGGTAAGATTTAGGCTTTAATACATTTTTCCTGACTCCGGGATCCTTTCTCAATAACTCAATCTTAAAAGAATCATGAAAGGTTAACTTTATAATTAAAGAAAAAATCCCCAAACGTACATTGGCGTCTCTTTAGATCACAAAAAGTCAACTTCAAATACATAATTATGTTACTGCTGATTAATGGACAATGTATAATAAAAAAAAACCAAACGAAGGACCAAAAGGCGTGAACTCTTTTCACGCCTTTCGGTCTGTTGCATGTTCATATTTTTCTGAAATAATATATTGTGAGGAATATTAATACCCGCGGCCGCGGGTTTGAATACTGACGATGACATTTCAGTTTTTTGTGATTGATAATAATACCCATCTAAATATTTAAGAATAGTAGAAGCAAACTCCTTGCTTTCAAATACAGAAACATATTGCAAGGTACTTACTTAATCCACCAATTTTGACTTGAGTTGAATGTACTGACTTTTTATTTCTATCGCTATCCAAAGATGCTTGACACACATAGGTGCCTATCAGAACAAAATCCATTTTCTTGAAAGTTAATACAGTTTTATTTAGTGATAGGCTGTAGCTGTTTGATTCCCTGATTAACTCTCGGGAACCTGAAGTTTCGTTGATATAGGACCAAGTAATATGCATCGGAACTGGGGCAGTAATGTCACATGTCAGTATACCTTTTGTGCCATACTGAATCTCTGTTACATCTGTGGAGTTGATAATAATAATATAAAAAATATTTAATTAACTTCTAGTCGGAACAACTTTTATTGCTAACGTCCTGATACCCGGGTCTGATCACTTAGCATAGGTTTTTTCGTTCCCAATTCTCATAGGAACACATAACCGGTCTAAATACGAGGGTGGATTGAAAAGTAGTCGGCCTAACACTGATCCATTTAGTTCTAAAAATCAAATCTACCCACATTATTTAGTTCAGTTCAGACCTGTTAATTGTGTGAAGTTTGAAACGTGTGCGATAATTAGTTTTAATATTATAAATTTATTAACAAAGCAATCTGACATCATTTCCGCAAATGGAGCAAATCGAGCAGCGTGCCGTCATTAAGTTCCTCCATAAGAAGGGGCTGTCATCAAAAGCCATCCATGATGATATGGTCAGTACATTAGGGGATTGCGCTCTTTCATATTCATCCGTCAAAAAAATGGATAGTAGAATTCAAGCGTGGTAGAGAGAGTGAAAGACGAACCCCGCTCTGGAAGGCCTTCGACGTCCACTACTCACGAAAATGTTAAAAAAATACTCGACTTAATTATGGGAGACCGCAGATTAAAAATTAGGGAGACAGCCGAGATTATAGGCATCTCTTATGAACGTACTCAAAACATAATAGTCAACGTATTGGGTTTCCACAAGGTGTCGGTGACTGCTTTCAGTTGAGCAAAAAAGGATGCGATTGACTATTACACGCGACTGTTTGGAGTTATTTGAAGCTGATGAATGTGATTTTTTGAATCGTTTTGTTACTATGGACGAAACGGGGTTATACTGTAACATGTATATATGGGTTCATTACTGTACACCGGAAACAAAACATCAATCAAAACAATGGAAACGACCTGGTTTATCACACCCTAAAAAGGCTAAGTCGATTTTGTCGGCAAGTAAAGTGATGGCTTCAGTATTCTGGGACTCGAAGGGTGTGATTATGGTTGATTATCTTGAAATGGGTCAGACTATAAACTCTGATTATTACTGCACCTTACTACGTTGTTTACGAGAGGAAATAAAAGAAAAACGTCCAGGAATGATCAGAAGAAAAGTCCTGCTTCATCAAGATAACACTCGTGCTTAGGTACACGTCTGTCAAATCAATGGCAGAAATTCACGACTGTGGCTTTAAACTGTTGCCGCATCCACCTTATTCACCTGATCTGGCACCGTCAGACTTTTTTCGGTTCCCTTACCTAAAAAAGCACTTGGGAGGTCAAAGATTTTTGACAAATGACGAGGTCAAAGCAGCAGTAGACGCATATTTTGACTCTAAGGAAGAATCATTTTTTTTCAACGGGCTAAATGCTTGGAAGGGAAGATGGCAAAAGTGCATTGAACTTGATGGTGATTACGTTGAAAAATAAAAGTATATTTTATTTATTATGTATTTATTTTCTTGGTTAGGCCGATTACTTTTCAATCCACCCTCGTAATACACTAGCTATATAATGAAGCTTCAAACATAATAGAAAGTGTATCGCCCATGGGTTGTGGAGGTCAGATGGCAGTCGCTTTACGGAAAATGTCGAAGTCCAGCCTTACCGCTGTTAGACTGGAAAGCTGACCGGGTTCTGAAATCTCTTTCTAGAATCTATTCGAACGCGGAGGATGTCCTCAGCCGTTTAGCAATAGTAGCAAGACGTCGGCGTCGTTCAGTTTAGTGGGTAGGTAAGTAAGTACACAAATACCACTCTAGTTGTTCGCGGGAGGGTGAATTTCAATAGAAATTCAATTTCCTTACCTTTAATTGCAGAGTTGATGACAAATGGCCCCTTAACAATGACATTAATATCCACATTATTAGTTCCCACTTCATTTACGGCAACACACGTATATGTTGCATTTTCTGTAGCTTTTGTTACTGTTAAATAACTTATGTATTCATATGGCGGTTCTACAACTGAACTCTGAAATATCATCCAATACCACACAGATTAACCTATGGTTGCACGTTTCGAATTTCTATGATAAAATATTTACCTGGAAGCTTAATGGTTGAGATTTGTCGGTGCTAAACCACTTGATTATAGGTTCTGGGTAAGCCCTAACTTTACATGTCAATTTTGTTGTTTGTCCGTATTCAATACTTACAGAACTACCTTCAGTGATGACCATTGTTGGTTTTAGTTGTTCGGTCAAAACTGTAAGAAAATGTTTTTTTCTTTTTAAATACCTTAGAGGTTTGTTGTTGTAAGCATAATTATTATTATTATTATACTTAGGTAAACCTAAAAAATATACACCAGGTAAATTAAGAGTCGCAACATGTACACGTTGCTTTTGTAGTTACCTTTTGGAGGTTCTTGTGGAGTAATCGGAATTTTCCCTAAACGCCTAACTTGCTGGGTTGTATGTACATCTCGTCCAATGACCTGAAATGAAAACTCAGTCAAACATCAACCACGGCCCACGCCGAGGTCCGTGGAAACACGCCTCAGACTTGTGCAGGACCACCTACAGTCGCAGTCGCCGGCGCCGTATCCAACCTACAACTTAGAGATCGTGACCGTCAGCGCTGGTACTGTTCTGTGCTTTTAGTCACACCGTTGAATTTTGCAAGTTGTTGTTCGGAGACTGAAACTGTTCTGTTTGTTCTACGCTCTCCGTTGATTCTACTCTGTGTTCTACTCTTACGATTGTTTTACTCTGTGCTTTTATGCGGTCTCTTGGTCCGTCCACACAAGTCACGAGCTTCAACTAGTAGGTACTGAATAATACTTACAGCAATTTTGAATCTTTGTGATGGTGCCCTAAACGGGTTTGAAGTTGTGTAAAAATCTGTTGACACTTCTCTTAATAACAAGGAGTCTATAATTTGTTCATCCATGTTCAGTATATGTACCAATAATATATCAACTGTATGATTTGGATCAGTAACAGATATGGATAGTTGGGTTGGAGTATCTGAAAAATAATTAAAATTTTATATTGTTGGCATTTGGTAGAATTTGTAGTAATTACCACCTTATAAAACAAAGCTTAATGTAATAAATAGTAATATAGAGTCAATTCATTGGCGACGCAGAACAACTGTGAGACACGATATGAAGGAGCACAGGGCTGAGTGCTAAATGCGAAATGTAGCCTTATATTATGGCTCTGCGTTGCAGGCGTGATAGTGTTGATATATCAGACTTACTGGCTATAGGCTGTGGAGTGGTGTCCTTAAGGGATTTGGGTACAAGCTCGGAGAAACCGTGAGTAAAGAAGAAATCACTTCTAGCGACAATGTAGACTGATGTCGCCGATGCCCCTTTTACTGTTGCACTGTATATACCAGGATTCGGCCGGTTGAGTTTGATTGACTGTTAAAATATAATGTTCCATTTAAAATTCCAATAAAAGCAGCATTTCTAAATATTTATAAAAGCGCAAAATTACATTAGTTAACCAGGTCCTTACAAGGAACTTCGTAGTCTCTTCAAGGAAATTGCTTTACCGTTCAGTCACCGCACCGGATCACCTGTAACAGCTGTTGACTTTTTGCAGCGTAGGTAATAAGTTTATTGTTTCTATATAACGATTTTTGGCCACACTTACCTGGACTGATGTTTCTGTGCGATTATATAAATATTTAGAAACAAAGTTTTAAGCTGAATGACAGCTTTCAATCTTTCACATCTTCGGAGGTAGTGCTGCGGTCTCAGGTTTAATTTTCTCGTCCTCTGTTACGTAGGATCAACAGTGACTGCCGAAATGAAAGCCTCGTACTTACCTTCACATTGTGTAGCCAAGTGACGCGTACTCCCGCCGTTGGTGTTATTTTAAGTTTCACATTGCTACCAGATGCCGTCACAATAGCGTATTCCATTTGGTCATCGATTTCAAACTATGAACAAAAATCTTATTTTATGGAGATGGTGCTTCTTAAATTAACGTTGGTAAGAATTGTACAGATATGACGTACGGACATACGACGTTCTAATGGTGAGTCGTCTAGTGACCAACTCAAGTGCACGAGAAAAATAAAACTTTTCAGCTCGCTATTTCTCTACGTGATCGAATCAGAAATAGGAGGTCCCTAGAAGAACCACGGTGACTGACACAGCCTTTCGCGTAAAGTGACGATCTAGTAAAAATATGGGTCTCGTTTCATATGACATTTTTCTAATAGGCATGTCGCAGTCGACAAAAGCCATGCCAAAATAAAAAGAAAAGAAAATTATAGAACAACACTTACCTGTATTGTTTCCCATTTATGTGCAGGAATTTTCCTACTAGTTAATACTGTTTTATTTCCTACTATGGTTTCTTTTATAGTAGAAACTATCTAGAAAGAAAATACATAGGTATTAGTTTTCAAACAAGGAACGTTTTTTATTTGCTTACCTATAGTATTATCATCATCCTCTGCCTGCCCTTATCCAAATTATTTGGCGTCGGCGAAACATGTTTTCATTTTCCATACATCCCTGTCACACGTCATATCCTCAGTCACTCCAATCCTGGTCATATCCTCTTTCACGCATTCCATCCATCCATCTTTTCTTGGCCCTACCTCGACTTCTCAAGCCCTCTACATTCACACTTTGCACCTTTCTTACCACGTTACTTTGTTCTCTTCTCATAACATGTTCATACCATGCTAGCCGCTCGCTTCTCACTTTTTCATTCACTGGTGCAACTTTAAAAATTACCTCTAATATACTCGTTCCTTACTCATAGCTATACCTATAATACTCGTATATGCCGTAGCTTCTTCTTTTAAATAAAAATGAATCACCGTTCGTTTGTCTAGCTAAAACTTGATAACGGCTTGACAATTTGTCTGATCGAGGTCTCCAAATATTCATGAAAAATCAGGGAAGGTTAAAAATTTAAATTTCAGGTGGTACGAATTTCGCCGGAACAGCTAGTAATATTAAATAATAATTCCCCTATAATTAATACACCTAACAACAATAACATTGCAGGTATTCCATTGGTAGGTACTGCCTGTATGTTGTAGGTAGTATAGATATAGAAATAAAGTTAATACCTCAGTTACTTCCGTTTTAACCACGGCGATTACTAATCCAGAGCTAGCGGATGCTATATCATAGTAAACGTCATACTGTTTATCATATCCAGACCTACAGCGTCCAGTCAGCACAAATGTTATCTGAAAATTATAATGTCTAAGTTAATGCCTACGGCTAATACGTAGGTCACACTATAAGTTTTGCGTAACTTAAAAAAACAACATGTTAAAACCAAAATATTATGTTTATTGCTTTTCAAAATACTCTCCTTTACATTTTAAACATATTTTCATGCTATCGAACCATTTTTTAAAACAGGAGGACCACAGATCTGAAGGCATGTTTTCTACGTGCTGATTGAACGCTATCACTACCTCTTCGGAGTTGGTAAAAGTGAAACCTCTCATCAAATCTTTGATTTTGGGGAAAATACAGAAATCACAGGGTCGGGGCTATGCGCAGGATGGGTGACGAGTTGTACATTTTCGGAAGCTAAAAATGACTGTTTTGTTGGCCGTGTGTGAAGAAGCGTTGTCATGATGTAGGAGAACGCGGCTTTTGGGTCGTCTTTCGCGAACTTTTTCTAACACCCTGGGTAAACAAATGGTAGAATAGCACTCGGCATTAACAGTCTTTTGATCTTCATGTGGAATTGTACAGATGGGACCCGTAGCTGAGCAAAAAAACGCGATCATTTTTTTACCAACGTTTCTCGCCTGCTTCACTTTTGTTGGCTTGTTCTCATTTTCAAACACCCATTCACAAGATTGCTGTTTTATTTCGGGTTCAAAACAATATATCCACGTTTCGTCTCCTGTGACAATGTCATAAACAGCATTAGAATGTCCGTGGTCGTACTTCAGTAGCATCTGTGAGCACCATTCCACGCGAGCCCGCTTCTGCTCCGCTGTCAGTTCATGAGGAATCCAACGACAACAAAGTTTCCGAACTTTCAATTCTTCTTGTAAAATTGTTTGGATTTGACTCATACCAATCCAAAATCAAAACCAATAAAAGTACAAGATTGAACATTGATGGTTGACATAGAAATAATTCGTAATAATTAATACAAAAGCATCAATGTACAGCGCCGTTATCGCATCCCTCGAGAGTCAGCAAGCGGAATAGGAACTTAGTACGGAAGCGGTTGAAACGCGCAGGTGTGCAATGACCGAGGTGAAGTGGTACCGTTTTTAAAGCACTGCTAAGCTCGCAAGGGATGAATTTTTCGTGAATCCGGAGACACACGGTCCACAATAATAATACATATGCAGTTCAAATGGCAACCTCATTTGTATTATGAAATCTCTTGAGGCAACAGGGGCAGATATTATAGGTGACGCCCCAAAAATTAAGACTTCTTTTTTATTCCGCGGCCGTCCTCGATTGTAAAAATTAATAACAGTAACAGTTTGTAACAGTTATAGAGGAAGAAGAAAAAAGCTACTTAATATTGGGAGAATTCCCAATCGACTGATAGTGTGACCTTTAAAAAAGTTGTTATTCCGCTAGACCGGACCCATCCATGGGAACACTTGGAAGCGGGAGCTTGAGTGTATTCCGATCGCACTAGGAGGCGCAAGAGCGGGGTCACGTGCGCCCGCATCTTAAAAAATTATTAAGTTATTATCCTTGAGATGTGACAATTTTCAAATCAATTATGAAATCCTACAACAATTATCATTATCCACTGAGTCTTTTCCCAACCCAGTTGAAATCATACACCAGTAAACCCATACAACAGATTGATATTTTTTTTTATTGGTATTTTTCTAGTTTTAATTGGTTTTTTTAATAGGTGCCTCGGTGAGCATATATGACGCATCCACCGTGCCCCAATGTCAGCACTGCAAGGCTCTCGTTGAGGACCCGGCGCTCAATGCCCAGCGTGGACGAGTCAATGCAGGGACCTGGTTGTAAGTCTGGGCGTGGATACTCTCTCGCGAACCCGGTCTCCAACGGGTCTCCACTTTGACAGAACCCGTAGGTAGCCAAAGTCGGCCCCTGGAGTTACCCTCGCGAGGGCTTATACCCGGACGTCTATTTTATTAGTGACAAGTATGTAATCTGCCACACTTTTACAATTTTGTATAGGTGTCACTATTGACTTTCACAGCTGCCGCCCGGGGCGGACTCTATAGTTAAGTCGGTCAATTATGGACTATTTGCGTATTCCGAGTTTCGTACATACCTGCGCCTGCTTCTTTTGACATAAGTTTTTAACTTCATCGACTCGGTAATAGTCTTTGGCTGATGCGTCGGTAAACACGTAGAGAATTGATCCATGCAAACTGGCATCTAAAGCTTGTAATATCCCAGTCAATGCAAATTCGGGACAGTCCATATTGGGGGCGGTGACTCTTAAATTCGCTATTGTGTTATAGAATGTAGTGTTATTTTCAGTAATTGTCACCAATTCTGTCCCTGAAATGAATAGGTAAAAGAGAAGTTAGCTTACTCCTTACTCCGGGCGCCACTGGCAATTCTTAAGAGTTCGCACCTGAAGCGCCGGGCAAAAGACTTACAAAAACAAAAAGCTTACTCCTAACCGTCTGAAAATATAAATAATAAAAAACTTTTTTCTTTTTTATTATAATAATTGTCATGTGACTTACACACGCGAGCAAGGTTTCAGCTCAATCGGATAACGGGAAGTGTATAAAATTTGCAAGATTTGATTACACACGGACATCGGGACAGCATGGGGATAGTAAATAAAAGCTTGTAAATAGTAGTTTCCCTATGTAGGTAGGTAATTATGATTTTTTTTTTGTAGCCTAGGACCGCGGTCACCCCATCGTCCATTGCCGAGCGTCCATTATCTATCCCCATGCTTGCTTTGACCATCCTATGTAGTTTCTGTCGAGAAGTGGGGTGTCAGGGGACTCCGGGTATGTAAGTACTATTCCCTATTCTGTACCCCGGGGTTGCCGTCGGGTTTTTATGCACGTGTCGGATACATATATTTATGTAAAATATGTAGATGATGCTTCGTCATAATTCTTTGAAATATTATTATACTTGTGGGTAAAAGTGGTTCTGTACCTATACGTTAATATTTGTAGGGTAGTTAAATATTAAAACGCACTGTCAATGTCTGCCGACTCCCACCATTGAGACTTTTATAAAAGGCAGTGTTGTAGTACGATCCTGTTCAGTTCCTGTTCAGTTTTAGTCTACGAATTTACAAGTATTGCTTAATGTATCACAAGTTATTACAGAAGTATGTACCTATACCTATGTAGGACATAGGTACTAAAGCCTAGTTCAGCAGACAATTTGTATATAAGTTAGTTTGGCTACTATATATTACGTGTCGACTGTTGTCAATCCTTGAGGAGCTTCTATACTAAGACAAGTGTATTGTATTGTTATTATGTTTAAATACTTGTAAGGTATTATAATATGACCCTACCGAGTTTCTTGCCCTTCTTCTCGGGATTCTGTGGTAATCGAATGGGCGGATTACGAATAAATACAATCAGTATTGACTTTAGTGTTTCATTGCTTAGGGGTATAGGTACCTAATAGTGTTCTTCTGCCAGATGATATCGGAGCGATACTCATCATGATTAGACATACGATTATACGATCACAAAGCTACCTATAGAGAATAGCTTTCAGCATAATCCTCTATGTGAAACCTTAGGGAGTTATGTAACATAGTTACATATTACATAGTGTGAGTATATTAGTTATTATGATGGTGTACCTGGGATCTGCTTAGGGATTTATGTGACGTAGTTAAATAGTGTAAGTATATTAATTATTATGTTGGTGGTAGTTCACCATCATCAAGATTAGGTACTTACAGAGTGTGGATGTAGGGTACTCCTCTATCTACAGTATAGTCATCCTACTAATGTAGGTACCTGGACTCTTAGGGAGTTATCTAACATAGTTACATAATACCTAGTGTGAATATATTAGTCATTATAGATCAGGTACTAAGACAGGTGTGGGTGTGAGGTACACCTCTGCCTACCCCTTGTGGGATATAGACGTGATGTATGTTTGGCTTCCTGACTAGTATAAAGCTTTGTATGTTATGTAAGACATAGAATACTATAAAGAGTAGGTAGGTAATTCAGATTATTCACCTACAAGACATCTAATTACGAATAGGCTAAAGCTTCTCTTATTCTTTATGCCACACACGAAACTAGACACTAAGCGGTTGCTAACACAGAACACAGGTTATCAAATAAAAACGTCGTAACATATACCTGGATCGTTAAAGGTCACCAATATCATATTTTTAATTTGACTAGCTTTATTGTTCAGCACGACATGTGATATTCCATCTGCATTCACTTTCACTTGCTCTATATCGTCAGTCATAGAATAAGTATTGTCAATAACGAGTACTAAACTAGATTTCTCGATACACAATGACTTGTGGACATTTTCAAATATTAATAGAATTAAGTAAAAGGATTTTAACCACATTTTGAGTTAGGTACGTATTTTTGTAATATAAAAATTTTAAGAGCCCACTAGTGTCCAACTTACTGGCTACAAGAATGGATCCCAACTATTTATTTCAACACACACCTCATGATACTTTAACAACATTTTCCTTAAAATGACTAATTAATAAATGAATCATTGCCTGATACGGTGACCTAAGTTCAGGAGGAGGAAGGAACAGAGAAACAGCTTCCCAATAAACTGCAAAATTGATACCTATTCTAGAAAATGAGATTAATATTTATTAATTCACAACACACCGCCGCCTTCATCAGCGTTCCCCGCTACCACATGCTTATGACTACTGGTGCATAAGTTAGAAACAAAACAATTTGGCTCTTGACCACTGACTAGATTAAATCTAGTTACGCGGCTGATATGACATTACACTAAAATGTTCAGTTTTTTTGCTGTAAAAGCGATCTGCTACATCAAGTTTACAAGAAGATGTTTTTACCTTTAATTTCTGTCTAATATTTAATCAAATTATATTATTAATTTCTTTTTAAACCTATTTATTTGCAATAATCACAGTATTATATTTGGATGTACCTCGGTGGCACAATGGTACTATGTACGGACTGCCACACTCGAGGTCTCGGGTTCGATTCCCGGGTCTGGTGGATAATGTATAATTCTCTTTAGAATTTTATCCAGATAATTATCCCAGAGTCTGGAACTTGTGCCCGGTAGATGGCAATAGGCTCGCCCCCTATTACATGGGACCTAACATAGCTGGCGAGATGTGGGTGTGTTTGCACACCTCTGCCTACCCCTTCGGGGAAAAAGGCGTGATGCTATATTATGTTATGTTTGTATTTGGATGTTTCTATCAACATGGTGTCTAAAGTCCGCTGATCGGTCGAACGACTGACATGAGTGTTGTCACTCTCCCTTACCATGGCGCTCGGAAGAGTTTGTCGTTATCCAATAATATCGCAGGAAATTTCAAAAAATGTGTTAATTGAACACGCGTTCGAAATTTTCTGCAATATCATTGGTTATCGACAAACTCATCCGATGCCATGCTAACAGGAATCCTGACAATTACTTTGTTATATGTCGCCATGACAACACGATGTACCAACTTAGATATCGATAAAAATTTGCAAATGCAAAGAGGTTCAATATAATCATTACTTTTCAATTAGGTTTTGGTTCAAAAGGAGGTTGTGAGGCCGCAATCCATGCGCTTGCAACATACCTTGACAGTAGCGAAGATGGAGAGGTCATCTTGAAAGTTGACCTGCAAAACGCCTTCAACTCTGTAAACAAGGACACCTTGCTGACACAGGCCAAATTAGAAACCCCCAAAATATTTAATTTTCTTTGGCAATGCTATAGTCAGCCAACAAAATTAATTTATAAAGACCACCTTTTGAATTCAGCCGTTGGATGTCAGCAAGGTGATCCGTTGGGACCAGTCATCTTCAGTTTGGCCATTAACCCAAAAATTCAAAAAATAAAATCCAAATTTAACATTTGGTATCTAGACGACGGGACTTTAGGGGGAAAAGTAGAGACAGTTTTACAAGATTTAGCCCTAATAAAGAACGAGTTTCAGTCAATTGGCTTAGAACTGAACCCGAATAAATGTGAGATTTTTATATCTGAAAACACAGATAAATTAACAACAATCTCCAAATTCAACTGTCTGGCCCCCAACATAAAAGTTTTGGACAAAACTTCTTTACGCCTCCTAGGGTCCCCGATTTTAGAAGATGGCTTTTCCACTTTTATCGAGGAAAAAATTCAAAATTTTGATCAGGTTATTGATAGTCTATGTAATATCAGTATTCATTCAGCTTTCACTATTCTTCGTTTTTGTCTTTTCGTACCCAAATTTACACATGCCCTCCGTTCAGGACAATTTTGGAAAAATGTAGAAATTTTGGGCAGACTAGACAACTTAATACAAAATTCTTTGTGTAAAATTTTAAATGTAAATATTAATAACCGGGCCTGGGTCCAAGCGTCTCTTCCAGTTCGCTTGGGCGGGCTAGGTATTCGTAGAGTCACAGATGTCAGTCTGCCAGCATTTCTGTCGTCGGTCCATAGCGCCGAAGAATTAGTCAGGAAAATTTTGTCAAATACACTGATTGATTCCGAGGTGCGATGCAAGACCGATGCCATAAATGCTTGGAGGATGTCTTGCCCCGACACTGACCTGCCCTCACGCCTAGGCTCACAGCGACTGTGGGATTCACCGCTCTGTAAATTGAGAATTAATACACTAATTGACACTTCTGTCAATATTTCAGAGCGTGCACGCCTACTAGCTGTTGGAGAATGGGAGTCAGGGTTATGGATCCAGGCGCTCCCATCGCCCAACATCGGTACAATGTTGGACGACACTACCTTCCGCATTGCCACTTGCCTTCGGCTGGGTACACCTTGTGTATCCCCGCATCATTGCACCTGTGGAGTATCCGTCGATAATCTGGGACACCATGGCCTTTCTTGTAGCAGAAGCGCAGATCGTATACCTCGGCACGCTATTCTAAACGACATAATTCGTAGGGCTCTTTCCACCGCAGGTCTTCCGGCCGTACGTGAACCAAATGGTTTAGCACGAAGCTATGGAAAGAGACCGGACGGTATGTCGTTGCTACCGTGGAAGATGGGAAGGCCTTTGGTGTGGGACGCTACATGCGTTGACACCTTAGCACCTTCACACCTTCCAAGCACATCCGGAAGTGCCGGCGCTACTGCTGCATCGGCTGAAGGCTTTAAACGGCGTAAATATGCTAACCTAGCAGGTGATTACATATTTGAGCCGTTTGGGGTTGAGACACTGGGGTCATGGGGTCCGAGTGCTCGCCGCCTTTATAGAGACATTGCTAAACGCCTAATCGATGCTTCTCAGGACCAGAAGGCTGGCTATTTTCTGGCCCAAAGAATAAGTATCGCCATCCAACGTGGCAACACAGCCAGCATTCTGGGAACCTTCCCAGTCGGCAATGACGCGGAGGATTTTTTAAATCAGTTTTTAGTTACTTTACGTAATCTTATAGTTAGTCTTATAGTTTAGTCGTTTTCTTAAGGCACCCTCACTGATGCCAACTTCTTCAGCAGCACGTCGTTGACTTTGTCCTTGTTGCATTAGTTTTTTGGCTTTTTTTATTTGTGCCTCTATGATGAGGGCCCGTTGTGGAGCTTTTCTTATGTAATTCCTCGGCATCTTTATTCTGAAAGCATAAATTACCTTTATACAACTTTTAGATATTTTCCTAGATCTTGGGGCAAAAGTTCGCAACGGTACGCGTGCGTACTTTTATGCACGCCCTCTTACCCCAATTGACAAATTTTTTAAATGATTGGACACAACACACGAGTTCATTAACTTTTAAAAATATTAATGATGTACATAAAAACTATAGTAAATGTATAATACAAACCAACTTGCAAAACACTAACAATATAACTTCGACACACCTTTTCCTAGCCCAAATACGAACGAATTTATTGCACCACACGTGTTCGGCGACCTGTCGCAACGAGTACTGATTTTGCGCGGGTGCGTGGTTCCGAAGCGGCGCGCGGCGACTACAGCACCGCCTAATTTTGTAAACATACCGTAAAATGGGGTGACTTTAGAACGATGGGGTGACTTTGATGATAACATAAAAAAATTACTTTTACCTGAATATCTCATGAAATATCCGAACGCGTCCTAATTTTTTTGGTGTTCGTAGAACTGATATTTCAGCCATAATTGTCATTCATTCCCAAAGCGCAGACGCATCAAAGAACGTGGCAAAGAATTCTCGAAGTTACATCCAGTTCATGTAAGTAAATCATGGTCATAATAACTTATAATATACCCAAATAACTACTTTTATTTTCTTTTTGAGCTTTATACATTTCATGGTTTATGGTGATTATGTTCCGAATTTCACATATTTAACTTTTGCAAGATTTTTGAAGTTATTGTTGTTAAAGTTATTGGGGTTACTTTGATAATTTCAACAGGGCGATATTGATAGAATTCAAAGTTACTCCGTTGCATGCCGCTTTCGATTTGTACAGGTTTTATTTTGCTTATCAAAGTCACCTCTTTACAGGAATAAACATGGTGCGAAATTACAAAGAAAAGCCGGGCTCAAGAAATTACAAAAGTTACACTGCAGAACAGCTAGAGGAAGCTGTCGAAAAAATAACCAAATAAAACGTCAGACTTTTTTTTTATTCCGCGAGACTATACTATATAGCCGCGGGCGTCTCTGGTGACACTGAGGGCATTTCCAGTGGCGCCCGGCGGTTGGGTTTTATCCCGCGTCGGTGAGTGAATCTTGCGGGACCTTTGCCTCACAGCACGCAACCCTTCTAGCCTGCTTCTGTAAGGACGGCGTGTGACTATCCCGCCGTCCTCAGGCCCCGATCATGGAGGTCGATGGTCCTAGGCGTAGATGAGTCTGCGGCGCCCTGGCCGCTGACTGCGAAACTCAGCGGGGAGGGTACGCTCCCTCTCCCTCTCGGCCGCCTCCTTCGCGAGCATGACTTGCTTGCTCGTAGAAGGACACGGCTGCGTTCCACCTACTCGCACTGGAGACCATGGCTTGGAGCATGGTTTCCAGCGAGAGGATAAAACGTCTGACTTGTTAAGATTACAAAAAAAAGATATTTTAAAGTTTAAAAATAATCTAATTTCTGAAAATTATAAAGAGTCTGATATTTGAAGTTTGTGATAATATTTTTAGTATTTTGGTTACGTTTTAAATATTTTATAAAACTATAAAGGTACATACTACCTAAATAAATATTTCTCTAAAATAAAACTTGTTATTTGAATGTTGATTTAACCTTAAATATCCTCCTCCTAACTGTCCTCCTCACTAATCAAATTAGCCCCCGTAATCAATGTCACCCCAAATTAATTGAACTATTAATAACTCCTAAAGTATTGATTGAAAAAAAGTGTTTTTCTATGATTTGCTCCTTTTACGGGTTACTTTCAAATACGATTGAAAAAGCAGGTGGTATTAAAGTGACCCCATTATTAAAGCTGGTCAGTTTGAAGTTGATAACCGACATTTAAATTTTTTTCTGCAAAACGGTTACCCTTTTATTTTTTTTTAGAGTTTGTATGTACTGAACTCAAAAAACCGATCTTTCAGTTTTTTTTACTAAGCTGTTGTCTCAAATTAAAAAGAAATAGAGAACGATTTATTCCTAAACTTAATCAAAGCCACCCCATTTTACGGTATCCCTCAGCCCTCGCCCCCGCTGTCGGAGATCACGCCACTGCGTACCTTTAGTCCTTTACCTACCGCGTTCTCTTACCCCGAATGACTACGCACTCGGAAGTATTTCCTGCGACGTTGGCGGCCACCACTGTAGAGTCTGTCTGGGATACAATACCTACCTATAAAGTAGGTATAGATAGACCACTAAAACTACGCATTTTAACATTTCCACCATTTTATGAAAAGACACGGCACTTCACACGTCATTAGATTGCACCTCACCGTCATTACAGAAGCAGGCTAGAAGTGTGCGTGCGTAGTTTCACCCCACACACGCCTTTACTCACCGACGCGGGATAAAACCCGACCCCAAAGATGCGGGGCAAAACCTGACCAGCACGCAGCGGCCACACAGGTGGCCAAAGTCCGCCGGGCGCCAATGGAAATTCATCCTAGTGCTAACCAGAGGCGCTAGGCAATGGACGTAGGTGCGGCCGCGCCCTTTTGCAACTGAATCTTCAGAAATCCACTTTAAGAATTTAAGTTTCATCGAATGATACGAAAGAACTATACCTACCTATCAAACTCTAAACAAAACATACACCTATAAGTTGGCATCAAATATTTACTTAAGTTTTTTTCTGCTTGGGGTAGTTAAAGTAGGTACGATATATTTTATTTTTTAAACTGCTTCGGTGGCGTAGTCGGTAGTGCACCCGCTTTCGACGCCAGTCTCGGGTTCGATTCCTGGTCGGGACAAACTTTGTGTGATGACATATACGTTTGTGCCAAAGTCTGGATATTTCCTAGTAATGTATTTAAAAAGTACAAAAAAAGTGCTTAGTTTAAGACTATATGGCATTGTGTGAATTGTCCTAACATATATATTATATATATATATATATATATATATATAATAATATATTATATGTTAACGGTATATATATATATATATATATATTGGGTAAGCAAATAAACTTTATTATTATTAAAAAACTTTATTTTGACATAAATTTTTATTGATTTATACGAGTATTCGTAGTATTCCCGTATTATTCATACACACTACAATAATGAACAACCATTTTGAATACATAATAATATATGTAGCTAATAAAATACCACGTTTTTACAATCAAAATAATATTCAAAATACAAACATTGTGCGTCGCACTAACCCTAAGATTGTCCACTGGCAGCGCGTATGTGTGTCAACCGTACGTACGTGTAGTTTCGCAGCGTACGCAACAAGCGGCCAGTGGACATCCACACATGCCCCGCGTGCCAGTGCAGTGGTGCGACCGAATAAAACATTTGTTTTATTCTGTTAATCTGTACTGCCGTCGCGTCATCCCGGTTGCCATACGAACTTCTATGACAGTCGTTAGGGGTGATTGTGAGGAACACAGAACTTCGATTTGGAAAGCCGATCCAACTGGGTTGGGTAAAGGGTCCAGGTCGCAAGTCATCCGCACCAACACGCGGTGCACCTGCTGACATATGGATTGGACTCTGGCGAATATACCTACCCAAAGTGTTCAGAACCGGCAATACGCTCGCTCCCTACCACGTGGGACCAGCAAAGTGTCTAGCGGCAAAATGTAGGCATCCTACTAATATTATAAACGCGAAAGTTTGTGAGTATGTAAGTATGTATGGATGGATGGATGTTTGTTACTCTTTCACGTAAAAACTACTGAATGGATTTTAATGAAACTTTACAATAATATAGCTTATAAATCAGAATAACACATAGGCTACAATTTATAAAGATATTGTGTGAAATGTTCAAAATATGACGCGGCGCGACGGGAACGGGAAAAAATCCAAATTACCATGCGGACGAAGTCGCGGGCGACCACTAGTAATACATACTTATGTATGACCCTTGCCCGGTTAGAGGCATGACTTTGTCTTATTTGTAATTATTAAAATGTATTACCTAGTAAGTATATAAATAAATAATATTAAAATGTATTATATTTAGGTACGTACCTAACGTACCTAAATATAATGTTGATAAATGACTATTAAGTTTAATTAACCACAGAATAGGCAATAATTCTTACATCCTACGTACGTATAGTTTATCGTGTATTAAAAATATTCAGTACAACTATTGAACCGCAAAATTTATATTATACATTGTAATGAGTCTATTTTAAATATTACCTACACAGTGACATAAACAACAGTCTGTTGTCAATTATAATTTTGTTGCTATTTGAAAACGTGTAGTGATCATAGGAAACTTTGTTAATTTCATATTGGCATTGATTCAAAGTACCTTTTTAATATTTTGTTTTTAAGTGTTATTCTTTATAAGTAGAAACTAAATATATACCTAACTACTGACACGAATTCCACCCTGAATACCCACACAGGTAACTACGAGTACCTAAACTGATGAGATGATATTTGAACGACTCACCTACTACTTCGACATATAATTAACATAACAGAGGTGATGCTGGTTTTTTATATTGGAGTTTTTATTTTTTCTGGTTCTGTACCTGCGGCTGGGAGTGAATCAGGCGACTGTGGTAGACCTCGACACGGGATCTCCTAGTGAGGACTGTTCAGTTATAATTGCATTATGTTACGCACCAATCAAGCCGAGCTTGCTACTTATCTGTTGTTCTTACTGTTACTTAGTGCACTTACTATTTTAAGTTGTACAGTTTGGTGTTTTTGTAATATATGTGATAACAGCGATAAATAAATAAAATAAAAAATAAAAAGGTACCTACTGATGCCCCACCCAGATCTATGGTAGGCATCTACATACGGGTACATGCAAACATAACCTAAATCCCTTAGGGTGTAGTCCAGAAGTTTTGTAGGTTCCACAAAAGAAAATCAATAACAATTCTGTAGCCTAATTCCAGCAGCCAGGAATGATGTAAAATTGCGGTCCAGTGAAACGAGAAGTTATTCCGCTACCCGTACTATAATATCTCCGGTAGGTACCTAACCCGACATACTCCCTGCATCAAGTAGGTACCTAAGTATTTTCCAGCATGAATGGATGCTAGTAAGTTTTGACTGGGACTGACAAACGAATAAATTCTTCCATACTGGCCTGGGAGCGAAGGAAAAACCTAGAATAGCCCAGCCCCAACACTACTCGGGGTGTCGTAGAAATCGACTGAGGGAGATGGTCCGGTGAACCATAACCAGCACTACAGGGCACCTATCAGGCGGAGGACAAACCGCCCACAATAGCATTGCCAAGGAGGGTTGACGTCAGGCAGGCGGCCGGTTGTAAAAAAAAAACCATAGCCAAAACCATTTTGCAACATGCAGTGAGCAATAATAGATAGAGAAATAGGGCTAGGGCGTACCCCACAGGCGACGCGCAGGGACAGCACCCGATACCTGGGGGAAATGGACAAGGGTTGTCGCATCGGGGGTGGATGCCACGTAAGACGCAAGCCCATCGCGAAAGAGAAGTAAGACTGAGGTATGCAAGTTGGAATGTTGGCTCTATGACTGGGAAAGGAAGAGAATTGGCCGATTAGTTTAGGAGGAGAAGAATAAATGTGGCATGTTTGCAGGAGACTAAGTGAAAGGGTGCAAGTGCTAGAGAGATTGGTGAAGGATATAAGTTATATGACATTGGGAGTTACATGGAAAAAGGAATGGACTTGGTCTAGTACTGGATGGTAACCTGAAAGAATGCGCGTTGTATGTGAAAAGAGTAAACGACAGTATAATAGTTTTGAAAGTAGTATGCGAGAGTATGGTTCTAAATGTGATCAGCGTCTATGTACCACAGAGCGGATGTGATGACAGAGAGAAATAATTGTTTTGGGAGGAATTTGATAGATGCTCATAATTAGTATACCAGAAAGTGAAGAAATATACATATAGGAGGTGATTTTAATGGACATGTAGGAAGAGTAAATGATGATTATGAAAGAGTGCATGTAGGATGGGGATACAGAACCCGAAACAGTGACGGTGAAACACTACTGCAGCTTACTTCCTCCCTTAACCTTGTCATAGTGAACACGTGGTTTCGTAAACAGGACTCACACCTAATCACTTATAAAAGTGGTGTTCATTTTACTCTATCGATCGACTATTTCCTAATCCGGAGGACTAGGTTGGTCTGTGTCAAAGACTGTAAGGTGCTGCCGGGAGAAGGGGTAGTGAAGCAACCTAAGCAGTTAATAATGGACTTAAAGACGAAAGTAGTCTAACAAAAAGGCAAAAACCACCCCTCTCCTAGAATTAAGTGGTGGTTGATAGAGAAGAAAGAATATGCAAGTGAATAAATTGATAGAATGAGAGATATGGTGGATAAATCAGTATTCGAATGTTGGAATGAAATGGCGAGTAGTAGTCAGGAAAGTAAAAGAAGTGTTTGGAGAAACGAAAGGTAAAGGTGTACTTATAAGGATACATGGTAGTGGAACAGAGAGGTACCCAGAACGGTTTGTGGTGGGTCTTGAAAGAGATAAGTGTGCCTGGGAAGTATATAGAGTTACTCTGCGCGATGTATTGTCGAAAGAAAACCTACGTACGAACTGCTACTGGCAACACCGACGAGTTCAGTGTGGCGGTAGGCTTGCAACAGGGCTCGGCGCTAAGCCCATATCTCTTCCTGCTGCTAATGGATGCTTTGACATCGGAGATACAGGAAGAGACCTCCTGGTGTATGCTATTTGGCGATGACATTGTACTCGTTGGTGAAGACAGACCTGAGGGTGTAGATTGGAAAAATGGCAGTGTAATCTGGAGAGTGTAGGCTTGAAAATCAGTAGAACCAAAACTGAGTACATGTTTTTTGATTTCGACGGTCTCTCCAGTTCTACACCCATAGTGCTAGACGACGCAGCAATACCAGTTTGCTTCAGTTTCCGGTATGTACCTCGGCTCTCTTATCCAGGATGATGGGAAATCGATGGTATAGTGAAGCACAGAATTGACGCAGTTTGGATGAAATGACGGCAGGTCAAAGTGCACTATTTGCGACCCTCTATTTCTCCCGAAACTTAAAGGGAAAATTTACAAGACTGTCGTCAGACCTGCCGTCCAGTATGGACTGTCTCAGGCTTTGCCTTAAAAGCGACGGATGAAAGATGCATGTAGCGGAGATACGAATGTTAAGATGGATGTGTGGTATGACAAGAATGGATAAGGTAAGGAACGAGTATATTAGAGGAAGTTTGAGAGTTGCGCAGTGAACGGAAAATTGAGAAGCGAGCGGCTGTCATGGTATGGACATCTATATATAGAAATGGGGAATGTAATTTTTATTCCCCCTTATCTCTCGAGAACTGCTTATGCTCCAATGATGGTTGACCACTCTATGGATAGCCCTCGATCGAAAATTTGACCTAGCCCTAAGGGGTCAAACGTTATAGGCCAACACCTATGGCATGGTGCGGCGCGAAGCACCGCGCCACCGTACTATTGTTATGTTCTCATAGGAGAGCAAAGAGAGGAAAGCGATGTCGTAAGAAAAGTGCCACGTATGACTATAGAGGGTTTAAGAAGTAGAGGTAGGCCAAAGAAAAGATGGATGGAAGGTGTGAAAGAGGATATGACAAGGAGAGGAGTAACTGAAGAGATGACGTCTGACAGGGATGTGTGGAGAAGAAAGACTTGTTGCGCCGACCCCAAATAATGGGGATAAGGGCAGGTAGATGATGACTGACAATCGAATAAAGAGAATGGGTATATAAAATACCTAGTAGGGTACCCCAACCTCAAGCAATAACTCCGCTTAACAAAGTAGAGACCCACGTGCGACATTCAAATGTCAGAAGAGCAGTCATTTATGTTAAGAGGTGGATCTGAAGGAGGCCGAGGGTTATATTTTAAGAAAAATTCAAAATTTTATTTGCTATTTATTTACTGTACTTTCACATAAATCTTGATATTATCCTTGCCGATTTCATTTTCCGCAATACACATGTACCATCCCTCATTGTCGTGACGTAGGTTTGTCATGTGCAAGAAGATGGAGCCATTGCCGCTGTGGAAATTATATTACATTCAGCAAACAGCAAATATAAAAAGTATTATTAGATTGGGTAATAGGGTACCTTTACTGTCATGCTTTTTTCAACTGCGTGCAGATCTCGCCCGCAATGCCTGCCGATGTCAACGTCAATCAGTTCGCGACTAGCCCCGCTAACATAGCAATAAGCGTGCGGACGTCCCGCGCGATTTGTAACGCATTTTATTATTGTATGAATTTTGACATTGACATCGACCCGCACGCTTGACAGGAAAAGCGCTCATAAGGAGTCCTATATATAGGTGCTAAGTCCTACCAACATGTCCAGGGCCCGAGTCATCCGGACCTGCACGTGGTGCACCTGCTGGACGAGGTTCTGTCAACACTACTCGAGTGCCCAGAAACGAAAATAACCTTGGCTCCTATTACATGAGACGTACAATGACTGGCGAAATATGGGTGTAATGAACGCCTCTGTCCACCGTTTGGAAATAAAGACGTGATTTTATGTTTATATATATACTACTATACTAGCGGATGCCCGCGGCTTTGCCGCTTGAAATATTATACAACATGAAATTACCATCATTTAAAAAAAATATTTTGGACTCAGTTTCGATAACAGAACCGACTGGAATTATTACTTTGAAAAACAAACACATTTTTTTTGATAAAATTCTTAAAATTGATGTCGGTTCTGCTATCGAAGCTGAGACCGAAATATATTTTTTTTAACATTGGACTTCACGGTGTATATACCTTCCTCGAGAGCCAGTCTATCCATTGGTGAAAACTGCAACAAAAGCCGTTGCGTTAGTTTTAAATATCTAAGCATACATACGGACGGACAGACAGCGGAAGCAACTTTGTTTTATACTACGAGTATGTTATATGATATTATGTAGATTGAAGATTCTACCTTCGCAATGTGCTTGTAATTGAGTCGACAGCTATGAACTGCCATTTGGTCGCCGGTACAGGATTACCAACGACAATATTGCATGCTAAATGAATAGCTCCTCCAGCTCGTACTGTCACTGTGTCGGATTTTGGTGCTTGTATGTAAGGTTTGACTGTAAAGTAATTCAGTTTTACATTGCACAATAAAAAATATTTCTGCTTCGTTTTATCGAACATCGCATAAAATTTGGACGACCTAGGTGGTATAAACGGTTGAGTGTGTCAGACTACGACCTGTGTCAGACCACTACCTACTTCAGAGATCCCAGGTTCGCGCCGGGATTAGCCTGTGACCACGACCGGTGTAACGTGGTCGAAATGTCAGACGTCAGGAATATGTAAAAATGCTGCGAATCTAGTTCCGTGCTGCGGGGCCTTTGCCCCACAGCATGCAACCAGATTCGGGGATAAAACCCTACCCCAACGACGCGGGATTCTCATCCCGACCAAACCCCCGTAGAGACCACATAGGTGGTCAAAGTCCGCCGGGCGCCACTGGAAATACCTTCTGCGTGTGAACCAGAGACGCCCAGTAACGGATGTGAAAGCGGCGTTAAAAGATGCAACTCGGTCGAAACGTCAGGTACATGACCTACGCGTTTAAGTCCCACGACTTTTAAGTAGGTAACAATAATGAATTAAGCATAGGAATGTTAAAAATTGTTGACTGACCTAATACTTTTACGGTAATTATTTTCATAGACCTGCCCAAATTATTTTGGGCCACACAGTGATAATCCCCGGAATCCTGCCCCGTCGCTTTAAACCTGAAATTTAGATAGAATAATTTACAAATCAGCAGGCATTAAAGAAGGGTATTCATGTTTGTTCGTCTGGTCGTGGATACCCTCTCGCTGTAGACCATGCTTCAAGCCATGGTCTCTAGCGAGAGCCAGTGGAACGCGGCCGTTTCCTTTTGCGAGCAGGTTATGCTCGTGAAGGAGGCGGCCGGTAGGGTGAGGGAGCGTATCCTCCCCGCTGAGTTCCGAAGTGTGCGGCGAGGGCGCCGCAGACGTGACTACGCTCAGGACCATCGACCTCCATGATCGGGGCCTGAGGACGATGGATTAGCAACCCACCGTCCTTACAGAAGCAGATTAGAAGGGCTGCGTGATGTGGGGCTTCACCCCACACACGTCTTCACTCACCGACGCGGGATAAAACCCGACCCCAAAGATGCGGGGTAACACCCAACCACCACGCAGTGGCCACACCGGTGGCCAAGGTCCGCCGGGCGCCACTGGGAATTCTCTCAGTGTCTACCGGAGGCGCTCGGCAATGGACGTTGGTGCGGCCACGGCCCAGGGCAGCGGATAAAAAAAAATTGTTTTGGCCTATAACTTTTGACCCCTTAGGCTAAAAGGGCTAAAAGGGTCGGGCTAAAAGGTCAGATTCAATCACCGATGCGGGATAAAACCCAACCCCGACCACGCGGGATGAAACCCGACCAAACCCTCGAAGAGTCCACACAGGTGGCCAAAGTCCGCCGGGCTTCATTGGAAATTCCTTGCGTGTTCACCAGAAGCGCTTGGCAATGGACGTACGAGCGGCCGCGCCTTAGGCAGCGGAAACTTAAAAAAAAACAATGGCTCTCACATTTAACATTATTGGCCACGAATTACGTGGACCACTCATAATTATTATGAGTGGTCCACGTAATTCGTACTAATCTATTAATCACTACAGTCCGTGAGTCACAGAGTAGAAGAATTAATATCTACCACAAATCCACTAATAAAACAGTGGAAATGGTGTGTATTAACCTCCTTATTCATGTAACGCCATCTCGTAGCGAGTAATAAGACTACCAAACTCGGCGCCATCTAGTAGCAAATCGCAGTACTACTACGTAACGTCTTTCGGGAATGTTCTGTCAAGGTACTTCTATGTAACGTGTTATCTAGAAGCATCTCGAAGGTGTGGAATGTTCGCGATATTTCTTCCGTGAAAATTCCAGAGTAATCTAGAGTAATGACCGCACTATAAAGGCGGAGCACTTCGGTGGCGGATCATCAGTATTTCCAGAGCGATAATACGAGTTATACCTGCGAGTTCAAGTGCGATTAAAAGTGTTTAGTGAAGCTTTATAGTGAAGTGTAAATTAGTGGTGTAATAAATAAAGTGTTTTGTGGTAGTTTGATCGGCATTTTCCATTCCGTAGAACCCCGGCTCGTAACAATTGGTGTCAGAATTGGGGATTTGGACAATGCCGGTGTTACCGAAAGAAGACACAGAGGGCGTCCGTACCAGGGGTCAGCGCCAGCAGGCGTTGGACAGCAGGCGCTTCGGAGGTAATACGCCGGAGAGGTTGGGTGGTCAGGAGCAGCCAACGGTGGAAGCAGGCCCGCCCACGGTATCTCCAGCGCCAGCACCTCCAGACTTTGCTGCGCTGATGGCGATGCTACAGGAGCAAGCCCGTCGCCAGGAGGAGCAGGCCCGCCACCAGGAGGAGCAAGCCCGTCGCCAGGAGGAGCAGGCCCGCCACCAGGAGGAGCAAGCCCGCCGGTTGGAAGAACAGTTGCTGCGGGACAAGGAGGAGCAGGCACGCCGCCAGGAGGAGCAGGCACGCCGCCAGGAGGAGCAGGCACGCCGCCAGGAGGAGCAGGCCCGCCGGTTGGAAGAACAGCTACTGCGTGACAAGGAGGAGCAGGCACGCCGCCAGGAGGAGCAGGCCCGCCGGTTGGAAGAACAGCTGCTGCGTGACAAGGAGGAGCAGGCACGCCGCCAGGAGGAACAGACGCTCCTCATGAAAGATCTTCGAGCGACTTTTGGCAAGGAGATGAATGTGATGAAGGATCAAGTTCATCATGTTGAGAACCGCATCACGGAAGCCGAAACTCGGATTGAAGATGTAAAAAACCAGATTACAGATGTGAGGAAAGAGCTGGGAAATCTGAAAGCTGGAGATGGGATTGCGACTTCCTTACCTGCCGTACCTTCAGCGCGTGGATTTAAAGTACCGCCATTCGATGGGACATCTTCATGGTCAGCCTATAAAAAGCAGTTTGAAGCCGTTAAGAAGGCAAACGGGTGGAGCAAAGCCCAGGCCATGACTGCGCTTACATTGGGTTTGCGAGACAAGGCGTTAACCATCCTAGAAGCTCTCGGAGACGATGTTTCCTACGAGCAGCTACTAGAAGCCTTGGAAACCAGATACGGTGACGCTCACCTGGAACACGTGTATCGTGCGCAGCTGAAGGATCGTGTCCAGCGCTCTGGTGAAAACTTGCAACAGTGGGCCCTGGAAGTTGAGAAGCTGGTACGGAAGGCATACCAGTCGGTACCTGCGCTCATCGATGGGAATCTGGTGCAAGTATTCATCGACGGCATCCACGACCTGGAAGTAAGGGCCGCTGTCAGACTCGGGCACCATGAGACTCTCAAAGACGCCTTGGCTCATGCTTTGGAGGTCGAAGCCGTACGGAAGGATCATCGATCTCACCGTGTCAGGGAAGTTGTAGCATCACCGGCTCGCGACCGTTTCACGAGGTATAGCCCTAGGTGCTACACATGTGGTGAGAGGGGCCACCTTCGATCCAGTTGCCCAAAGCGGACTGCTGAAAGAGAAGAAAGTCGTTCCCAAGAGGATAGGGTGGCTAATGTCACCGCCCAGCAACAGGAGGGAAACGAATAAATGCCAGGACTGCGGGGCGGGTGCTGGCTGATTTTAAAAGAGCCCCAAGGGTTTCGATCTCACAAACCCAGGATGGGAACAGCCTGATCATCAAGGGCGAGGTAAATGGAACACCATGCAAGCTGACAATAGATACTGGAGCATCTCGCACGGTTGTCAGTTCCCGACTTGCAAATCGGTTCCTTGGGGACTCTGCAAACCGTGACCGCATCAACTTGGTAACGGCCACGGGTCAGCGCATACCCGTCCGAGGAGAGAAAGAGATGCAGTTAAAGTTGGGCAATGGAATTTACCTGCATAATGTCATCGTGGCTGACATAATGGACGACTGCATTCTGGGCTTAGACTTTATGAGGAAGAACTCTTGTGAGATCGACGTCAAGCAAGGAGCGATGAAATGTGGTCAAGAGGAACTCTTCATGGAAGGAGCGTTATCAGGAAAAGTGTACAGCTTGAAGAAGGTCGTGCTTCCTGCCAGATCAGAAACGACTGTACCAGTTAGTCTCCCTCAGAATTCTGGGCGAACACATCGATGTGTACTCATAGAAGGGATATGCAATGAACTTCCATGGAAAATGGCCCGAACTCTGGTAAGAGCCAATGAAGCCTCAGTGGTACGTGTGCTGAACCTTAGTGATAAGGAACACGTGATAGAAAAGAGCACATTGATTGGCACTTGCGAAGAAGTAGATTGGATGCGCCGATGCCAAGAGTTGAGTACTGGGAACATCGTCAACAAGGACGCTAGAAACAACGTGTTGACACTTTTAGAAGACTGTCGTAACATCTTAACGAAGAATGAAATGGACAAGGCTAAGAAGATGTTACTCAAGTACGCCGATATTTTCGCTTCGAGTGATGCTGACATTGGGAAGACTGGATTGGTTCAGCATAGAATCAATACAGGAAATGAGGCACCCATCCGTCAGCGACCAAGGAGACTGCCAGTAGCACGAGAAAAGGAAGTTGAGACCATGATTGAAGGAATGGTAAAAGATGGTGTGATAGAACCATCGTCAAGTCCATGGTGCTCACCTGTAGTGCTGGTGAGGAAGAAAGATGGCAGTATGCGGTTTTGTGTCGACTATCGTCGTCTGAACGACGTTACGAAAAAGGACAGCTACCCTTTACCAAGGATCGATGACACGTTGGACATGCTGACAGGGGTGAAGTGGTTTAGCACGCTAGACCTGAAAAGTGGCTACTGGCAAGTTGAAATCGATCCGAAGGATAAAGAGAAGACTGCATTTTCCACAGGAAAGGGTTTGTGGCAGTTTAAAGTTATGCCATTTGGTTTATGCAACGCCCCGGCTACTTTTGAAAGATTAATGGAAATTGTACTCGCCGGATTGACTGGGGACGCCTGTCTTCTCTATCTAGATGACATTATCATCGTGGGCCGTACGTTAGAAGAGCATCTTCAAAACCTGGAACGCGTGCTTGTAAAGATCCGAAGCGCGAACCTGAAGCTCAGCCCGAAGAAGTGCTCATTCCTCAAACGGCAAGTAAGCTTCCTAGGCTACGTAGTGTCTGAAGATGGTATCCGCACGGATCCAGAGAAAATCATCGCCGTCAAGGATTGGCCGGTTCCAAAGGATAAGACGCAGGTCAGAGCATTTTTGGGTTTGTGCTCATACTACCGGCGATTCGTCCAGAACTTTGCGGATATTGCCAAGCCCTTACACAAGCTCACGGAGGAGAAGCGACAATTCTGCTGGGACGGAAGCTGCGGCATCGCATTCCAGGAGCTAAAGAATCGTCTGTGCAATACACCTATTTTGGGTTATCCTGATGCGGAAAATGAATTTATAGTATAGGAGATCGAGAGGTCGTTATAGCCTACTTCAGCAAATCCTTATCGAAACCTGAAAGGAATTATTGCGTCACGAGGAGAGAATTACTCGCCGTGGTGAAGACATTGCAGCATTTCAGCAAATATTTACTAGGGCGAAAATTCCTTATACGTACCGACCATGCTGCATTGAAGTGGCTATTACAATTTAAGAATCCAGAAGGACAAGTCGCCAGATGGATTGAGCTATTACAGGAATATGACTTTGTAATCGAACATCGCAGTGGGAGATCCCATGGCAACGCAGACGCATTGTCAAGAAGACCTTGCCCTGAAGACTGTAAGCACTGTGCCAAACAGGAGATAAAGGAAGCCATACCTGTGAAGATGCTTAAAACGGATCTGAGCGACGAATGGAAAGAAAGCCTACAACATGCTCAACAGGACGACGCAGACATCAAGCCAATATTTGAGTGGATTAAAGCAAGTGCTCCTAAACCCATGTGGAGTGACGTCGCTTCAATGAGTTCAATCACAAAAAGTTATTGGGCGCAATGGGACAGTTTAGTTATTCAGGATGGAGTATTGTGCCGCAAATGGGAAAATGCTCGAGGAGACAGCTGTCATTTGCAAATGGTCGTCCCTAAAGTTAAGGTCCCAGATGTGCTACAGCTCTACCATAATGGATGTTCAGGGGGCCATATGGGAGTAAAAAGGACTCTGTTGAAGATACGTGAGCGGTTTTACTGGATCCACTGTCGCGACGACGTTGAGGACTGGTGTCGCAAATGTACGAGTTGTGCTGCTGTGAAAGGACACGGATACACGGAGCAGAGGTGCACTGAAACTGTATAACGTTGGGGCACCATGGGAAAGGATAGCCCTAGATGTTGCGGGACCGTTTCCTGAAAGTGAAAGCGGAAACAAGTACTTCATGGTTGTGATGGATTATTTCACGAAGTGGCCAGAAGTCTTCGCTATACCTAATCAAGAAGCTACTACGGTGGCAGATAAATTAGTTCACGAAGTCTTCTATCGTTTCGGGGTGCCTCTAGAAATCCATAGCGATCAAGGAAGAAATTTTGAATCTCAGGTGTTCCAGGAAATGTGTCGGGTCATGGGTACTCACAAAACCAGAACGACCTCTTACCACCCGCAGTCAGATGGAATGGTGGAGCGATTTAATAAGACATTGGAGAGATATCTGGCAAAAGTTGTGGAAAGCAGGCAAAAAGATTGGGACAAGCACATCCAACCGTTTCTTTTGTCTTACCGAAGTGCGGTTCACGAAAGCACGTCAGTGACACCAGCTTATGCGAACTTTGGAAGAGAATTACGGTTGCCTGCCGACTTACTAACCGGTATACCACCAGACGCTCCACGCAATATCACTGATTATGCGAATGACTTGCGCAGCAGGATGAATGACATTTATGAGCATGTCAGACAATCAGGTCAACAAATGTCTGAAAAGATGAAGACCCGTTACGACCGAAAGACAAACAATAAGAGCTTCGATGAAGGTTCGTTAGTGTGGTTACATAACCCAGTCCGCAGTAAAGGGAAGTCTCCTAAGCTGCAAGCTAAATGGGATGGACCATACCGAGTTGTGACCAAGATTAACGATGTCACTTACCGAATACGGAAGAAGTGCGCCAAAGATAGTTCATGTGGATCGATTGGCGCGATATTATGGGCCTGACAATGCTCGGGACGAGCATGTCTTAGGAGGGGGCAGTGTAACGCCATCTCGTAGCGAGTAATAAGACTACCAAACTCGGCGCCATCTAGTAGCAAATCGCAGTACTACTACGTAACGTCTTTCGGGAATGTTCTGTCAAGGTACTTCTATGTAACGTGTTATCTAGAAGCATCTCGAAGGTGTGGAATGTTCGCGATATTTCTTCCGTGAAAATTCCAGAGTAATCTAGAGTAATGACCGCACTATAAAGGCGGAGCACTTCGGTGGCGGATCATCAGTATTTCCAGAGCGATAATACGAGTTATACCTGCGAGTTCAAGTGCGATTAAAAGTGTTTAGTGAAGCTTTATAGTGAAGTGTAAATTAGTGGTGTAATAAATAAAGTGTTTTGTGGTAGTTTGATCGGCATTTTCCATTCCGTAGAACCCCGGCTCGTAACATTCATAATGAAACGCCATTAACGGCTAAAAACTTTATTATGTGATCTAGTAAGTATGCTTATAATCGGCATGTCTGTGTTTGCGAATGAAACGTGTTTCTTTCTTTCTTCTACATGTATTAGTTAAAAATCTCGGAACCCTTATAGTTTGTCATGTCCGTCCGTCCGTCAGTCCTCGGCTTTCCTCGCAAATGGTTTGTGCTACAAAGATGAAATTTTGCACTGCTATGTGTATTTATTATTCTGACCAAGTGCTATAATAAAATTATGTTTTTTTTTTCTGGGCTACGTCCCCTACAAGTGGGGAGGATTTGTTTTTCTCGCGTCTACTCCATCGTGTGGAGTATCATTAGATAGATATTTTTTTTAAATTTGGAGGTTGCTAAGACAATTTTTTGATTTAGGGGCCGTCTGCGAGATATTCAACTTAAAACATCAACTTAAGAAAAAAAAATTATAATGGTGGATATTTATAATGAACTGGAAAACTATAACGGACCAGATGAATTTGTTAGTTTAGAAGTTCTAGAGCTTATAATGGGTAACTACGGAACCCTATATTATGACACGCACTTGGCGGGTTTTTACTACTTGGTATTATAAAAAAACCGGCCTAGTGCGCCTCCGACCACGCATATAATAGGGTTCCGTAGTCACACATAATAACCTCTATAACTCCTGAACCAACAGAGTTATCTGATCCGTTATAGTTTTCCTTCAAAGTTGATTAAATAGGACTACCATCACGAATATTTTCAGATTTTTCGAGCTAGCCGTTTAGATTTTAGAGGAGGGACGCTCTAAGATTACTAAAAAAATGAGCTATAAAGTTGAATATCTCGCAAACGTACAAAACAATACTTAAATAAAAGAATCGTCTTAGCAAACTCTTAATATTTTTGAAAGACCTATCTAATAATACCCCACACTCCGGGATAGACGCAAAAAAAAACCCAAAAATTTTTTTAGATAATGTTTTTAGCACTTTATTTGTCAACGTAGTAAATGTATATATCCCTGCAAGGTTTCATGTTTCTAGCACTCACCGTTTAGTAGGAAAGCCGAGTACAGATGGACGGACGGACAAACATGACGAAACTATAAGGGTTCCGAAACTTGAAGTACGGAACCCTAAAAATCAAGATTTTCACATGATTATCACATACATATTATAGAGCTAGGTATTACCTGTGGACATGATATTCATCTGTTACATGACTATAGTCTAGCGCAACCATGACGTCATCTTGAGTTTTCTCCCACCAAACCTCTGCAGCTGGTGAAGCATTTACAGCACAGTCAAGTGCCACGTCATCGTCTTCTTTGACCACCAGTACTTTAGTCTCGTTATCCAATATTATTGGCGAAACTAAAAGAAGTTGGTAAAACCTGGGTGTTTAAAATGCATTCACCTGTTTCACTACGGAAACATGTTTCGTAATCAATCTCGAATAAATCATTAAACATAATATGGATGAAAATTAGCACATAGATAATTTTCATGGATAGTGGAAGGAAAAGAGAGGGGGCTGGTGGTCTAGTGCTAACCGAGTAGGTTAACACATTGCAAAGGTTAAGCAACATCTAGCCAGGGCGGACTTAGAATGAGTGACATTGAAACCCCTCCGTTCCTCGGAGAGCACGTTAAGTCGTCGGTCCCGGTTGTCATACGAATATCTATGGCAGTTGTTACGGGTATTTGGAGCCCTAAAACAAAATCCGACTAGTCTAACTACAGAGCTTCGATATCGCCCATGGGTTGTGGAGGTCAGATGGCAGTCGCTCCACGAAAAAATATGGAAGTTTAGTTAGTAAGTCAGTAGTCAGTATCGCTGTTAGACTGGAAAGCCGAACCCAATTGTGTTGGGAAAAGGCTCAGTGGATGGCGACGAAGCATAAGAGAAAGAAGAGTCTCGGAGCTCTCTACGAAATACAGCAAATTCTAGATTGGATAATAATATTATGTCATTAAACGATTGCTTCGACCCGTCGACACGACTGCGTGGTTTGGGAGCAATAATTTAGTTATCGTACTTTCATCGTCTGTCACTGTCATTGAAACATTTGAAGCCTATGATAAAATGTTACGCGCTTTAAATTTTGACGTTGCTTACGTTATTCCTCAGTTACACTATGCTCGTCACATCATTATGCAGTCATTACTAATCACTGGTGAAATCACAGTTACTGTACTGTATCTACTGTTAGTCATGATAATTATTTTGGAGTAGCAATCATTTTTCATGACTCGAACTGTGTTCAACGCGATAGTGGTAGCCACGGTATAACGACAAATACCAAACGTCACCGGAATCATACTACCTGAAATCTATGACCTGAAATAATGTATAATAGCGGTTAGCGGTCTCTTACATTGCACAGTGACTGTGATATCCGATGAATGCTGTCCTTCGATATTATTACCCTCACATCTGAATATACCGCTGTGTTCCATTTGTGCTGATGCTATTTTAAGTTTACCATCCTCAATAGACACGTTAGACGGTAATATGTCAAAATCAAACGCATCTATAGACTTGAACTTCCAAATTATTTCTGGTAAAGGTTTTCCCTTGACAATTCTGTAAATAAAATGTAAAGGAACAATTGTTTATATCGAATATCTACGTGTCCACTGCCGCGTCACAATACTTTTAATGTGACGCGAGTTATACACTCGCGTCACTCGTCCAGCGTTTTTTTACGAGTACCACCACCAAAACATCTGCTGAACAGATGCAGATGTTTTGGTGGTGTCGTTCTTTGGTTGTTATACCCGTGAAGACAGTGAATTGCAGAACGGTTCATGTAACCAGCCAACACAATTAAATCGGGATTTTCACACAAATGTCAACTCAAATCTCGAAACTACTAAGTTAAAAATACCTGCATTCAAGACTACTCCAATCACCAAGGACTAGAGTAATATTTGGTTTGTCGACTTCCACTTGTGGTGGCTCTGAAAATACATTTAGAATTTATTACTTTAATATGACCTTGATCATGGCCTAGATATACCTACGACTAGAACTGACAGTTTATGAGTTGTATATGTAGTATGTCTACCTATACCCAAAGTACACTTTTTTTTAAATACCGCCGCCCGTTTCCAAACACCCTAGAGGTAAGCCCTTGTAAGAATATCTCCACGACTCCGGCGGACTTTGGCTAGCAGCTATGTAGCCCCTTCCATGAGGTCAGGGCTAGATCTTTGGCGGTCAGGTATTTCTCGCCGTGCGTCAGTGAGTAAGGGCGTGCGTGAAAGTCCCTGAGCCCGCTGCCCTCCTGGTCTGCTTTTGTAAGGACGGCGGCGAACTAAAAACCTGCAGTCCCTTAATTTAGGTACTCTTAATTAAGCTTACCTATTCCAGATATTCCTAGGTAAGCTGTGTATGAAGTAAAGTTCATAGAACTACTTATTTCACATTTGTATTCACCAACATTGTTTAAATTCATGTATTTTATAACCAAAACACTTTCCTCGGGTATTATATCGTAATTATCAGATACTGTCACTAAGCTGTCGTTGTGATACCATTTAATTACAGCTTCTGGATATGCGTTAACTTCACAATGGACTTTGCCCTCTGTACCATATTCTATACTTTCGTCTGTAATAGATTTATTTATTTTAGAGGTCAGTATGTCCTAATCTTCCACGATAATAATACCATGGTATATGTGAAGGTCTTTGATCTAGGATGCTACACCCGTTGACACCTTAGCTCCTTTTACAATCACATCTGGATGTACTGGCATTGCTGCTCGGCGGAAGGCCTCAAACGGGGTAAATACGCTAACAGGTGATAAAGTATTTGAGTCGTATGGGGATAAGAAACTAGCCACCAATGACGAGAAAGTGCAAGATTGCAAGTAGGTACTTAATTGTTTGTTAGTGTAAATACATTCAAAATATCGGAAACTCCACACAATACATATCTATGTTTATATATTCCTAATTTCTATTGCTCAAATAGAAAAAGCTAATGTACCTTGAGGTGTTTGTATGACTTCAAACGTGTACGGCCTATACACCGTAACATCTATTCGCCTTGAATCTTCACCTTTAGCATTTTTACACTTACAATACAGTGTCAAGTTTGATGTGATATTCTCAATATTATAGTAAGCGATGTAAACTGATGGCATCTCTAACATAATACTCTGGAAAAAAATTAATTATGACTTTTGGAACAATTTAGTTTCTAATTTTTAAACTTTCACGATTTTTTATTTTAATCGGTATCGTGACGGTTTGATAAGTCATGACCACAGTCTAATCCAACTAAGACGTCAGGGAACAATTAAATATCGTTTACTCGGAGTATTACAGTAACTACCTACTATACTCTATTTCAGGTAGGATGGCTCCAGTGACGTTTGGTATTTGTCGTAATACTGTGGCCACACTATCGCGTTAAACACAATTCTAGGCATGGAAATGATTGCTACTCTAAAATAATTAAAACTTGTGATTTCACAAGTTATTATTCATTGCATAATAATATCATGTTATGAGTATAGTGGAGCTAAGAACTAACGCTAATAACGTCAAATACCAAGGCCGTGTTCGGGAAACATGGTTAGAAAGCGCGCGACGTCTTATCAGAGGCTTCAAATGCTTCGATGACGTCATATTTTAAGCCTTTGCTCTACGCTAGTGCCTGAAAGCGCGTTCTCGGAACATAGGGCAAACGTAACCAGACTCTCCCTATGTGAAAAACACTATAGTTACTACTTATATCATCTAACCTATTGTAATGATTAAGTTCCGTTTAGATGTTAGTTCTTAAATCTTTTCTTACTATTACTTTAAAGGGGATATTCCAAAAGTCATTTCAATTCAAGTCAACGAATTTAACTCATTCTAGGTTTCGTTACTGAATAAATTCGAACTTCATTTTAAAACATTTAAATGTAGAAAACTACGATAAATTTAAAATTACACACATAGGTACAATTATATGGTTTCTACATGCACACAAACGTCAAACAGCTCCAGAAGGATTGGAAAATTTATATTCCGTTTTTTTATTATTATGGAATAAAATGGAAATACTTAATTTAAAATTTCCAGATTGCAAAAATATAATATCTTGAACTCTAGACTAGAGACATAAGACATGGAAAAAAATATTTCAGAAATTTTCTATTTTGAGCAGTCGTACTTAAAATTAGCATTATACTTGACTGTAAATTTAATTGAATGAAAGCTCACATCCAAAGGCCCGGTAAAAGTACTTTGTTCATCTTTCCACTGCACGCTTGGTTTTGGATAGCCCTTTACTTTACAGGCTAAAGTTGCTTTTGTTCCATAATTAACTGTTATTGAATTTCCTTCGAGAATTTCAGGTGTTGGTTTAAACCATCTGGTATCTATAACTGAAATGAAAGTCTGTGATAAGTCTTTGAGATATGGCGGGTATATCTTATTACTGTGATATTAAATGTTGTGATACCTACATAATGCAGATCTACGTCAAGCAAGTCTCAAACTTAGGAGATCTTTATTTATTTATTTATTTTTATGTTATAATTTTTGTACAAACACGAAAATAAAACAAGAAACAGAAGTACAAAAGAATAAAGTGAGCATAGTTACAAGGGCACTACTTATTCCTAAAGGAATCTCTTCCAGCAGGCCTGAGAGGAGAAGTAAGAGTGAAAAGGCTAAGTGTGTGCAGTGCAAGTAAATAAATAAACCTACATAAACTATGGGTGCTATAATCCAGCTCGGCGGGATGTGTCGTGCGGTGTTCCGCAGGGGTCGGTCCTGGGGCCGCTTCTGTGGAACATCGGCTACGACTGGGTGCTGCGGGGTGCGTTGCCTGAGGGCGTCGGCGTAACGTGCTACGCCGACGATACCCTCGTCACGGTGCGGGGTGCAACGTACCAGGAGGCAGCAGTCAAGGTCACGACGGGTGTTGCTCAAGTCGTGGGTCGGATACAGCGGCTGGGACTGGAGGTGGCCTTGCACAAATCCGAGGTTCTGTGTTTTCACAGACCTCGGAACGGTCCATCTGAAGGTTCCAGTATAAATGTGGGGGGAGTTAGCATCGGCATCAAGCCTTCGATGAAGTATCTAGGGATCGTACTTGATAGCCGATGGAACTTCGGACCACATTTCCAAAGTTTGGTCCCCAAGGTGACACAGGCATCGGTCGCGCTCTCGCGATGCCCAACCTAAAGGGACCCAACGCTTCCTGCAGGAGACTGTACCTGGGGATCGTGCGGAGTATGGCCCTATTCGGGGCTCCCGTAGGGGCGGCGCGTTTGACGGCCAACAACTCAACGCTCCTTAATAGACCGTTGAGGACCTTGGCCGTCAAAACAATAAGGGGCTACCGCACGATCTCCGGAGAGGCTGCATATCTCCTAGCTGGGACCCCTCCATGGGACCTGGAAGCAAGAGCCCTTGCGTCATTGTTCCAATGGCGCAAGGCGAGGCGCTGGAGCGGGACCACAGGCCTGCGTCTCGAGAAATCGATGACCAGCGGTCCCAACTCCGCCAGGATCTCATGGAGTCATGGAGGGTGCGACTTGAGCAACCCAAGTGGGGTGCCACCATCATCGCGGCGGTGAGACCGATCATGGACGATTGGCTGCAGAGGCAGCATGGTGACCTCACGTATCGTGCGACGCAGATCGTTACCGGGCATGGATGCTTCGGTAGCTATCTGTTTCGCATCCGTCGTGAGGTCACACCCCGGTGTCAACACTGCGAGGTTTCCGACGACGACACCGCACTCCACACGTTGGTGGAGTGCTCAGCGTGGGCGAGTCAGCGCCGGGACCTCGTAGTGGGTGTGGGCGTGGATACCCTCTCGCTGGAGACCATGCTTCAAGCCATGGTCTCCAGCGGGAGTAGGTGGAACGCGGCCGTGTCCTTCTGCGAGCAAGTCGTGCTCGCGAAGGAGGCGGCCGAGAGGGAGAGGGAGCGTACCCTCCCCACCGAGTTCCGTAGTCAGCGGTGAGGGCGCCGCAGACTCATCTACGCCCAAGACCATCGACCTCCATGATCGGGGCCTGAGGACGGCGGGATCGCCACCCGTCGTCCTTACAGAAGCAGGCTAGAAGGGTTGCGTGCTGCGGGGCCTTTGCCTCATAGAACGCAACCAGATTCACTCACTGACGCGGGATAAAACCCTACCCCAACGACGCGGGATTCTCATCCCGACCCAACCCCCGCAGAGACCACAGAGGTGGTCAAAGTCCGCCGGGCGCCACTGGAAATACGTTCTGCTTGTAACCAGAGACGCCCGGCAACGGACGTAAGAGCGGCCGCGGCTTTAGGCCGCGGAATTAAAAAAAAAAAATGGGTGCTATAATATTTACTTAGATAAATATATACTGAGCTATATATACAATACTTACATATACTTACTACCTTTTTGCTAATGAGAACTAGATAGGGATTTAATACTAAGTACTCTAAGCACTCCATGGTTTCACCGTACAGGCCCCGGTGCCGGGTTCATAATGAGATAAAGTGGGAAATACATCGCAGGCGACTAGTCAGAGCTCACCGTCACCATACGACATGTTCCCCCCTCTACCTAGCCAAATTTGGTAAGATAACACTGTCGCTCTACAATATGCCTACTACTTTCCTGATTTTCAACATCTTCTGGACCCAAGTCATCCTCACCTACGTGGAGAACTTGCTGTTAGATGGACCAGATTCTGGTAAATAGGGGCGGGGCCCCAAGTGAGTAGTCCACGTTCGTCCGCCCTGGACCCCAACCTGACCACCGTAACGGAGTGGCAGGTTGGGTGACCGAATCGCATTGCTCGATACTTGTGGCCAACTTGTTTGCGCTTCGCACAATTCTTTCCCCGGCATTGTCCCCTTTCAGGACGATGGCGGGTCGTAAAAATAAAAAAAATTCTGCGTCGGTCCGGGGCCGTTCGGCTCCGGAGGATGGGAATCGTGAGGGTTCTTCGGTAGGATCACCGCTTGCGGCGTCTACACCTAGTACGCCTGCTGTAACTGCATGTCAGAGGACCTCACGGTCCACTGCTGCTTCGGTCGAGGGTGATTCCTCGGACATGTCTCTCGAACAGTCGGAGACCACGCCGAGTGTAATCGCGTCCAAGTTCTGGACTTCAGTACGGAGTCGGAGTGCAAGCCGGAAGCGGGACTATTCGACGGACATGGATGGGTCATCTACGGAGATGCCTCCTCCGTCGAAGTTTATTGCTGGCCCATCCACTGCCGAGTTCCGTGTGGGTGAGAACCCTGCTGAGGTAAGAGCTCGCAGACATACCGAAACGTCGCGACGTACGGAGGACATGGTGTTGCAGCTGGCGGCAAGCATCAAGACACCCAAGAAGGGTGAACTCGAGACGAAGGCGGAGATGCTAAAGAGATCCCAGGCGAGTCTGACAGTCATCCTGGAGGTAGCTCTGAGGTCCAGCCCCCTGAAAGGCACCTTCCAGAAAGCACTAAAAGTTGGCTCACACGGACCTGCAGGCCACACTGGAGACTCTTAATGAGCGGACGGTTTCAGAGGAAACTCTGCAGCTGCAGGAGGCCAATAAGCGTCTGTCCACGCGATTGGCAGATGTGGAAGAGGAGCTGAGGCAGATGCGCCAAGTGGCACGTCCCTCTCTCCCAGATCAGATGGTGGAAGCCAGCCCAGCGGCTGCGAATGATAATGCACCCGTCCTAACGGATATTCAGATGCGGGAGATCATGCTGCGGCTAGGTACGATGGTAGGTGCACGCTTCGATTCAATCGAGACGCGTCTGCCTCGGGAAATCCTGCGTTCTCCTCGTAGCGGTGACCTGCGAGCCGCGGCAGTGTCGAAGCCCAGCGTGTTAGCGGGTCCCACGTTCGCTACGGTGGTTGCGGGGAATTCTAAGGCACCAGTTGCTCAAACACGTTCTGCAAGCAAGAGGCGGCAAAAGAAGGGCACCACCTCTCAGAGTGGTCTGCTGGCACTCTCGCAACGGCCATCACCCTCGCTCGTTGTAAGGGGTAGTGAAGCCTCAAGGCGTGCCACTGCTCCTGGCCCATCGGTGTCTGCCCTCACTGTTCCTCAGACTGAGGAGTGGCAGACAGCGAGTGGCGGACGCAAGCAACGACGGAAGAAGAAGAAGAAGAAAGCTTCTGGCAGGAGTGATGTTCCCGTCCCAGGAGGGGGAAAACGTAAGCCACTCCGGGTGCCGAAAACGGCTGCTGTCGTAATTACAGTGGCACCTGAGGCCCGGGGGCGAGGTCTGACGTATGGGGCCGTGCTTCGAAAGTCCAAAGAGGGGATCGACCCCTCTATTCTTGGAGGTGTTGGAGTAAGGTCTCGCCTCTCGCAGACAGGTGCTCGAATGTTCGAGTTTCCAGGGGCAGAGGGGAATAAGGTGGCTGACGCCTTCGCAGAAAAGTTGCGAGGTATGCTTGCGGAGGATGAGGGCGTAAAAGTCGCCAGGCCTACCAAATGTGCAGAGATGCGCATATCGGGTCTGGCTGACTTCGACACAGCGGAGGATGTTCGGAGCGCTATAGTCAGTACGACGCAATGCGCTTCAGAATCTGTCAGACTTGGAGCTATCCGCCCCGGACCTGGTGGTACTGGTGCGGTTTGGGCGAGTGTGCCCGTTGCTGCGGCCAAATTACTGGCCACTGCCGGACGGCTCCTCGTGGGCTGGGTCTCGGCCAGGGTTACCCTGCTTCAAATGTATGGCATCCGGGCACACTCGTCCCACCTGCACTGCGACTTTTGACTGCAGTGGACTATGTTTCCGCTGTGGTAAGCCAGGACACCTGTAAAGCGGATTGTTCCGCAAGCCCTCACTGCCCCACGTGTGCAGCAGGCAAGCTGCCTGCGAACCACATGGTGGGAGGTCAGGACTGCAGGCAGCCCCGTTCCAATCGACCGGACCCAGGGGCACGTCGATCGCTCCAGATGGACTCTGGACCTGAAACAGAGAGCATGCCGCCGTCGTCGCGGATGGAGGAGTATGTTGTAACCGTTGCTACTTAATGGATCACAACCTCCTCCAGACTAACCTTAACCACTGCCGCGATGCGCAGGATCTTTTCCTACAAAACATGGCGGAGTGGTCAGTGGCCTTAGCCGTAGTCGCGAATCCCTACTTTATTCCTTCCCGTCCCAACTGGGCCGGTGACCGGGAAGGATCCGTGGCAATCATCAGTTCCGGGGACCCTCATTCCCCCCCCTTGTCGACAAGAGACAAGGGCCCGGGATATGTTGCTGTCGAGTGGGGAAGTATCACCGTATACGGCGTTTACTTTCCGCCAAGCTGAAGTCTAGCTGATCTCGAGACTGCTCTGGAATCCATAGAGCTCTCGATACGGCGACGGCCTTCAGGTTCAGTCCTAGTCATGGGGGACTTCAACGCCCATTCTACGGCGTGGGGGTCCCCTAGGACTGACGTCCAGGGTGAGGCTGTTCTCGAGTGGACCAACTCGGTGGGCCTCTGTATTCTTAACAGAGGCACCGCTAGTACGTTCGAGCGACGGTTGGGGAGTTCCATAGTGGACCTCTCGTTTGCTACCCCAGCAGTTGCCGAACGAGTCAGGAGCTGGCGAGTTCTGGAGGAGGTGGAGACGCTCTCGGATCACAAATATATCCGATTTGAGCTCTCCCGGACCCAGACCGCTGGCAGAAATCACGAGGCTGGCAGTACCTCCCGCTTCCCGCGGTGGGCTTTGCGTCGGCTCGATCGGGACCTACTGACAGAGGAGGCCATAATCCAGTCATGGCTCTCTCCACAGCCTGTTTCCGAGGGGGTTGATGCAGGGGCACGCCGCTTTGGCAGATCTCTATCTTTTGTTTGTGATGCGGCGATGCCCCGGGTTACTCGACGGCCACCAAAGAAACAGGTGTACTGGTGGTCTACCGAATTAACAGTTCTCCGTGCGGCCTGTATTCGTGCACGTAGATCCTATGCTCGCAGCCGGCGACGTAACCGCGGTGAAGACGAAGAGAACCGGCTTTACGAGACTTATCGCGATGCGCGAATGTCTCTCAAGCTGGGTATACGTACTGCCAAGGAACGCAGTAGAGAGGAAATGCTGAAGGATTTGAATCGTGATCCCTGGGGCCGACCCTATCGCACAGCGCGTCAAAAGCTCTGCGTGCAGGTCTCCCCCCTGACACAAACCCTTCAGCCCCGCTTCCTGGCGGAAGTGGTCAAGGGTCTTTTCCCGGATCGGGCGGAATACACGCCTCCGTCCATGGGTAATACAGCTGAAGGCGCAGTACTCACCATTGGGGAAGAGGTTCCGCCGATCACGGAGGCGGAAATTGGAGCGGCTGTTCTTCGAGTCCGTTCAAAGAAGACCGCCCCCGGGCCGGACGGAATTCCAATCCGCGCGTTAGCCCTGGCCCTCGATCACATGGGTGACCGTCTCAGGGAACTGTTTGATGCCTGCCTCTCATCTGGAAGGTTCCCTCTGTGCTGGAAGAGTGGAAAACTCGTGCTCCTGCCAAAACCGGGACGGCCTGCCGAATCGGTTGCGGCCTACAGGCCCATCGTGTTGCTGGACGAGACGGGTAAACTTTTTGAGAGAATTCTCTCTGCCCGCATCGTCCGGCACATGGCTACGGTTGGCCCTGACCTGTCGGACGCCCAGTACGGATTCCGAGCTGGGCGATCGACGATTGACGCCATATTGCGCCTGAAGGCCGTGGCAACGGAAACGGTAGGCCGCGGTGGCATGCTGTTGGCGGTGTCTCTCGACATCGCCAACGCATTCAATAGTCTGCCATTTAACTGTATTAACGAGGCACTCCGTTTCCATGGGGTGCCGGGTTACTTGAGGCGGCTTGTGGCGAACTATCTGCAGGAGCGACGGGTCCTGTACGAGGACTGCGATGGACGTCTGTTGCAGCAACCCTGTCATGCGGTGTTCCACAAGGATCTGTCCTCGGGCCGCTCTTGTGGAACATCGGTTATGATTGGGTTCTACGCGGAGTCTTCCCCCAGGGGTTGACGGTTATATGCTACGCGGATGATACGCTGGTGGCAGCCCCTGGTGGTAGCTTTGAGGAGGCGGCACGACTGGCCACTGTGGGCGTTTCTCAGGTGGTTGGTAGGATCGAGGCGTTGGGCTTGAGGGTGGCCTTGCAGAAGACGGAAGCCCTGGTCTTCCATGGCCCTTATCGCCGCCCTCCGCTAAACACTTCGATTGAGGTCCGTTCGGTTCTCGTACCGGTGAAGGATACACTGAAGTACTTGGGTCTAGTGTTGGACTCCAAGTGGCACTTCGACGAGCACTTCCGCTTGCTGGAGCCAAGACTAATCGGCACTGCGTCTGCATTGGGTTTGGCTATTGCCTAACCTAGGGGGACCTAGTGTCGGTTGTCGTTGGTTATACTCGGGGGTGGTCCGATCAATGGCGCTGTATGGCGCCCCGGTGTGGGCGGGATCCCTGACCGTCCGCAACAAGCCATTTTTATGGCGGGCGCAGCGCGTCCTGACGGTCAGGGTAATACGTGGTTACCGCACTGTGTCTACAGAAGCGGCATGCGCGTTGGCCGGAACTCCCCCTTGGGACTTAGAGGCGTTGGTGCTCGCCGAGGTCTACCGACTGACGGCCGAGTACCGGGCGGGTGCTGGTGGTCAACGGCCACCACCCGAAGAGGTACGTGGGTGGCGGGAAGCCGCACACGGAGTCATAATGACTCATTGGTCGTCCCGGCTAGAAGAACCACGTGCAGGTCAACGCACTGTCGCGGCTCTCCAGCCGGTCATAGTCGATTGGGCGGGTAGGCAGCACGGGACCCTTACCTTCCGACTGACACAGGTGCTTTCAGGGCATGGTTGCTTCGGAAAGTACCTGTTCTCCGTCGCTAGAAGGGAATCGAGTCCCGCCTGCCATCACTGCGATTGCGGTGAGGATTCTGCGCAGCACACTCTCGAGGTCTGTCCGGCCTGGGTCGTGCAGCGCCGTGAACTCACCGCAACACTCGGAGTCGATCTCTCGCTACCAGCCATCCTGCGTTCCATGGCTGATAGCGACGGTTGTTTTACCGCGGTCGCCACCTTCTGCGAAGACGTGGTCTCGCAGAAGGAAGCGGCGGAGCGAATCAGAGAGGAGAATCCCCTAGCTGACCCAAACCGCCGCTGGCGAACCGGGCGAAGGAGGCGCGATTTTGCGCGTCTTATTCCGCCCTGAGTTTGGCCGCGGGTGGATGGGACGGGAAGATCCCTCCACCTGCATTAGTGCCTCCCGCGAGGAGTGATGCCCAAGTGTGCGGGGCATCACTAAGTCTGAAGACGGGGCCCGCATCTTACCTGCGGGCCAGCGCTGAGTGGATCATTGACGTTATGCCACAGCCCCCGATGGTCCACTCACCAGGCGCAGAGTAAGGAACACGGCAGGTTGGTTTTAGTGGGTGAGAGCCCCACATGCCCCACAGGCGTCCCCGCGCCCGTGGAAGTGCGCATGAGGTACATTTTTTTCCTGCCAAAACAAAAAAAAAAAAGGTTCTGGTAAATAATATCCAAAGTAAGACAACAGCCATAGGTTTGCCCTTTTACTAGCAAAATGGGGATGTAATAATCGCCTCTGTCTATTCCTTTGAGGCAGACAAATATATAAAGACATGATATTGTATGTAGAAGTGCCGTTACACCAATTTTCTTAGAATTCTTTTATGCCAACCAGTAGGAAATCGAGAGATGCAAAGTTGAACTATTGTTCTGAATCAAGGTGTCAATTTCCTCCATTGCAAAAACCGCATTGGTAGTCAAAGCTCTCTGGCGCCCGTGGGTTATCCTTTCGAGGGCGTACCTGGGACGCCCGGCAAGGGATGTTTCGGAGCCAGTTCAAATTCAGACAAATTCTGAAAATTTTAGGACACGTAAAATCTAGATGGCCCCACACAGTTTAGCTATAACATAATTATAATACTTTGTGTGCTTACTTGTTACTTGAGGAATTATGCTATCCGTTGAGCCGGTAACTTTTTTATTAGTAACTTTATCTGTCCCATTAACCTAAAAGCATACATTTAAATATCTAATTAGAGTTCTCATACATGCCCTGACTACATAGATTGTAGGTACACAGCGCTCTATAGCGCAAAGTAAGGTTAGTAATATAAGCGTGTGTTAAGAAATCTAAATAATTGATAAATATCGTATTCATAATACAAAAATAGTTAGTTAGTAAAGACACAGGCTTACCAAAATATGAAAACTTCTATCAGGATAAATCAATACATTCGTCAGATAATGGTCAGTGGCCAATTCCTCTAATGGCAGAAAAGTTCTACCTTCTTCATTAAAAAGTTGGATAGCTATAGAATCCAATTTAAAATCGCTCAGAACGTCAAACAGTATGTAGTTTTGTCGTCCTGTAACAGTTACAGATATTATGTTTTTTTATTATGGAAGATAAGAAGGCTTTTGGTGTGGGACGCTACATCCGTTGACACCTTAGCACCATCGCACTTTCCAAGCACACTTGGATACCGGCGCTACAGCGGCATCGGTGGAATGCCTCAAACGGCGCAATACTCTAACAAAGCAGGCGAATGCAAACCTATTTAAGGAGTTTGGTGTTGGTATAATAACGTCAAGGCGTCCGAGCGTTCGCCGCCTTTAGGAGAATTGCTAAGCATCTGATTGATTATTCTTAGGACTAGAAAGCTTGTTAATTTCTGGCTCAAAGATTTATTTTGGCAATCGTGACTTATTTAGTAACTGCGCTATATGTCTACTTTTCTGTAGATGCCGTATGTGACTACTTTTTGTCTAATCCAAATTTTCGACCACCACTGGTAGGTGGGCAGTGGTTACAGTACGCGCGCGGCTATGGTCCGAACACCTTTTTTTTTTAAATTCCGCGGCCCAAGGCCACTGGCGCTCTAAGAGGCCTCCCTGTATGCCTGATAAAGCTCCGCCTCTCGGGATGCCGCGTCGTCTGGGCGGCGATGCCTCCGGCGAAACCTGGTGTACTGGCGGCGGGCGGAGATGCATGCTGCGCGCAGCTGTGCAATCTCCGGCGACCACCAGTACACCTGCTTCCTTGCCGGTACGTTCGCAAGTGTGACGTAAATTCGCCGGAATGAACGATGCGATCAACTCGCAAGTTATGGATTTAGTTTAGCGATGCGACGTAGCATAGTCTTATTGTTAACAATCCGTTAGGGTATGTCCAAATACAGGTGTTCGGACCACGCAAGGAGGCGCTGGAGTGGGACCACAGGCCTGCGTCTCGAGAAATCGAGGACCAGCGGTCCCAACTCCACCAGGATCTCATGAAGTCATGGAGGGTGCGACTTGAACAACCCAGATGGGGTACCACCATCATCGCGGCGGTGTGACCGATCATGGACGATTGGCTGCAGAGGCAGCATGGTGACCTCACGTATCGTGCGACACAGATCGTTACCGGGCATGGATGCTTCGGTAGCTATCTGTTTCGCATCCATCGTGAGGTCACACCCAGGTGTCAACACTGCGAGGTTTCCGACGACGACACCGCACTCCACACGTTGGTGGAGTGCTCTGCGTGGGCGAGTCAGCGACGGGACCTCGTAGTGGGTCTGGGCGTGGATACCCTCTCGCTGGAGACCATGCTTCAAGCCATGGTCTCCAGCAGGAGTAGGTGGAACGCGGCCGTGTCCTCCTGCGAGCAAGTTATGCTCGCGAAGGAGGCGGCCGAGAGGGAGAGGGAGCGTACCCTCCCCGCCGAGTTCCGTAGTCAGCAGCGAGGGCGCCGCAGACTCATCTACGCCCAAGACCATCGACCTCCATGATCGGGGCCTGAGGACGGCGGAATCGCCACCCGTCGTTCTTACAGAAGCAGGCTAGAAGGGTTGCGTGCTGCGGGGCCTTTGCCCCATACCACGCAACCAGATTCACTCACTGACGCGGGATAAAACCCTACCCCAACGACGCGGGACGCCGGACGCCGGGCGCCACTGGAAATACGTTCTGCTTGACGTTAGGGCGGCCGCAGCCCTGGGCAGCGGAATAAAAAAAAAAAAAAAATACTTGCGAACGTGGAAGGGAAACGCTTCGCCGCGGCGCCGCGCAAATTCGCATCGCTGTTTTTGGCAGTGCGAACTCGCATCGCCAAAATTCTTATAGAGTTCTTGTACTGTTCTTAGACGATTAGAAGATCTTGTTACCTGGCATGGGTCTTCCTGCGGTTTCTCTCATGCTTCTTGGCCGTACACTTGAGAAACCAATTTGCAATGGCAAGTAAAATTTCTTGTACAAGATCAGTGAGGTTATATTTTGACTTGTGACTTTCACTGAGTAATCTCCAGCAGGGGCTTCAATTAAACGAATCACCTACAAAAAATATCAGAATACAATTTCATGTTTTTCTAACTGAATTTAGGAGGAGGTTCTTTTTGATCATTGGAGGGGTTCGTGGTCAGTGGTACCGACAATATTAACACATTGCAAAGGTTAAGCAACATCTAGTCAGGCCGGTCTTAGGATGGGTGACCATTTCTTAAGATATTGAGACCCCGGTGCCTCAAAGAGCACGTTAAGCCGTCGGTCCCGGTTGTCATACAAACGTCTATGGCAGTCATTAGGGGTAGTTGGAGCCCTAAATCAAAAATCGGACCGATCTAACTAAAGATACTAAAGATACTAAGGTGTTTGTCACTATGTTTTGATAGGATCGATCATCGTCATATTATAACTAATATCTAAATGGGACTTAATCATCTTATTTGCTATTAATAACGTCATTGGCCACGCGCGTCTATCGGCAGTCGTGGAAAACGGCATCTACATTACTCTGAATTTATGTCGCATCGGTGACTGCGATCAGTCGCCTCCCAATTCGCAATGCTGCGTGTACTGTTACTGTGTACTATTAAGTAAGTGGTACTAGGGTCTAAGCAATTTGAGAAGTATCACCTTGGCTTGTCGGGTTGAAACGACATTTTCAAACGTGACGGTGTAATTATCTGTTCTAGATAGTTCGACGCGTACATTCTTCCCAGATACTGCCAGTAGGATGGTCTTGGTGAAGGAATTAACTGTGAACTAATAATAATCATTAAGTACAACGCACATGTAATGTATGCCTGTAATGTAATGCATGTAAGTAATAAATAATATATAAATAAATATGTTAGGACAATTCACACAACGCCATCTAGTCTCAAACTAAGCAGAGCTTGTGATATGAGTACTAGATAAACTGATATAAATACTTATATACATTTTTTTTTTAAATACATACATATTATACATAGGAAACACCCAGACTTCGGTACAAACGTATGTGTCATCACACAAAGTTTGTCACGACCGGGAATCGAACCCGATACTCCGGCGTCGAAAGCGGATGCACTACCAACCACGCCACCGAAGCAGTCAAAAAAAGTTATAATTTATTGTTTCTTTTGTGGCTGTATGTAATTGCTCTGTAGTTATTTAGTATTATTATTTTTTATAGATATGTAAGTGTATAAAAAACACTGTAAACACTTCTCAATTGAATAAAACCTGGTCTCCTCTACAAACTGACTTATCTGCTGGCAGATAAGTCACATTGACTTAAGCACGCCTTTGTGCATATTGTTTGTATTAAACTTTATAGCGTTTATTTGCTTTACCTATGTACAAAAGAGTAAAAAAAAAATCTTTTTATCCCCAATAGACAGACAGAGGCGCAAAGGTCACCCACATTTCGTGAGCTTTTTAATCCTTGTTAGTTCGTAAAATATATTTGCCAGTTTACGTACTAGTGTTAGATAACTGTGTGTGGCTGTAAGTTTTATTGCCAGGATATTTTTCACTGGCTCTATCCTATTGCCATTCGAATCTGGCACTAATTGTAAATATAGAAGGAATGCTATTTTAATTTCTTAGGGTACTTACTGAGGTTTATAAGTGTAATTTAATGACCTAAGTAAGTGAAATATTTTTTTCTCATTAATTCATTAATTCCAGATCCTCCATCCATTTTACCAGCAGGTGCACCACGTGCGAGCGAGAATGAGAAAAGGCCCAGAGATGTTGATAACGCTGCTAAGCTGAATTGATGGATACTGGTATTTTTTTTTTTGCAAAATTTCGTCTAATGGACACGGTTTCTTTAACAGCAACGAAATTATTAATTCTAATATCTGAAACTCATCTAATAACAGCATGACTATTCGGCAGCTCATCTTTATTTATAACTGTACTCTAACTCCTCTGGACTAATAAGGATGAATTTTTAGGGTTCCGTACCCACAGAGTAAAACGTGAGCCCTATCACTGAGACTTCACTGTCCGTCCATCTGTTTCCAGGTTGTACCTCGTGAACCGTGAGAGTTAGAAAGTTGACATTTTCACAGATGATGTATTTCTGGTGATTCTATAATAACAAATACTAAAAAACATAATATAATAAATTTTTAAGTGGGCTCCCGTACAACAAACGTAATATTTTTGCCGTTTTGGTACGGAACCCCTTTGTGCACGATTACGACTCGCACTTGGCCGGTTTTTTTGTGTATAAGTCTTTCAATGGGTTGCTGGATGGTTTAAAAATACAATTTTACTTGGTAGATGGCGCTGTTGTGGGGGTAAGAAATTTACCAAGTCCGCTAGTAACTCAATGAAATAAGTGGACTCACGCCGATTTCTTTATTTTCCGAAAAAGCGTCGTATGGAACAACGTCACTCCATTGTACTTGAACAAGGGCCCGCATGTATTTGAATACCTAAAAGTATAGTATATAATTAGATTTTTTTGATCTTTTAATTTGCAATAGGTATTAATAGCAGAAAACAAATACGAGAATAAGGTTTGCCGCACTCAAAAGCCGCGGCTATGAAGCAGACTTTGACCAAATATTTATGTCTTATATCGATGAACGCAGAGGATTTGTTCGCGATCCTTTGCAAATATTGTAAGTCCCTACTTAATTTCTTAATATTTTATTTTATACTATTCTTAATTGAGCGAAGCGAGCCGAAGGCGAGCGGAGCTCCCATGGAGCTGGTTAAATGTAAAATGTTCGGATGTTCGTTTCTCAGCAACCTCTTGACCGATAATAAAAATTTTGTCACCTAAATTAATAGCTGATTTCAAGGTCGTGACGAAGCGCAAATATTCAATTAAAAAAAAAGAACGCTTCGCTCAATACGAAGCCGCGCACTGTTTACAGCAGCGTAGCTTTACCTAGTATTATTTATTACATACATGTCTCAATTCAGTGCTTTTTAACTGGAAAACAGCACCTTTACAAGACGCAGCCACCTCATAATATGCCTGTACAGCGGTCAGCGGTGAATTGGGGCAGTAACCGGTCAAAAATATTACAACCTGTAATAGAAGTTTTTATTAATCAGAAGCTGATGTGCGCCCGTGTGGGAAATATTCAAAATATAGCTACACTTGAGAGCAAAACTTTCGACTCCATCTATGCTTTAAGGGTTCTACTTCCAAAACTAGACTCAAAGATTCGATATTAGGAGGTGTATTTTTGAAAGTCTAGGTCTAGCCTAAAGGTGGCCAAAGTCCGCTGGGCGCCACTGCAAATACATTCTGGTGTGTACCAGAGACGGGCGTCTCTGGTACACACCCGCAGCAATGGACATGAGAGCGGCCGCGATCTCGCGGAATTAATAAAATAAAAGTCTAGCCAAATGTTTTGTTCTCAAGTGTAGAAGTTTAGCTGTTTCTTCGTTGGAATACCTGGTATTTTCTTTTCCAAGGGGACACAATATTACCGGGATTTAAAGTGGTTGTGTTTAATGTTTAGTAGAAGAATTTTTTGAAATCCGTTCAAAGACCACACACTCCCATTGCAAATATAAGCCTAAAAAACGATGGTCCTAATCTGGCTTCGAACTAGTGACAGTTTCGTTACAAGGGGGAATCGTCAAGTCAACTGTTACAGACCGAGGCCCTTATTACACCCGAGAACATCAGAGCGATCATATCGTATGTCTTAGAGAGATGATCTTCTTAAATATTATTGTTTTGTGATATCCAGTAAATATTCCTTTTATTTATAAAAATTGATACAGGTAAAAAGAAACAAGAAAACCTTCAACACAAAATAAAACTAAACATCCTATCTAAAAACTTTAGCAAAACTAAATTAACAAAACAGACTGAGTGCCCATTAAACAGGCAGCATTTCCGCGCTGTATTGCTAAGGAGAATCTTTGCGCGAGAACGCTGCCTGCGCGGGAATCACCAGTTTCTTCCCTGATATCGAGTAAAAGATAAAATACACACACACACATGCCAGTAATTTTAGTCCCATGTAATAGGAGGCAAGCCTATTGCCGTCACCCGGAACATATATAATGGGTTACGTCCAAAATGACCGAATGAATTTAATAAAAAGTAGCAGCAATATTATTGTAATTTTGAAAGAAAATTGAAACAAAATCTTTCGTGCCAGCCGCTATGGCACAGCCAATTAAAGTCCTGGGCGTCTCGGACTATAAAAGGATAATATAAAATATCATAAAAATAGCCCGAAGTAAGTTACCTGACTTAATTTATTTCTGCAAAGATTTTCTATCGACCGAACTTTTTCAACATCTTTTGGATACGCATCAGTGAACAGGAATATCGTTGATCGTGGTTTGCTCACTTCTAGAGCTTTCTCGATACCAGTAAGTGCGGGTTCAGGGCAGAGCTCGCTATGTCCTTTCAATGATAGTCTATTTACAGCAATTAGAAGGTCACTGAATGATGATACCACTGTAGGTTCAGCTACAACTGCACATGACATATAAGTATCATATAACATTATATATATTAAATAAATCTAACTACTTTGCAATATTCCGCCACATGCAAATTACCCAACTCTCGTATTTATTCATGCACAAGACCGCCCTCCAAACCCACTTAGGCCGACCGAATCGCCGTGCGCCGAGCCATCGACATCTCCTGATGATGCCCCTGGTTGGGGCGAAACACGTGTCGAGGTTTTTTATTATTTTTTGCACGATAACACAACTCTCGAATTTATTCTATTTTCAAAATGATTTCTCTATTCTTTCGGCCTAAGTGGGTTTGGAGGGCGGTCTTGTGAATGAATAAATACGAGAGTTGGATAATTTGCATGTGGCGGAATATTGCAAAGTAGTTAGATTTATAAAGTTAATACTTATGACGTTCTGCACACCTGCAACAAAAGACTGAGGCTTTCGGTTTTGGAACAATTAGAAATCTACAAACATAGACGCTTGAACCCTAATATTTTAAATGATCAATTTAATTTCGCCTCTTCCCCTTTGCTGCGGGTAGGTATACGTCATTCAAACAACGGTGGTGGGTAGACATAAAATAATTTGGTATTATGGTTGTGGGTAGAAATAAAAAACCTAGGATATAAATAGGTGCGGTTTACGAGTTGTGGCTCATTCGGTCGCCGTGCGCCGAGCCATCGACATCTCCTGATGATGCCCCTGGTTGGGGGCGAAACACGTGTCGAGGTTTTTTATTTTTTTATTTTTTTTTTATTATTTTTTGCACGATAACACAACTCTCATATTTATTCTATTTTCAAAATTATTTCTCTATTCTTTCGGCCTAAGTGGGATTGAAGGGCGGACTTGTGCATGAATAAATACGAGAGTTGGGTAATTTGCATGTGGCGGAATATTGCAAAGTAGTTAGATTTATTTAATTTAACCATGTACTTCCGAAAAGTAACGCCTGATAGTATTAACATTATATATATATATATATATATATATATATATATATATATATATATATATATATATATATATATATATATTGAACAGGAATTTAATCATTTAAACATCATGGTGTGGGGCGAAACCGTAAAAAATTGTAAATAAACGTAGTAGACTAGTGGAAAATGAACACAAAGGGGAATGACCATTTCCCATACATAGCTGGTATATTCTTTTTTTCTTTTCGCCAAAGGTGAAACATAAAGCATGTTAGTTAATAAATTGCTATTGTTGTTTAATCAGGCGGTATTTTTGCTAAAAGAAGGTATATTACGTTGGACATATTATTGTTTCCATTTTTATTTACCACTCGGAGGACCCAATTTCACAAGATTTAACTCATTGTACCAATTAGTACACAGCCAACAGCGGCTGTGTTCGCCAAACATCAAAATTAAATTGCAATTGTATTTCAGTTTCATTCAATATACAAAATAGGTAACGCCTGATAAAAACTATATCAGTAAAACTACGAGCTTTCCGCGTGTAACTTCGTTCGGTTACGGTTAAAAGACCTGATTCTTTTTGCTATTGATTTCTCATATCGTCCTCTATCATATCACCCAGGTCTCATTTCTGGCGAAAGGAAAAACATAATTTATGCCAATATTGGTCATTGGCCTTTGCGTGGCATTGTGTCCACTACGTTAGAGAGCTGATGAGATTAATTTTATAATCATATTACTTACCAGAATCGCTAAATGGTATGACAATATAATCTTTAATTTTTAAATCATCATGTACATTGATCACAGTCGATAGATGACTCTTTATGGTTTCTAATTCATCTGACATAGAGCCAGAGGTGTCCACAACTATTGTAAAACTTGTAACACTTATAACCAGATTAAATACCGATAGACATATTAATAATATTCTTTTGGAAATCATTTTTAGAAATGTGCAACTTAACACAAATACTGTTGCATACTGGGGTAGATAGTACCTACCCACTCAGTATGCAAAGTATATTTACTATTTATACCTAAACATTTAAGGCAACGTTTTTTTACAATAATGAATATGGAAACATAAAAACAAGGGAAAGAACTTGATAATAAAGTACAAAACAGTCTTGTAGCTATGATTTATTCCAGACAACCTTTGGTTTTAGAGTTTTACAAACGAAAATCTCTTATACAACAGTAATGTCCATCCGTCCGTCCGTGAACAACTTTCAACTCGAGAACGGTAAGAGCTAGAAACTCAGTGTAAACGCCAATCGACTCAGTATGATCAATGACCTCTAAAATGAACTTGAACTTTGACCTCTTATCTCAAGGTCAAGGTCAAAACGAGGTGAAATCGAGAACGGTAATAGTTAGAGACTCAAGACCAGCTGCAATCAACTCAGCATGGTCAAAGACCTCTAAAGTGATGTTATATCAAAGTTTCGAATGAAATGAAAAAAAAAATCACATTCAGAATCTATTGGAATTTTGATTTTATTCAAATCAAAATTGATTTGAAATCATGCGTTCATCATCAATTATGAAAGCCAAAGTGATTAAGGATTTCTATAACACATGTGCCCAGTAATGGCAATAAACTTGCGTAGTAGGTACTACGTATTTAGGTACTATACGTGGGGCCAGCAAAATTAATGGCAAAGTGTGATTGTAATGTACTTTTGTCCAGTCCTTAGGGGATATACCTTACCTAGGTCTGAAGATGTGTAATTACTGCTATTACTAGTTATTAGTTACTCACGAAAAATGTATATTTCCTCATTTTGAAAAATAGTCAGTTGAAGCTTAAGATCTGAGAAGTATTCCGCCGCAGGATTTTTTTGAATTCGATCAAAAATTGCCGAGATAAAAAAAAATTGAATTTGACCATTTTTGCGCTTTAAAATGGTTGTAACTTCTTTATAACGCATTTTTTCGAAAAAACCACAAGAGTAAAAGTGTCTTATTTTGCCCGTTTTACCCTTAGAAATCATTTTCCAATATAAAAACCAACTTTTTATCAGTTTACAAATTGATTGGTTCATAAAAATTAATAGGCCACCGGCACAGATTTTGTTTTCTTACCAGTTGACTCCTTTTGGTCAAAGGTTTACAAAAAGTACAAACTTGTATAGGCGCAATCACATTTTTCGTTATTGGTCAGTCATTTTCATTTCTACGCAGTTTTTCGGGGTTTTGCCGCTTGCCTAGTCGCTTTTGAGTATCTGAATTTTTGAGTGACGTAATGTGCTGTAATATGTAATGGTGTAGGTACATCTTGTAAGCTGTTCTAAATAAATACATGCATGTGTAGATGCTATTAAATAATAAATTAGCAGTATGCCCTTAAGTTGCAAGAATGTAACAGAACAATTAATTATGTATGTCTTGATAACATTTGACCCTAGCGTACTTACTCCTTGACAATTTGTAGGTCGTTCTCCTAGAAGTATTATCACAGTATCAACAGTACCTACGGATCTCACGAAACTTTATGACCCGTCTAAACATTAGTCCGAATAAGTAAGACCCAAATTGTTGTCAAAACATCGAGTTTAAGACATTAATTTTCTTTATCTACATCTCAGCCCATTTGACACCCACTCCTGGGCTTAGGCCTCCCCTAAGAAAAGGTAATTCAGCCTACATATACCACACTAGCCGGACGGGTTAGTATAGTATTTTTATGTGCGGTATAGGGTTTAGTGTCGAGTTTTCCTTCTGTCAATTATTTTTCTTATAGTATGGCTATTATTCTTTTTTTTTTTTTTTTTTTTTTTTTTTTATATTTGGTTCGCCAAATTGACGCCGCCCGCCTGGTGGTAAGTCGTGACGACGTCTAGCGATTGTGGGCCACTCTCACAGCACACATTACTATTGAGAGTGGCCCTCAACTTGACGACCTACTGATGTGCCTCTTCACGCTCCGCTTAAAGAACCCAGGATTATATGTGGGAGGAAACACGTGCACAGGCAGGGCGTTCCAGGCCACTATCGTTCGGCAGAGAAACGAACGTTTAAAACGTTCGGTTCTCGCGAACATGCTATCCACTGTGTGGGGGTGGCATCTCTGCCCGGCACGAGTCGTTCGGGATCGGAAGGAAGAGGGTGGGATCAGATTGAAGAGCTCTTCAGAACACTCGCCGTGGTAAATACGGTAGAATGCGGCCAAGGAAGCTATTGTTCGGCGCTGAGCTAGCGGCTCAAGGCTTCCCGTTACCTCCGGACAACCAATAATACGGATAGCCCGTCGCTGCATAGCGTCGAGAGCGTCCAGCAGATACTTCGCGGAGCCGTCCCAGAGGTGAGAGCAGTATTCGACGCAGGGTCTAATCTGCGTCTTGTACAGCAGACACCTCTGGTCCGGTGTAAAGAATCTACTAGAGAACTTTGGTTTCATCTAATGAAATTTAGAACAGTAGGGACGTTTTTACGAACAGTGGTCAAAAAGTTTATTAATGTCAACAAAGTAGGAATGATGTCTGATACTAGGTACTGTTACATACATCATCTGTCTATATAGTTATTAGGAGAGACAATGCTGTGTTGTATAAAACGAATAAATACCTAGGTACCTACTTACACAATTTAAATGCCTACTTTTAACTTTTTTCCCAGTGGCGCTCGGCGGACCTACTGTTACCCTGGAAAGAATCACCGACCTTTTGCAATCTCGTACTTACCTACGATGGACAGCAAGAATATTTTCATGTCATTTTTATGTTTGGTATTGATAATATAGTGTCTGTCACTCAATTTAGCAAATTTTTTTTTTTTTTAAATCCGTGGCCTGTTTTTGCGGCCGCACCTACGTCCATTGCCGAGCGCCTCCGGTAGAGACAGAGAATTCCCGGTGGCGGCGCAACATACACTAACTAGATTCTCAAAAATGTATTGGGATGCAACAGTTAAGCTTAAAACACACTGGTCCATCACATACGACGTCCATGCGAGACGCGAGAAACAGCGACAAGGGTCCTACGTCTTACGACGTCTGACGTTAACATTTTCTACGCGCTATGACACTTTAAACGTGTGACAGCGTTGTACGCGTAGGATAGCATGGGAACACGCAAATCTGGTGCGGTGACGCGAATGACCAGTGTGTTCGTTACCATACAAATTTTATAGGACAGATCGTGTTCAGATGTCATAATGCGTGGTGTACGTCGCATGTGAAGGATGAGTTTGCCCGTCTCTTTAGAATGTCTATCTCTTTGAATTTATTACGCAATTACGATCTTAGCAATATCTATATCCGTCAAATGCCTTATTTTATATTCAGCATAAGCAGCAGAACTCAACTTACTAACTCACTATTACGTATTTGATCAATATGTGGACGACACCACTGTAGATTGCCATCGATTATTAGACCTAGGAACGTAGTAGATTCGACGAAACCAGCCTTATGAAATGCACACAATAATTAGGTATTTTGATCTTTATTTATTAATTATGTTGGAATTCATTATACTATTTACAATTTCGGGACTTCAAAGCGTTATTTTCCTTCCTTCCTTATCCTTTTGTTTGGCCTAACGTTTCGACCGAGTTACATCGGGCCCTGGTCATAGGCTGACTGGAGCTGGCGGCGTCGATAGCGAGAGGTGCTGGCAGACTCTCCATCTACCTTCACCGGGTCTTGATTTTTCTGTGGTGCGTTGTTAAGGTCTCTGCACACTACCTTTACGTCAGGCTAGCAGTCTTAATCAACTTATTATTATTATTTTCATACAATACTTATAGTCCGAGACGCCCAGGACTTTAATTGGCTGTGCGATAGCGGCTGGCACGTAAGATTTTGTTGCCTTTAATCAACATTTCATCGCAAGTCAACGGGTTCCATTTTTTTCCAAAATTACAATATAGCTGCTACTTTTTATTAAATTCATTCGGCCATTTTGGACATAACCCATTATAAATGTGCTCGGTGACGGCAATAGCTTGCCCCCTATTACGTGGGACTAAAATACTGGCAAATTGTGGGTGTGTAATGCACCTCTGCCTATCCCTTCGGGGATATAGGCGTGATATGTGTGTGTGTGTGTGTGTACTTATATTAATTTTATCAATCTTACTGTCACAATACCCGACTATCGCAATGGGAAATACCGATAATTACGTAACCTTGTTAAGTACACTATAGTAGTTCTGCGAACTGTAGACCTCGTGTTATTTTTGGGTCCCTAACATCCTTTTGGGACGTAGTCTGGTGGCTGACTTTCCATGCGCACCAACAGAGGTACCGGCAAAAAAGAAAATGAGAAATTATCATTTTCTCCGCATTTCTTCAACATTTTAAAATGGGGAACACTGACAACACATCCAATTCGCCAGTTGAAACATATCCCACTCGCCCTAGCGAACACGAAAACATCCCCTTATTTGAACATGCAAAAAAAAATCGTCTTTTGAGATGAGAAATGATCATTTTCTCCGCATTTCTTCCCCATTTTCCCTCCATTTCTCCCCCATTTCCCTCCAATCGACCTGCAACAAAGAACACTTGTGCCAAGTTTCATGAAAATCGGCTGAAAAAATGCGGCCTGTAGACCGGAACTGACACACATACATACATACATACAGACAAACAACGCCGAATCGGCCAGTCCTCGAGTTAAAACTGAGACGCTTCGCTCGCTCGGTCAATTAATTAGATTACGAGAAACCTCAAAATCATAGGTAAGTATTTACAACTTGTAGCTATTGTTAACAGTCGAGTAGTAGGTACATAATCTATACCTATAGTATAAAAAAGTCGCTTTCCGCAGTCTGTCCCTATGTCTGCTTAGATCTTTAAAACTACACAACGAATTTTGATGCGGTTTTTTAAATAGATAGAGAGGTTCTCGAGGAAGGTAAGAGATGAAAAATTTGTTTTGTTTGTTATAAATAGGTAATGAAACTAATGAACATCTTATATATTATAAAAATTTATCGCTGAATGTGTTGCTAAGCGCAAATCTCGAGAACAGCAGAACCGATTTCGCTAACTCTTTTTTTGTTGTTATCGTTACTATCAGGAGAAGGTTATGAAAAGACTTATGGAAGAAAAAAATAGTTTAGCGGAACATTAGAAAAATGTATCCAGTATGAAGTTTGCCGGGACAGCTAGTTTTCTTTTTTATTTTTAATAATTCTATCGCTTATAATGTAGCTATAGTACCTACCTTTATTGCTATAGGCTATTTCTCTTTATCTCGGTAATGTGAAAGGAAACAGCTTTTCTGGAGTGGAGATTGCTAATCGGCCAGCACTGCGTGAGATGCCTTGGCTTCGTGGAGTGACGACATTCGTCGGATAGCGGGTGTTGGGAGGATGAAATTGACCCAAGATTGGACGGGGTGGCGCGTCATTGGAGAGGCCTATGTCCAGCAGTGGACTAATAAAGGCTGATGTGATAATGATGATGATGATTTCGTGGGAATTGAGTGAAATGAGAATACTGTAAAACTACGGGAATCCGCTAGTAGTTTATAATTTCCATTGTTGGCACTTGGTGGAACCTATAGCACAGAATAGGGAATAGTACTTACATACAGAACTTGCAATCCGACGTTAATTAAAGCACATTCTTTTGTTTACAGAGAACATCATTCGAACGTTAGGGTTGTCCTGTAAAGTAAAATATATACCAGCATAATTTGACCAATAATTATGACGTTAATGACTCATCATCAATGCCGTGTCACAAACAAGAGACAACCCTTACTGATTTACAACTTCAAGCTGTCGCTGACGTCACGTATTTTTTGCGGTTGTCAGGCGTGTGACATAGGCCTGCCTATAGTAATAATAATACATTATTAAACGATTACCACTTGTCTTGTACTCTTATTTCACTGTAAATTCCCCGTTTCTGCCTTACGCAGCATTGTCAAAGGTGTTCCATTACACTGGTCAAGCTCACTTCGGTCTACAAGTACCTACAAACAGTGAGATAAGAATATATGCGTTTGATTTCATTATGTACAATTAAAGTGCCTACAAATTAATAATAGCAATCCACTTGGGTTAGATACCCAAGTGGGTTGATATTATTTTGTATTTATTTTGTTCAATTATCAACTCAAGACACTGTGTATTGTGTCCTCTCCATGTGCAAGGATAACTATTCACACATCCTCGAACATGGAGAGGATGAGATAATAAACCGCTGATTCTGTGAAATCTAACCGTTGAATTTAATTAACTTTTATGTAGGTACTAATTTATTTATCGATTAATGAATAAAAACGAATTGCTCTTTGACTCTGTAACAAATGTAAAGGGGATGCTTTAGTTAGCCTAATTTGGGAGGGGGGAGAATGTATTTTTGATTGTATTTTAGTTGTCAACAGATTTGACTTAATAAATTTTGTTAGATATTAATATTTTAATAGTTTAAGCTTACTTGTGATTTTTTAGTTTGTGAATGCGGTGTTTTCCCCTAAATAAATCGTGGCATTATATGTCCAGTAGCCTGTGTTATTATGTCCAAATATATATATAAGGTGGTTAGTTAGCAACTTTATCTATCACTTAGGCCTAAAAAATGTTAACGACCAATTCACAGACTTACTTGAGCATATTTATGCTCAAAAATTTTCATAAGAATCAGTCAAGCCGTTTCAGAAGAATTTGGCAATAAACAGTGACACGAGAATTTTATACATTAGATATTCATATTAATTTGTAGATGTATTTAAAGTGTGCAAGGCCACGGAATAGCAACGATATTAATTAATATTCAGCTCGTTCTCCTATTCAAACAAAACTTATTAGGACTAATCATGGTAGACATATCTATATTTGACTTTGACTAAAACCCAATGACACGATATCTATACTATGCCTTACAGGTACTAGTACCTACCTATATGCGAGATATTGTAGGTATTTGAAACAACACATTTTAATCAGAATTTTGTTTAGACATAGCAAATGTCAAACTTTCAGCTAACCTGCTCGAAAAGGCTTGCTTTGAAGCTTAAACTTGATTTTAGACTTGGGCTTTTGCAGAACGCGTAGCTAGTAGCCTTTTAGGTTACCTCTGGCGCTGGGCAAAAATCCAGGCCCAAACGCTCAAATTACAATACGGAACAACGTTTCCACCGCGAACTAGTTCAGAGTACCTTGACATTGGCGAAATCATCGATGAACATCGATGGAGCCACGTTTTTAAAAAAAAAGAAGCTTAAACTTACGTACGTAAATTTAGAACACCGTCTTTTAAACTTAACTACCGTTATTCCATATATAATACAGCAATATAATTTAAATATAAAACGACACTGTTCACTTTTAATTTCTCTATCTAACTTTCAAAAAATTTTAGATTCAATTCTGTACCTAATTGATAAACCTGGGCAGTATAGTCAGAGTCACCTTAGCCTGTTCTGCTGGCAATAAAAACAAAAAAAAAACTGTGGCAATCGTATTTTTCAAGTATTTTACCCGACTGCGTCAATTTACAAAATATACTTACTACTAAATACGTTTCTAGATAATTTGTAGTGACTCATAAAAATATATTTTTAGTCCCATTGGCATACATGGGAAACTGGGAAACCCACGTCTCCGTAATATTTATTATTAGAAGTGTTAAACTTTTGAACCCACTGATAAAAGTGCCAACAGCTTCCACGAATAATATTGTAATTGTAAACAAGAAATATTTTCTAAACAAATGATTTTATCACTAGATTACCGCACTTTTAGAGTAAATTCTTCATTGAATAGTATGTGCCAGTCTACACGTGCCTAATTAAATTGATTGAAGAGTGCAAGGTGATAATACAGCCCAAAGTTGCATAATACGAGTATAACAAGCAACATAATATTATGTATTATGTGACATAGGTGGTAAGATATAAGTGATTCAGCTAAATGTTTAGCTTAAGATAATTGAAAATTAAATTTGTGTGTAGTCACTCGCCCATATTCCCAACAGGGTAGATGGAGCTGTATTGCACACATTTTGTTGGACCCACATACGAGGAGTTTGCTCCTCGTATTACCGTTATTGCTCACTATACCTAGTCACAGAATAGGGAATAGTACTTACATACAGAACTTGCACTCCGACGTTAATTAAAACACGTTATTTTGTTTACAGAGAACATAATTTTAACGTTAGGGTTGTCAGGAAAGTACCTACCAGCACAATTTGACCAATAATTATGACGTTAATGCCTCAATATCAACTCCATGGTAAATGCCGTATCACAAACAAGGGACAACCCTTACTGACTTACAATTTCAAGTTGTCGTTGACGTCACGTAATTTTTGCGATTGTTAGGCGAGTGACATAGGCCTGACCTAGTGTAGTATAGTGTAGGTATATAACCTGAAATATAAAATCAATAACCATTTCGTAATCTGAACATAAATTCTAACAGCCGGGACCATTGTTACGTACCTATAATTTCAGCATCAGATTAGTAATAATAAATTGACGGTAAATTTTGATAACCTCAGATAACTAAATAGGAGGACTTGGATTGTTGCAGGCTGGTTGCCTTTTAGGTTACCTCTGGCATTGGGCAACAATCCAAGTCCAAACACTCAATTGCAATACCGAACAATGTTTCCTTGTCCTGTACCGCGAACTAATTCAGAGTAGGTAACTAGTTCTTCTGTGCGGGAAAAATCAAGTATTACCTTGACATTGGCGAAATCATCGACGAACATCGATGGAGCCACATTTTTAAAAAAGAAGAAGATGACACACGCCTGTATAAAACGCGAAAGTCTAATAAGTAAGAAGAAGAAGAATTAAATAGGAGTGCAAATTGCTCCAATAATTTTAATAAGATTTGGTATGTTTATACAACTTTATATCTCAACGATACTTAATTACATTGTATCTTTGATCAGAGACGACAAAACGGTCTGTGAACGGACAGCTCTAATGTTTTTATAAAATATCAATTACTGTATTATGCCCAGAGTGCGTACGTATTACATTAATACGATATACCTAGGTACAATACTGGCACGTTATCAAATTAGTCTAGCGTTAAACATGGCGCTAGTACATACGTATTTAATGTTAGCGGTCTTAGTTAGAGAAATATGTACCGAGGAACGTAGTATACCAAAAGGTAGTTTGACTTTCGTCATCGACGACACGGCATCAATGGGTGAAGATATAAGACAAGTAAAAGAAAGTGTCAATGTCATTTTTGATACTGTGACGTCGACTAATACGTCACAAATTGAAAATTTTGTTTTAGTCACCTTTAATGATCCAGGTATGTACGTGTTTTAATTAGTTAACTAATATTTACATAACTCGTGCTTGATAAGTTGAGACCTGCGCTCGAATTACTTTTAGTTATTCATATAAAGCCACGGTAAATCCGAGTTAGAAAAAACCTACAACTTAAAATAGGGTAGGTAGATTCTCAAACGGAAGCTTATTAAGATATACTAGTTATACCGGCGAACTTTGTATCGCCTCAAATATTAAAAAAAAAAAAAGTAATATATATATATTTCATGCAAATGTATGTATTATTAATTATTTATTGAAAAACTCGACGGACGGACAAACAGACAAATTGTCGTATTAAATAATAGCTTTTTTGACTTGTATACCAACACACGCACATTGACATTACAGCGCTCAGCTCTCAATATATCGCGCACGAGAGAAATGAGATATTAGCCATCCATCCATTCACCGACACAGTTTTACACCACACCGACCTTTTACTAACCGTATCCGTATGTCTTTTCGGGCTGGTAAAGTTCCGAAAGCTTGGAAGGTAGCTAACGTACAGCCAGTACCAAAAAAGGGTAGTCGTGCAGACCCTGTCAACTACCGCCCAATTGCGATCACCTTCATTCTCTGTAAGGTGATGTAGCGTGTAATAAACAATCGTTTACTGGCATACCTCGAAGACAATGACCTCCTAAGTGATCGGCAATACGGGTTTCGCCAACGCCATTCTACTGGAGATCTTCTAGTGTATGCCACGCACCTCTGGGGTGAGGCTCTTGAAAGATATAGTGAGGTACTTGCTGGGTCACTTGACATTTCGAAGGCTTTCGACAGGGTCTAGGACGAAGCCCTTATAGCCAAGCTTCCTGCTTACGGAGTTCCGGCTAGTCTTTGTGCTTGGATTTCAGATTTCCTAAGGGAACGATCTATTCGAGTGGTTGTTGACGGCTGCTCGTCTGACCTATTAGCAATTAACGCTGGGGTACCACAAGGATCTGTTCTCTCGGCAACGTTATTCCTGCTACATATAAACGACATGCTCAGACCCGGTATGTTTGGGTATGCGGACGATAGCACGGTTGCAGAGAGATATTTCTCCAGCGCAAAGGCCAAAAAAACGGAAATCGACGCTCTTAGAGTGGCAATGGTTGAACGCACTAACTTATCCCTTCAGGCAGTGTCTGACTGGGGCGATGCTAACCTTGTCACATTCAACACCACGAAAACCCAGGCATGTCTTTTCTCTGCTAAAAAGAGCCCGTTCACCAAGGCTCCCACTTTCCGGGATGTCCCTGTACCTGTGCTGAGTTACAACTCAGCATCTTCAGCTCCTTGGTATGGACTTATCATCCAACCTGAACTTTGGAAGCTACATAGAATCCAGGGCTAAAACAGGTGCGTAAATATTTTACTTCGAGTCAACTGCTGAGTCTTTACTCAGCACAGGTTCGCTCCTGCATGGAGTACTGCTCGCACCTTTGTGATGGATTCGCCCGCTACCAGCTTGAGGCCCTGGAAACTATTGACAGACGCGCCAGAAAACTTATAAGCGATGAGGCGCTTACAAGCAACCGACTTCAGAGCCTCGACCATCGCCGTCTGGTTGCGAGTCTGTGTGTCTTCTACAGGTTACATTTCGGAGAGTATGCGCAGGAATTGCATGAAATAATTCCACCAGCACCATTCCTTCATCGGACATCAAGGCGTAGTCTGAGATTCCATCCGTATGTGGTCGATATTCCACCTCTTCGTACCTCTCGATTCGCTTCTTCTTTCATCATGCGAACCGCTAAGGAATGCAATTCCCTTCCAGCGTCATTGTTCCCCGATACATATAATCTTGGAATTTTCAAGGCAAGAGTAAATAGGCATTATTTGAGTTTGCGTGCTTCATCTTAGACCGCATCGTTACTTAACATCAGGTAAGATTGCGGTCAAACGCACTCAAATTTATTCATAATAAAAAAAAAGATACCAGTCTTCCACGAAGGGGCTGTGTATTGCATTGTTATGAAAAGCTTAATACTTTAGACTAGACTGGAATGCATGTGTAATACCTTTGTGGAAGAGAGAATAGTAGATTATACAACAAGTGAAAAAAAAGAAAATTTTATTCGAGTTACGAAGTTTGATCCCGAGAGTAGAGAAGGATTCTAGAATAAAAAATAAAGTAGAATCCTGAGCGGAGCGAGGGATACAAGGAACGAGATATTTTTTTTTTCACGAGTAGTCTACCTACTCTACTTTATACCATTGAAAATAAGGTAAAGGTTTCCAACACCTAGGTACATTGTCTGATAGATAATTGCTGCTTTCGAACGATATGATCCCCGAGTAAGCGACTCATTTTCATCACTGGAAGAACTCATTTTATTAGTTATTTTAAATTTTCCAATGAAACACTACGATCTAAAATTAGCGGGTTGTGTTTATTTTTATGCCATTGCCCCTTTTGTTTTTTTTTTGTCAATGGAATAACTTCATTCAGCCTGCCAGTAGTTAAGTTCAGCTTTCTTTTTTTTTGTAGTATACTTAATTCGTCTATTGAAGCTCGTTCCAAATTCAAATGTGAGTAAATGAGCGTTCTATTCACTTTTTCGAGGGGCAATGGTATAAATAAATATTTACTTTACTTTACTTTACTATGTACTGTGAGTTAGACCAAATCCTACTAATATTATAAATGCGAAATTTTGTGAGTATGTAAGTAAGTATGTATGTATGGATGGATGGATGTTTGTTACTCTTTCACGTAAAAACTACTGAATGGATTTTAATGAAACTGTACAATAATATAGCTTATACATCAGAATAACACATAGGCTACCATTTATAAAGATATTGTGTGAACTGTTCAAAATATGACGCGGCGCGACGGGAACGGGAAAAAATCCAAATTACCACGCGGACGAAGTCGCGGGCGACCACTAGTATCATATACATTTCGCCTAAACAATCCCCAATTTTTTTTGTTTATGGTCCCACTTACATAAGTTTGGTTGATTTTAGCAGTATCCTTTTTAATAATATTTCATTTTCATACTCTGCTGACATCACTTTTTAATCTCTATAAAATATTTCAACACCAGTAGTTTCTCTTTTTCACTGTAAGACATTTTTAGAGGGCATCCCTTGCGACCTGCTTACACTTCTTACACTTACAAGCTCTCGAAAACTGCTTATGCTCCAATGATGGTTGACCCCTAGGCAAGCCAAAAAATCAAAAATTTGACATAGCACTAAGGGGTCAAAAGTTATAGGCCAAAACCTATGGCGTGGTGCGGCGCGAAGCACCGCGCAAGACATGTGACTCGTAGTATGTATACAACGTGGGAGAACAAAAAACATTTTGGTTGGTTCATGTGTTATCTCAAGTCTTTGAGTGCACAAAATATCTTTCCTTCTTTTGGTAATCACATCAGTGTTGTAGGAAAGCATTCCGCATGCTGTTTTAATATTGTGATTAGTATAAATAGCTGCCGGACTATTTAGCACCTCACAACATTTTTACAGGAGGTTAGTAGGAAATAGGAATGGGCGAAATGTAGATACGTTCAGAATTGCTCATTGAGCATACTAAAGTATTAAGCGGTTAGGTTACAGGTTGCGAAGGTCTAGCAAACACTAACCAGCTCGATATTAGGATGGGTAATAATGCGACCACTTTGTACCTCGGACAGCACGTTAAGCCGTCGTCGTCGATCGACGTTGCCATAGAAACATTTATGGCATTCGTTATGGGTAGTTGGGGCCCTTAAAATCCCACTGATGTAACTTCAGAACTTCGATATTGCCAATATAATGTGGAGGTCAGATGCCAGTCACTTCACGGATAATATTCAAATTCAGCGAAAAGTTGACCCAAACTAGGTTCGGAAAATGGCGCATGAAACGTCTAATGACTAAACGTAAATTGTATAAATAATCATGTGTCTTAAGCGGAATAGGCATAAGTGGTACATAATTATCATTACTTCTAAAGGTGCTTCTCTACTTACAATCACAAAGGAGAAGGAAGATTTTAAGACAGCGCTCAGAGGGATCAGTGTTTGGGGCGGAGGCGATTGTCCTGAGTATGCAATGAAAGGCATTGACATAGCAGTAGACCATAGTCTACCATTATCTTATGTATATGTCTTTACTGATGCTTCGGCGCAAGACTATCTAAAACACGCAGAAGTTCAGAGTCGTGCAAAGGATAAGCAAATTCAGGTATAGTTCAGATATTTTTTTTTTTAGATATTTTCTATTCACAAATATTATAAAAATGGATCTTAATCGTGATAATGGGTTACCAAAGGTAGGTTGGTATCACCGAAACGTAGAAGCAACTTGGGTATAATGCCGTTTGATATTTCAAGGGCTCTAACACCATTTCTGAGGGGGTGAAGCTGTCCTACTGGCCAACTTTTGTAAGTACAGTGATTTAACAACCGCCTTCTTCAGGCTTGGACTTCGGGCATAAGTCTGCGGTACCTTTCAGTAAGCGGTCCAAAATCCGCTCATCTTTTATGAGTGATCTGTACTGGATACGTGAATTAAATTGGCATGATTCCATTCCATAGGTATTGCGTAAATGTAATAAAAATAAACATGGTTTCATATTCCGTAACAGAACATTCTGTGATTGAAATAACACTTTGTTATTGATTCTCAGTTTCGTCTAAGTATATCGATTCATAAATCGATATACTTAGACGAAACTGAGAATCACAACTCACCGATCACTGACTGAAATACAATATATTTCCTCAACATGTTCCTTGAGATAAATCTAATAATAACATAATAAATATAGAATAGACGTCGTTGTTGACTTAGACAACTGCAGGAATTGAGGTCCAAATAAGCTATAGTCGGTGAACAGCTTTCTGCCGTACACAAAAAGTCACAAAAAGTTGCCGTTGCAACTATTTTAATCAAGCATGAGAATAATTATTATTTTTTAATAAATATGCAAAAATAAGTATCTACAATAAGTTTCGTGGGCCGTTTTCGAGATATGCCCATGCAAACACCTGCCTAGTGTGCTCCACTAGCCTTCCACCGAGGTGAGCTCTATAGGAAGCTTAAACTACATAAATATTATAGTCACGCATATATCCTTATGAAGATAGACTGAGGCATAGGTAGGGTTTTCAAGTCATCTATGTCCGTATTCTGTACCCAAATTAAACATTTGCAGATCGTATACATGTTTGTCCCGACCCGGGTTTTGAACCCGGTCCTCTGGATTAGCTCTCTCACGCAGGTAGCAGGTTTAACCAATTTCGTCGCCGAGGCTGATCTTTTTTCTTCATATTACAGGTCACATTCCTGTTAACCGGTGAATGTGGCTCGAGAACTAGTCCAGACTATCAAGCGTACCACTCAATCGCTGATGCCACATCTGGACAAGTGTTCAACATGTACAAAAATGATATTAAAGATGTAAGTTATATTGATTACATATTTGAGCCGTTTGGGGTTGAGACACTGGGGTCATGGGGTCCGAGTGCTCGCCGCCTTTATAGAGACATTGCTAAACGCTTAATCGATGCTTCTCAGGACCAGAAGGCTGGCTATTTTCTGGCCCAAAGAATAAGTATTGCCATCCAACGTGGCAACACAGCCAGCATTCTGGGAACCTTCTCAGTCGGCAATGACGCGGAGGATTTTTAAACAATATTTTGTAATGTAGATATTTTTAGTATATAATTATGTATATTGTAATTCTTATTGTAAATTAATATTGAAGACATGTGTTAGTTATATGATTTGTGTCTATGTATCTAGTTTATGATCAAGACAGAAACGTCCAAGATTCCTGCATTAAACCAAGCAAACTCTTCAGATTTACTATTATAAAGATGAAAAGCTGAAGGCTTATAAATATCTATATTTCTATTAAGTATAGATAATAATGAACCCACATTGATTTAGTATAAAAAGTTATAATTAACAATTACAGGTATTAGCCTACGTAGTAGATTCAGTAAAATCAAGAAGCAATATTTTACTTGAAAAGAAACTTCCAGCTGGAACTCATACAATACCGGTAAGTTGGTGATGATGATAAGATATATATATATATAAGATACTAGGGAGATCCACGACCTGGATCTCCCTAGTATCCTTATGAACTTCTTTTCTTCTCTTGAAAACTTAACGACACAGATTTAGATGAAAATGTGCGTCTTTAAACTTGAGACAAACGTGTCTTTTACGCGATTATTGAGCTATATACAGTGCTTCTATTTCTCGTATATCATCGTTTTTCCAAATTAATGTAACCGAATTTTAATATCTATGTCCATAAATTATTTGATTTATTTTCTAAATATTAAAATGTAACTTGAGTTTATAACTACGTTTTTTATTGTTGTTTTGTTTTGATTTCAAATCAAATCAAATCAAAATATATTTATTCATGTAGGTCACAAAGTAACACTTATGAACGTCAAAAAAAGAAAATGCTTCTACATTTACATTTACCGCCAGATTCGTAAGGCAATAGGTAGAGCCTGTGAGGAAAGAACCTGGCAAGAAAAACTCACGGCCACTCTTTTTATTCGCCAGTAAATACAATGGTTCTGTTACAACAATAAAAAGAGGTCAAGGGTAGAACGTGACCATGTGTGGACCAAGTGAACTCAAAAATTATGGATCTCTGTTATTCACAAAAAAAGTCAAATACTAGTTAAAGGTGCCACATAATCTCAAAGTACCCATACCTAACAATATCATAATAATAATAATTTAACAAAAATAAGTGAGTTTCAGCAATAAAACAACATTTCAAACAGAAGTAGCCCCTATGTAGCTCGAGTGATGAGCAAGCAACTCATTGCCATTTCTCTGTATCGTTTAGATAATTCTTAATAGTATAATATGCCTTTTTTAGGAGGTATGTCTTTACAGCCACTTTGAATTTATTCAAAGGAAGGTTCATAATGTTTAGAGGAATTTTGTTGTATAAACGCACACCAAATCCTGCAAAGGAGTCATGAACCTTCTGTAAACGATAATACGTCCCAACCAATTTATGCTTATTTCTAGTATTAATTGCATGTATGTCACTGTTCATACTGTATAAATGTATATTCTGTTTAACGAACATAATATTCGCATATATATATTGTGATGCAACTGTTAAAATGCCTATTTCTTTAAATCTTTCTCTAAGAGAAACCCGTGCATTCAGTTTATAAATCGCACGTATAGCTCGCTTTTGGAGTATAAAAATTATCTCTATATCAGCTGCCTTGCCCCACAGTAAAATTCCATACGACATGACACTGTGAAAATAGCTAAAATAAACCAGCCTGGCAGTTTCTACATCCGTGAGTTGTCTGACTTTACCATAGCAAAAGCAGCAGAGCTAAGTTTCCCTACAAGACCCGATATTTGGGCGTTCCACTGTAATTTACTGTCTAGAGTAATACCCAAAAATACGGTTGATTCTACAAGATTAAGGGTATCGCCGTTCAAAATAATATTAGTACCGTAGTTCTGAACATTAGGCATACTAAATCTAACACACTTCGTCTTTTTTGCGTTCAGAAGTAAATTGTTGGTTGTAAACCAATCCAGAACTAGTGCAAGTGAACTATTTACTTCGTCAAAATTCCTCAGCTTGCGATCAACTTTAAAAATAAGTGATGTATCATCGGCGAATAGAACAATGTCGCACAAGTTCTGTACATAGAACGGTAGATCATTAATGTAAACTAAAAATAGAAACGGACCTAGAATTGATCCTTGTGGTACGCCCATAGATACAGAAGCCCCTAAATACCGATTACCATTGATTTCAACATGTTGTATTCTATCACTGAGATATGAGGCAACTAGGTCCAGTGCCGAATCTCTGATACCAAAATAATTGAGTGTGTAAGTTTCGGTGTGTAGTATACTACTTTGCAATATTCCGCCACATGCAAATTACACAACTCTCGTATTAGATAACTCTAACTAACTAGATAACTCTATAGAGCTGTGAAATTATAATTATCTGACGTGCCTGCGACTTAAACAGCCATTCCCCCATTCAAATGTAAATTAATAATGAAAAGGGGAGGTAATAACATCTCTATTTACTTCCAAACCTATGGATATCCCACGAAAGCCGATAGCATACGATACGAAGAACAAAAAGAAAATAGAAGCACAGCAGGTATATCTACCTGTTTATTCCCAACGGCTCTTGCAACAGGACCGAAACAACGGGATTCAAGAGGCATGTATGTTAGAGCACGAATTTTCATGGTAGTGCACGTTTGGTTATTTTCATCCGTACCATTATGATTGTCTTTAAGCAATATTATTACGATGTTACTTTGACTTTCTGTATATAATGTCTTATGAGGTCCTTAGGAATAGTCAAACTGAAATACCTCTAAACCAGGTATGCAATGCATGCTACTAATTGCAAATGTTGAGCGGAGCAAATTTCCTTAATTTTTTAATGCTCTATTTTCATGATTTCAGAGATATGTACTCCCGGGTATGATACTAGCATACCAAATTTGGTCAAAATCGGTCAAGCCGTTTCGGAGTAGTTGGCACACAAACGATTTACACTTGTCGTCTAAGATACGCTACGCTTCGCTCCGCTCAATAATCTGCGCTATTACGTGGGACTAACAAGTTACTTGTTAAAATGAGGACGTAATAAACGGTTTCCGTTCGGCGATAAAGTCATGTTTTGTGTTGTTGTTTATATCATAATAGGACCAGAGGTGTCTGCTGTACAAGACGCAGATTAGACCCTGCGTCGAATACTGCTCTCACCTCTGGGACGGCTCCGCGAAGTATCTGCTGGACGCTCTCGACGCTATGCAGCGACGGGCTATCCGTATAATAGATTGTCCGGAGGTAACGAGAAGCCTTGAGCCGCTAGTTCAGCGCCGAACAATAGCTTCCTTGGCCGCATTCTACCGTATTTACCACGGCGAGTGTTCTGAAGAGCTCTTCAATCTGATCCCACCCTCTTCCTTCCGATCCCGAACGACTCGTGCCGGGCAGAGATGCCACCCCCACGCAGTGGATAGCATGTTCGCGAGAACCGAACGTTTTAAACGTTCGTTTCTCTGCCGAACGATAGTGGCCTGGAACGCCCTGCCTGTGCACGTGTTTCCTCCCACATATAATCCGTGCGGAGCGTGAAGAGGCACATCAGTAGGTCGTCAAGTTGAGGGCCACTCTCAATAGTAATGTGTGCTGTGAGAGTGGCCCACAATTGCTAGACGTCGTCACGACTTACCACCAGGCGGGCGGCGTCAATTTGGCGAACCAAATATAAAAAAAAAAAAAAAAAACAAAAAATTATGTAGTGGACCTTCCTCGAGAACACTATCCATTAGTGAAAACTGCATAAAAATCCGTTGCGTAGTTTTTAATATCTAAACATACTTACATACGGAACGGATCGACTTTGTTTTATACTATGTTATGATTATGATGATGAAGATTTTATCTCGTATTTAAATATTATTTTAATAAGTCAGTTGCAACCAATGACGAATATCATTGGCTGCAAAAATCTTATAATTTCGCTTTATAATTTTACGTTTGGTACTTACTTGTTCATTTTTTGAAAGGACGTGTTTGTTACAGTTTGGAGTCGATCCAACAATTGACAATGTGACTATAGCTGTGTCTGGTAAAGATTCCACAATACATGTGTATGGACCAGATGATGAAATTGTGGATACGGACACTCTCGTGGACAAAAAAGAAATAAAAGTAAGTAATAAAATAATATTATAGAACAGGGGTGGCAAAGCGGGGACCAAAAGAAGTACCTCCGAGATATTATGTACAAAATATACTCCAAAAATAACTGACGTAGGTATACATCCAGAAGCAGGGCCGAGCATGGCGGTAGAGAAAATTTCGATGACGTAACTTATTCAATACATTTTTTGGAATTTCTTGCCATATCATTGGTTATCGACAAACTCTTCCTACCGCCATGCTCGCTCTGCTGGGGTGGATATACCGCCAGCAAGTCAGTCCTAGAATTCACACAAAGACCGTAGTGGTTGAGATATACAGCACACATCCTTTTTTTGCTTTTTTTTAGCATACTACCTTGTCTATGGGGGAATATTCACATACATTTGGATTTGATAAGAACATGGTGACTGTATATATACTTTTTTTCCAAAACACACTGGGTTTAGGGGTCTCAATGTTCTACGCGTAACTACCTACAATGTTATTAAGTTAACATAATAATGTGGAAACAATATATACTTATTAATACTCGTATATAATTAACCAATCGAACGAATCGTCTACATTTCGAGATAGGACAATTTTGCTTTTGTCTGTCTGTATCCACGTTCCAGGCTAGCAGCCAAATTTTTTCACTATCTCCACAAAACTCCCTTCTTCCTTGCACAAGAGTTCCTTAACAACTCAAAAACAATCTTCTTTGGGAAGCCTCACTTTATTTACAATAAGAATTACAATATTCATAATTATATACTAAAAATATTTACTTTACAAAATATCGTTTTAAAAAGTCTCCGCGTCATTGCCGACTGGGAAGGTTCCCAGAATGCTGGCTATGTTGCCACGTTGGATGGCAATACTTATTCTTTGGGCCAGAAAATCGCTAGCCTTCTGGTCTTGAGAAGCATCGATTAAGCGTTTAGCAATGTCAAATAATGTTTTTAATGGTCTTCTGTTGTGTACTCGTATATACCACTAGCTTAAGTATTATCAGATCTTCTTATCGTTAAGTTTGATAAAAATAGAACAACGGTAATCGACTTTTAACGTATCCTCCAAAGCGGCAATATATCGGAGGCAAATACCTAAAAAGTAACTAAGAGAAATTTACATTTCCAGGTTAAAACATTTCCCAAAAGTAAACCAGGCACTTACAGTACAAAGGTCGGCAGCTCATCTGACAAAACAGTAAAGGTCCTTGGCAAGACCAATTTAGACTTTCAACATGGATTTTCTGGATTTGCACCTACATCTTTAAGCGATACTAGTGTTAAACCTGCACCAGGTAATTCTTTATTTAAAATTAAATCTATAATATTATATAAATGAAACAAAGTCGGGTTGGTTAAGAGATTAAAGGCTCGAGAACGGCTGGGCCGATTTAGTTAATTCCATTTTTGTTGTTTTCGTTATTATCAGGAGAAGGATCTTTTGAAAACAAAGTTCGGAATATTAGAAAAATTAATGTGGTACGACGTTAGCCGGGGCAGCTAGTTATACAAATTTCGATAATTCTTTTTTTTTGAGTCCATTTTTATTAGTAGAAGGATCTTTTGGAAGAAAAAAAAGAAAGTTGTGATGAACATTAGAAGATTTTAGAAACCAATACTAAATTTTCTATCTACAAAATTTTCTAGGTACCTATAGTTTGAAGCGGTACGAAGTTCGTCGGGAAAGCTGTTAGGTCTAGTTATCATTTCGTCAAGTCGGTCCGTTCCATCCAGAGCCCAATTATTATTCGGCCTACTCCTTTTTCGTTAATTTTCCATTTCGTAATGTTTCTACATACTTATACATATAACGAGCTTGAATTCTATACTAAATTTATATAAAAAAGCAATTTTTCTTGTAACATTGTACAACTAAGATGTTTTGAATTAAGTGGCTTTATTTATTTTTAACTAAAAAGCCGTTCTAAAGCAGACTGATATTACAACTAAATTTCCCTTCTTCTTCTTCTTCTTCTTTTGGTGCCACCTTCTTAATGAAGGTCGGCGATCATTCTGGTAATTTGGACCTTTGACACAGCAGCTCTGAAGAGGAACCGGGTGCTCTTGTTGTACCACTGGCGTAGGTTCTTTAGCCAAATTTCCCTAGCGACTGTCATTTAATGTAGGTAGTTCAAATTTAGATTTTTTTTGGATTAAATGATCAAATACTTACATCATTTGGCAAAACCGCTGAAGTATCGACATCTAACCAAGGCCCTTTGTTGAGAATGTGACTCCAGTTCATAATACAAAGTCCCTGAGATCAAATCTAGAATACCTAGCGGATATTATTGGCTCTTTGTAGGGTCCCGTCTTCAAAGGGAAACCGTATTACGGAGACTTCGCTGTCCTTCCGTCCGTCTGTCTTGGGCTGTATCTCATCAACCGTGATAGTTAGAAAGTTGACATTTTTCAAACGCGATTAACAACGTGAGGAACCCTTTGTACGCGAGCACGACTCGCAATTGGCCGTTTTTTTTTATTTTTCTTATTTCTAGATGGTAGCGCATATCTATCGATCCAGTTAGTTGGAGAAGGGTTGGTGAAGCTTCAAACTGCAGAAATTCTTGATATGAGTGGTAACATACTTGAAGAGCTACCTCTAACACTGAAAAATGACAAAGAAAAATTTTATTTATCCGAGATTTTTTATCCACCCAACGAATCATTTAAAATTAAGGTAAGGTATATTATAAACAGTGCAAAACTTGATAATTATAATCTTTACTTATAATAAATCTGTAAAAGTGAAAATGCTGTACACTGAAATATCAAAAAAATTTATGGCAGGGGTTGTTACTAGACCGACAACGGACCCAAAAATGTGATTAAAATTTTGTGTGTCTGTCTGTCTGTTTGTTCAGGCATTACCGGTTCGATTACGATGAAGCTTGGTATAATTATTCTTTAATATCCTGGGCACCACGCTGGGTACTTTTTATCCCGGAAAAGTATATACAATAAAAAACAAACTTAATTTTGCGGTTCGATCCCTAGACCCAATTACTGTACCAACCGCAAATAATAAGTTTGTCGTAGGTTACGTCACTCGCAGTGGAGTTCACTAAGGGGCGCTGAACACGGCTAAGTTACTATAATATTTTATCTTAAGATACAATATCGCTCAACAGCTATACATAATAAATCAGTAACTGGTGATCAAGAAAGCTATAACACGCAGGCGGAGCTGCGGGCATCAGCTAGACTTCCATAAGTATTAAAAACAGTTACCTAAGTTTAGGTATTTAATACGCCGACAAAGTGCTAAAATACAACTAAAGAAAAATATTTTTAATTTAAGGTTATCGGCTACGAAGAGAAAACGAAATTACCCGTTACTAGAGTTTCTCCTACCCCTATCGAACGGCAAAATCCTAGCTATGGTAAGAATAACATTTACCATAGGTACACGCCCATGTGCATATTTAGAAATATTTAAGTATCTTTAAAAAAACCTAAACAAGCTACAAACTATACTATTTAAAACTAAATTCAAATTCTTTCTCGCGCAAAGACTCTCATTGGCAATTCAGCGCGGGAATGCTGCCTGTGTTACTAAGATTAAGGCAGAGTGCCCAACTCTGCCTTAGTCTCCCTGCTTTACATATTTATTTTAGTTTACGTTTTAGATAGTATAGATTGTAGTCTGTTTAGGTTTTTCTGAATTTAATTTTCCTGTTCCTTGTATATATTAATGAATTATGAAAAAAATTATTCTTATTCGGAAGTATCTTTATCAAAGTATATGTTCAGAGAAGGAAAAATCGACACATAACCATATACCAATCCAACTGGCCAGCGTGGTACATAATATAATAATATAAAAACATTATGTTCAACAGTTAAGCACTTACACGTGAGACTTCCTACATCGCGCTAACGAAATTTGTACGTTCATATCTTAAAAACAGCTACGTTCATTCCTCGGATTTTGCTGTTCTCTTTGAGACAGTCTTGAAATACCTCGTGAGTAGGTGTTATACACGTTATGTTAGCTAAATAGAAGACATTATAAACGTTGACATATGTTTATGTGTCGACGTTTATAATGTCTTCTATTTAGCGAAATCATTGCAATTATCTAAAAATTCAAAATCACATTTTCCATTGTTTTACATAATATAATTATGAAGACTAAATTCCTCCCACTTTGGGGGAGGTCTATGCCCAGCAGCGGACGTCAAAGGGGCTGTTATGATGATGATGAACATGTATCAAGTACTTAGTGGTCAAGCCATGGATTTGAGTACTCTTTCTATACTATACTCTGTTACTAGAGTATTATCATAATGTACTACTATAAGTCCCATCGAGTCCTGTATTATACACACACACATACACACATATCACGCCTAAATCCCGAAGGGGTAGAAAGAGGTGCATTACACACCCACGATTTGCCAGTATTTTTAGTCTCACGTAATAGGGGGCAAGCCTATTGCCGTCACCGGGCACATTTATAATGGGTTATGTCCAAAATAGCCGAATTAATTTATTACAAAGTAGCAGAAATATTGTAATTTTGAAAAACTAATTTGAAACCCGTTGCCTTGCGATGAAATGTTAATGAAAGCCAACAAAATCTTACGTGCCAGCCGCTAAGGTACAGCCAATTAAAGTCTTCGGCGTCTTGGTCTATCCTATTTTATATTTATAAATATGTTTTATATGATTTTTTTTCCATAGTAAAGGCTTTTGACGTGGCACCTAAAGTAACAATTATGGAAGGATCAAAACTGAATGTAAATTACAACGAACCGATTCAACTGAAATGTAAGGTTCACGGATATCCCCAGCCCACAATAGAGTGGTTAGATGTTGATACTTCAGCGGTTTTGCCAAGTGAAGTAAGTATTCGATCATTTAATCCAAAAAGATTTCAAAATTTTAACTACCTACCTACATTAAATAACAGTCGCTAGGAAATCTCTTTTCTCTTTTCTCGTCTTTTAGCACCCTTCAAACTAGTTTTAAGATCACCATATTCACCATATCGATTACTAGCGAACGCACAAACAAATTATATACGCAAAAACCCGTCCTCGAGAACCGTTCTGGTCTGGAAACCGCATAAAATCCGTTGCGTAGTTTTAAAAATCTAAGCATACATACGGTCTGCAGGGCGCCTCTGGACTGCTGCCGGGCGCCACTGGTAGTACCTCTTGGTGCGTACCAGAGACGGCAATGGACTCAGGAGCAGGCGCACGCGAATTTAAAAAAATAAGCATACATACAGAACGGGCGGCTTTAAAAAATAAAATCATTAAAGAAATATTTTTTTAAGTCAAGCTTTTATCATCATAACATTGCATTGTCATGCGACTTAAACACGCGTGCAAAGTTTAAGCTTATCAGAAACAGGGAAGTGTGTTAAATTTAACTTACAACATTTGACTACACACGGACATCGAGACAGGAAAAAAAACCAAATCTTAGGAATTGAAAAAAATCTTAGGTTAGTCCTGGTAACGGAATACGATCGGGCAGATATAGGAAGAAGGTATATCTGTGTGTCTAGTACCAGTTCCTTACGTTAATTTGCTCGAAATACGTTTTCGTATTCCTCCATACTTTTCACACAGCTCCCTGATGTTACCGCTAGGGGCGCTCCGGTGTGAAATGTATGGGGAATACGAAAACGTATTTCGAGCAAATTAACGTAAGAAACTCGTACCAGACACACTGCCCGTTCGTGTCGAACTTCATGTTGGGAAAGACATGTCTTTACCGTTCAAAAATAAAAGTCATTGTGAAATTGTATTGTTTTAAAGCTATCAGTGTTGGAAGTACCATATGATTTTATCAGCGTTCTGAATATTGATAAAGTTACTACAAACAAGACCTATGATTGCAAAGCTATAAATAGCCTCGGAGACGATAAAGGAACGATAAAGGTCGAAACAGTTACATATTTCACTATTTTGGAAAAACCAAAGCGTAAGTATCAAGAATAATAATATTTTTAAGGGAATCACGACATTCATGAATAGTATTATAACTAAATTATATTTTAACAGTTCATAAACGCGAACAAATCAAGGCAGCTTTCTCGCGCAAAGACTCTTATTGGAAATCGTGACGTTTGTACAGGACGTGCAGGAGGTGACACCTTCATGACAGCGTGAACAACACAGTGGTCGGAACTACCCAGTGGGGCTCCTACCGAAACACTGTACTGGGCTGGGCGACTCGTCAGCAGTAGATCCAGCAGAGCGGGCGCGTGATCTGACCTGTCTGGTATCCGGGTGATCCCGTATACCATCTGGGTCAGACCGTGGGAGAGAGCGAACGCATGGGCGGCTCTACCCGCATGATCAGTCTTGAGGGACCCCAGCCATTCAATGTGATGGCCATTGAAGTCCCCCAGAAATACTAGGTCAGCGTTCGGGAACCGCACCTGCGCTTCATCAGCCGTCTCGCTGAGGTACTGGAAGAGCTTTGTTGTCTCAGAATCCCCTGTGTGGGATCGGTAGACGCACACGTAGATCTGGCTCATAGAGCCATGGTCTACGAGCAGCCAAAGGACGGAATTGGAGGGGTTCTCTAGGCAGCGCAACCGGCGGCAGCAAACATCCGCCCTAACGAACACGCACACCCCGGCTTTGTCTCGAAATTGTTCCTTGATGACATAGCCGGGGTAACACAGGTAAGACGTGTCGTCAGGGCGGCGTATTTGTGTCTCCGTGAGGAACATCACAGCGGGCCGTGCCGCCTCAAGGTGGTGGTGGACGGTATCGAGGTTCGCATGGAGTCCACGGATGTTAGTGAACTCCACCTCGAAATGTGAAGTTGTGGGGTTTCCTAGGGCCGCTGTGTAACGTTTATTTCTTTTTTGTTGCACTGCCATTGTAGATTTTGAAGAAGAAGCGTGAAGACAGGGCGACATTTGGTGCAGCAGTAAGTGACAAAGCGCAGGGGCTAGCTTTGTCTAGAACCGTGTGGTTAGGTCGGAGCCGACTCGCCGGACGGAAGGGCTCCCAAACCCCCCTGATGCAAGGCCGCCGCTACCCCACACCGATTACCACCCGGAGCGGCGATCCCACATCAGGATTATGCGCAACATGTGGGGCAGCCTCCTGGGGTGGTTGGCCCCAGGCGGGCCCCATGACTGTGTTGCGGGCGGCCGCGGCAACGCCGTTGCTAAGGGTCTCCCTGGCCGGCGAATCGACCCACACCACCCACACTAGACTCTGTTTCGCCCCCACTGGTCTCATGCCTGCTGCACCATACATCGCCCCGGGCCCGGCGGTGCAGCTGCTGAACCCCTAACGCAACCCAGCCTGGGCTGGGTTACTTGGGGGGCTTTAGCACAGCTGCACGGTGGTACCCCCCCGGACCAACACTGATGTACCACCTGGTACCCACGTAGGGGCCGAAGCCACTCCATAGGTGCCGTAAATTAACGAGCCTCGTCCGTTTATCAGCAGGTGCGCCACTAGCAGGTGAGGTCGCTGGGGCCCTAAAGATGTTGGTAGAGCCCCTTTGCACCCATGTTTCCCCAAACAAGATTAATGGACTTTCGAGACAGCGGCAGCGTCTGTGACACGAATTGGAGTACCTCATCAGCCTTTTCCCAACGCAATTGCGGTCAGCTTTACTTTCTAAGATTCGGTTGAACTTACGGCCTGGCCACGGGACTTTCGCCATAGCGAAAATTCACGCGGTGCGAACGGCGAAGCGACCGGCGAAATGTACCGAGCGAACGGCACGGGCGACTGGCGGCGCGGCGTGCGAGTGAAAAAAATACATGATAGTCCAGTCATTTAAGCTTAAATTAGGTAAGAATCTCGGAATTCGAGATACCCAGCTGTAGGTCTGTAAATACTTGTATATTGACACCCTAAAAGTTGTTTTAAAACCTACATATGGTAGGTAGGGTGTACGCAACTATTAAATGTCAAGGTTTTGCGCTTTTTTTGTAAATATCTCATGTCCTATGGGTTTTTTGATATTTGTTTTAGTAATCAATATTGTAGAATACAAAATTGTCTACAAATTCTGCTAAAAAAAATTTTTCATACCATTTTCGAGATAGAGGGCGGAGAGTGCGCGGTCACAGCATCACTTCAGGTCAACCGGTGCCTCCGGTCGAAAACGCGCCATATATAGTTGATGAACTATCGATAAATCGATGATTATAAATATTTTTCACAGTTATTAATATTAATTAGGTTAAAATTCAAATATAATTCCTGTATTTTCATTAACAATTCTGCAATGACATGGGCAGGTAAGTGTTGTTAAATAAATTAATAGGTACTGAATAAAAAGTGGATAGGTTACGAAAAAAAATGATAAAATATAATATAATAGTTAATAAAAATTGACAAATATTTATAATCATTGATTTATCGATAGTTCATCAACTATACAGGGTTACCTGGTAAGTCGTGCGAACCCCGTTCAGTTCAGAAAATTCACGCGGTGCGAACGGCGAAGCGTCTAGCGACTCTATAGTTCCCACCATTTCTGACAAATTTCACCTTGGACCCTTGCCCCCCAACCTAACCCTTTTCAATTTATAAGGCTTTGAAGATTTTTTTGAAAAAATGCCGATTTCTTGTCTATTGGCCTATATTTTTCGTTCATTTTTGTTCTAATTTTTATTTTTAAACGACTTTTGTATAGCAGATTAGTTTCTTCATCATTATGAAAAATAAAATTAGAGTTAGGTACCTCAACTAAATGGGTCGTAGATAGAAGATTGATAGTTATAGCATCAATAAAAAATCAGTACAAATCAAACTTCAACCAGCAATAGTAAAAAAAAATCTATGACGTTTCAATAGCTATTCAACAAGGTATAACAAGCTAGGTTACTATTGAAGGTCTTGGATAAAAACTTTGATTAAAGCTACCCTATTAGTATTTACAGACTTACAGCTGGGTATCTCAAATTCCGAGGTGAACTTACTATAATGACTGGACTATGAATCAGTACGGCGCGAACCACAACGTGGCGGCGCCCGGCGTCGAGCAGCAGTCGCGGCGACTAGGCCAGTGATCAAACAAGTTTAGTTGTTTTCGCCGCGAATAATGAACACCGAGACTTTTATTGCTGAAATACTAGCTAATTACTTATACAATCTCTTACTAATAAATCTAAACTAATATAATCGAAAGTTTCGACACTCATTCTGGTGTACTCGAATATTTTTTCTGGATACATTCTGCATTTCTCATACTTCTCGTGGAATTCTCCATCTATACCTCGATTCCTATTCAAAGCATGTACTCCACAATCTCTTCCAAATATTAAGTTTTGAACCAAAAACTATTACTTTCTAAGCAATTATCGAGATAACTTTGAAAAAGACATTTCGCTCTCAGACTTCCTTACTAGTCACAGCGGCGAACGCGAGTGTCCCGTGGCATGCAAAATAGACGCGCAAATTTCCGTTGTCGCCGCCGCCGCTACCACCGCCGCCGCAGAAACCCGTGGCCGGGCCGTTCGATATTTTCCAAGAAGCGACTGCCATCTAACCTTCACAACTCATAATATGCGATATCGAAGTTCTGTAGATAGATAGGTCGGATTTCTTGTTTTAGGGATCCAACTACTCCGAACGACTGCCATAGATGTTTATATAACCACCAGGACCGACGGTTAACGTGCTTTACGAGGCACGGAGGTATCTCAATCACCCATCCTAAGACCGGCCTGGCTAGATATTTCTTAACCTTTGCAATGTGTTAACCTAGTCGGTTACCACTAGACCACGAATTGGGGTACCTAATAGGGTGTAATTATTGAGCGAAGTGAGCGAAGTTTAGAACAAAATAAAAAAAAAATCAAAAAAAGTTTGAACATAAAAAAAAAAATCGTTGGCGTTCGAAAATTTAACACTTCGCTCAGTTTTTTGCAACAGCAGCATGCAGCATACCTAGTTTAACACTCACATTTCACACCGGAGCGCCCCTAGCGGTAACATCAGGGAGCTGTGTGAAAAGTATGGAGGAATACGAAAACGTATTTCGAGCAAATTAACGTAAGAAACTCGTACCAGACACACTGCCCGTTCGTGTCGAACTTCATGTTGGGAAAGACATGTCTTTACCGTTCAAAAATAAAAGTCATTGTGAAATTGTATTGTTTTAAAGCTATCAGTGTTGGAAGTACCATATGATTTTATCAGCGTTCTGAATATTGATAAAGTTACTACAAACAAGACCTATGATTGCAAAGCTATAAATAGCCTCGGAGACGATAAAGGAACGATAAAGGTCGAAACAGTTACATATTTCACTATTTTGGAAAAACCAAAGCGTAAGTATCAAGAATAATAATATTTTTAAGGGAATCACGACATTCATGAATAGTATTATAACTAAATTATATTTTAACAGTTCATAAACGCGAACAAATCAAGGCAGCTTTCTCGCGCAAAGACTCTTATTGGAAATCCAGCGCGGGAATGCTGCCTATGTTATGGGCACTCTGCTTAGGACAGCTAGGACTCTCTGTTTCACATACCTATTTATTTTAATTTTTGATAGTATAGTTTGTAGTTTATATTTAAGCTTTTCGTAATTGTTTTTTGCCTGTTCCTGTTTCTTGTAAATATTCTGAAATAAATGTATTTCTATTTTTAAGTTGACAATACAGTTCTCAACGACGAGTATTAACTGCATCAGTCGTATAGATTTTACTAATAAGCCCCAGTTGTACTTAATAGTCGTCTTTTCCTCATATATTTGTACTTTAGCAACGACGTTTGAGTATTCATATGTATACTGTATCAATACAATACAAAATTTTGATGTTCTCATAGCACAGGTTCTGCTAATGCATTCGTTGCGCAGTTTCAAATATTATCTAAACTTACCTATATCATTGGGACTTTCAATGATACACAATATAAATACATTAAAATTCGAACCGTAAAATATCGTGAGTGTTAAACTAGGTATGCTGCATGCTGCTGTTGCAAAAAACTGAGCGAAGTGTTAAATTTTCGAACGCCAACGATTTTTTTTTTTATGTTCAAACTTTTTTTGATTTTTTTTTTATTTTGTTCTAAACTTCGCTCACTTCGCTCAATAATTACACCCTATTAGGTACCCCAATTCGTGGTCTAGTGGTAACCGACTAGGTTAACACATTGCAAAGGTTAAGAAATATCTAGCCAGGCCGGTCTTAGGATGGGTGATTGAGATACCTCCGTGCCTCGTAAAGCACGTTAACCGTCGGTCCTGGTGGTTATATAAACATCTATGGCAGTCGTACGGAGTAGTTGGATCCCTAAAACAAGAAATCCGACCTATCTATCTACAGAACTTCGATATCGCATATTATGAGTTGTGAAGGTTAGATGGCAGTCGCTTCTTGGAAAATATCGAACGGCCCGGCCACGGGTTTCTGCGGCGGCGGTGGTAGCGGCGGCGGCGACAACGGAAATTTGCGCGTCTATTTTGCATGCCACGGGACACTCGCGTTCGCCGCTGTGACTAGTAAGGAAGTCTGAGAGCGAAATGTCTTTTTCAAAGTTATCTCGATAATTGCTTAGAAAGTAATAGTTTTTGGTTCAAAACTTAATATTTGGAAGAGATTGTGGAGTACATGCTTTGAATAGGAATCGAGGTATAGATGGAGAATTCCACGAGAAGTATGAGAAATGCAGAATGTATCCAGAAAAAATATTCGAGTACACCAGAATGAGTGTCGAAACTTTCGATTATATTAGTTTAGATTTATTAGTAAGAGATTGTATAAGTAATTAGCTAGTATTTCAGCAATAAAAGTCTCGGTGTTCATTATTCGCGGCGAAAACAACTAAACTTGTTTGATCACTGGCCTAGTCGCCGCGACTGCTGCTCGACGCCGGGCGCCGCCACGTTGTGGTTCGCGCCGTACTGATTCATAGTCCAGTCATTATAGTAAGTTCACCTCGGAATTCGAGATACCCAGCTGTAAGTCTGTAAATACTAATAGGGTAGCTTTAATCAAAGTTTTTATCCAAGACCTTCAATAGTAACCTAGCTTGTTATACCTTGTTGAATAGCTATTGAAACGTCATAGATTTTTTTTTACTATTGCTGGTTGAAGTTTGATTTGTACTGATTTTTTATTGATGCTATAACTATCAATCTTCTATCTACGACCCATTTAGTTGAGGTACCTAACTCTAATTTTATTTTTCATAATGATGAAGAAACTAATCTGCTATACAAAAGTCGTTTAAAAATAAAAATTAGAACAAAAATGAACGAAAAATATAGGCCAATAGACAAGAAATCGGCATTTTTTCAAAAAAATCTTCAAAGCCTTATAAATTGAAAAGGGTTAGGTTGGGGGGCAAGGGTCCAAGGTGAAATTTGTCAGAAATGGTGGGAACTATAGAGTCGCTAGACGCTTCGCCGTTCGCACCGCGTGAATTTTCTGAACTGAACGGGGTTCGCACGACTTACCAGGTAACCCTGTATAGTTGATGAACTATCGATAAATCAATGATTATAAATATTTGTCAATTTTTATTAACTATTATATTATATTTTATCATTTTTTTTCGTAACCTATCCACTTTTTATTCAGTACCTATTAATTTATTTAACAACACTTACCTGCCCATGTCATTGCAGAATTGTTAATGAAAATACAGGAATTATATTTGAATTTTAACCTAATTAATATTAATAACTGTGAAAAATATTTATAATCATCGATTTATCGATAGTTCATCAACTATATATGGCGCGTTTTCGACCGGAGGCACCGGTTGACCTGAAGTGATGCTGTGACCGCGCACTCTCCGCCCTCTATCTCGAAAATGGTATGAAAAATTTTTTTTAGCAGAATTTGTAGACAATTTTGTATTCTACAATATTGATTACTAATACAAATATCAAAAAACCCATAGGAAATGAGATATTTACAAAAAAAGCGCAAAACCTTGACATTTAATAGTTGCGTACACCCTACCTACCATATGTAGGTTTTAAAACAACTTTTAGGGTGTCAATATACAAGTATTTACAGACCTACAGCTGGGTATCTCGAATTCCGAGATTCTTACCTAATTTAAGCTTAAATGACTGGACTATCATGTATTTTTTTCACTCGCACGCCGCGCCGCCAGTCGCCCGTGCCGTTCGCTCGGTACATTTCGCCGGTCGCTTCGCCGTTCGCACCGCGTGAATTTTCGCTATGGCGAAAGTCCCGTGGCCAGGCCGTAAGTTCAACCGAATCTTAGAAAGTAAAGCTGACCGCAATTGCGTTGGGAAAAGGCTGATGAGGTACTCCAATTCGTGTCACAGACGCTGCCGCTGTCTCGAAAGTCCATTAATCTTGTTTGGGGAAACATGGGTGCAAAGGGGCTCTACCAACATCTTTAGGGCCCCAGCGACCTCACCTGCTAGTGGCGCACCTGCTGATAAACGGACGAGGCTCGTTAATTTACGGCACCTATGGAGTGGCTTCGACCCCTACGTGGGTACCAGGTGGTACATCAGTGTTGGTCCGGGGGGGTACCACCGTGCAGCTGTGCTAAAGCCCCCCAAGTAACCCAGCCCAGGCTGGGTTGCGTTAGGGGTTCAGCAGCTGCACCGCCGGGCCCGGGGCGATGTATGGTGCAGCAGGCATGAGACCAGTGGGGGCGAAACGGAGTCTAGTGTGGGTGGTGTGGGTCAATTCGCCGGCCAGGGAGACCCTTAGCAACGGCGTTGCCGCGGCCGCCCGCAACACAGTCATGGGGCCCGCCTGGGGCCAACCACCCCAGGAGGCTGCCCCACATGTTGCGCATAATCCTGATGTGGGATCGCCGCTCCGGGTGGTAACCGGTGTGGGGTAGCGGCGGCCTTGCATCAGGGGGGTTTGGGAGCCCTTCCGTCCGGCGAGTCGGCTCCGACCTAACCACACGGTTCTAGACAAAGCTAGCCCCTGCGCTTTGTCACTTACTGCTGCACCAAATGTCGCCCTGTCTTCACGCTTCTTCTTCAAAATCTACAATGGCAGTGCAACAAAAAAGAAATAAACGTTACACAGCGGCCCTAGGAAACCCCACAACTTCACATTTCGAGGTGGAGTTCACTAACATCCGTGGACTCCATGCGAACCTCGATACCGTCCACCACCACCTTGAGACGGCACGGCCCGCTGTGATGTTCCTCACGGAGACACAAATACGCCGCCCTGACGACACGTCTTACCTGTGTTACCCCGGCTATGTCATCAAGGAACAATTTCGAGACAAAGCCGGGGTGTGCGTGTTCGTTAGGGCGGATGTTTGCTGCCGCCGGTTGCGCTGCCTAGAGAACCCCTCCAATTCCGTCCTTTGGCTGCTCGTAGACCATGGCTCTATGAGCCAGATCTACGTGTGCGTCTACCGATCCCACACAGGGGATTCTGAGACAACAAAGCTCTTCCAGTACCTCAGCGAGACGGCTGATGAAGCGCAGGTGCGGTTCCCGAACGCTGACCTAGTATTTCTGGGGGACTTCAATGGCCATCACATTGAATGGCTGGGGTCCCTCAAGACTGATCATGCGGGTAGAGCCGCCCATGCGTTCGCTCTCTCCCACGGTCTGACCCAGATGGTATACGGGATCACCCGGATACCAGACAGGTCAGATCACGCGCCCGCTCTGCTGGATCTACTGCTGACGAGTCGCCCAGCCCAGTACAGTGTTTCGGTAGGAGCCCCACTGGGTAGTTCCGACCACTGTGTTGTTCACGCTGTCATGAAGGTGTCACCTCCTGCACGTCCTGTACAAACGTCACGACGACTATGGCACTACTCGTCAGCGGATTGGGACGGTCTACGCGATTATTATGCGTCCGTCCCCTGGAGCCAGCGCTGCTTTGTAGGAAAGGCTCCGTCGGATAGTGCTTCTGCTATTGCTGGCGAGATCAGTTTAGGGATGGATTATTACATCCCTTTCACTGATGTCGCCAGTAACCGCAGAGCCCGTCCCTGGTTCGGGCGAGATTGTGCCAAAGCTGTTCGACAAAAACAGTCGGCATATCGCGCCTGGATCAGGGCCCGGGCTCTGCGCGACCCAAACGTGGGCCACCTCAAAGCAGCGTACAACCGGGCCACAAAGTCGAGTAAGAGGGCCTTTAAGAGAGCGGATGCCCAGCGCGTCGCGCGGCTTGGTCAGGAGCTCACTTCCCATCCCACGGGCAGCCGTGGATTCTGGCAACTGGCCAAAGCCGTGCAATCTAACTTTTGTCAGCCCTCGCTGCCACCGCTGCGTTACCCAGATGGAACACTGGCTCACAAAGCCCAAGAGAAAGCGGATATGCTCGCAGACCTCTTTGCGGCTAATTCCCGGGTCGACGACCGTGGCCTGCAGCCCCCCGCCATCGCCAACTGTGGCCACACAATGCCTGATATTGTTATCAGGCAATGTGATGTACGGGCAGTGCTGCGGTCACTCGACACGCGGAAAGCCAGTGGCCCTGATGGCATTCCGGCGGTGGTGCTACGAAAATGTGCAGCTGAGTTGTCTCCAGTATTAACGCGTCTGTACCGCCTGTCATACTCTTCAGGGCTCGTGCCGGAGGTCTGGAAGGAGGCGAACGTACAACCGATCCCCAAGAAAGGGGATCGGTCCGATCCAGGCAACTATCGACCCATAGCTGTCACCTCAGTCATTTGCAAGGTGCTTGAGCTCCTTATAAATAAGCAGCTCATGCAATTCCTAGAGGATCACTCGCTAATCAATGATCGACAATACGGCTTCAGGCCAAAGCGATCAACGGGTGATCTTCTGGCATTCGTAACGCATGTCTGGGGTGGGGCTATGGAAAGGCACGGCGAGTCCTTGGCTATTAGCCTGGACATCGCCAAAGCCTTCGATAGGGTCTGGCATGCTTCGCTCCTTTCCAAGCTTCCGGCATATGGTCTACCTCCTCAACTGTGCAGCTGGATTGCCAGCTTTTTAAACGAGCGCCGAGTGCCGAGTCCTCTGCGATGTCCAGGCTTCTCGCTTCTTGCAAGTGAATGCCGGGGTACCGCAGGGGTCCGTACTATCACCAACTCTCTTTCTTCTGCATATCAATGATATGCTATCCCTCGGGAACATTCATTGCTATGCAGATGACAGCACATTGCACGGGAGTTACTCGGTTCGTCCGACGGCGGGGCGATCTGAGATTGAGGAGGAGAGACGACGACTCGTGGCTGATCTCGACCGTAACCTCGACAGTATCTCTCAATGGGGTACCGAGAACCTGGTCGAGTTCAATGCCCGCAAAACACAGGCGTGTGCATTTACTGCGAAGAAATCCCCTTTCCTTCCCCTACCCTCTCTTCAGAATGCATTATTACCAATGAAGGACAACCTTGATATCCTTGGCATAGACGTTCGTCAAGAGCTCAATAATAAAAACTACATCGAAAGATGTATAGGGCTAGCTTCGCGGAAACTAGGAATACTGAATAAGGTAAAGAGATTCTTTACACCGGACCGGAGGTGTCTGCTGTACAAGACGCAGATTAGACCCTGCGTCGAATACTGCTCTCACCTCAGGGACGGCTCCGCGAAGTATCTGCTGGACGCTCTCGACGCTATGCAGCGACGGGCTATCCGTATTATAGATTGTCCGTAGGTAACGGGAAGCCTTGAGCCGCTAGTTCAGCGCCGAACAATAGCTTCCTTGGCCGCATTCTACCGTATTTACCACGGCGAGTGTTCTGAAGAGCTCTTCAATCTGATCCCACCCTCTTCCTTCCGATCCCGAACGACTCGTACCGGGCAGAGATGCCACCCCCACACAGTGGATAGCATGTTCGCGAGAACCGAACGTTTTAAACGTTCGTTTCTCTGCCGAACGATAGTGGCCTGGAACGCCCTGCCTGTGCACGTGTTTCCTCCCACATATAATCCTGGGTTCTTTAAGCGGAGCGTGAAGAGGCACATCAGTAGGTCGTCAAGTTGAGGGCCACTCTCAATAGTAATGTGTGCTGTGAGAGTGGCCCACAATCGCTAGACGTCGTCACGACTTACCACCAGGCGGGCGGCGTCAATTTGGCGAACCAAATATAAAAAAAAAAAAAAAAAAAACATTTTATTGTAAAATAGAAAAATATATTTTAACTTGATAAATCTTATACAGGTACAAAAGAAATCATTTACGATGAGAACGGAAGTTTCACGTGTAAAGTGGACGCAAAACCTTCAGCAACTGTGGTTTGGTACAAGAAGGGCAAACAAATAACCAACGATACAAACATCATAATATCTAACGATGGGTCAACGATAACTCTTGAACATGTTACCACTGAATCAAGGGGCATATATAAATGTGAAGTTAAAAATGAACTACAGACAGAAGTGTTTCATTCATCGGTAATGGTTACGGGATTAGGTAAGGTCTTGTTCTTTTTACACACACAGAACCACAATTTTATACCCGATAAAATAAAAGAGGTGTTTATTGCACCCATATTGTGGCAGTCACTTTGTCGCTCACTTTGAGTATATTTGCCAGAGAAGTAGTATAGATCTATAAGTTCAGTGAGCTTAATATAAGGTGCTACACTTGTTAGTTTAGCAACTTCCATAAATACATAGATACGAAATGAGAGACAAGGAAGCTCATAGAAGCTTCATGGAAGAATTTGAAGAAGAAACAGATTTGAGAGTCCTAGGGACGAAAAACAGGAAATAAACTAAACTCAATAGATAGGTACAGAAAAAATAGCCGTAAAGCAAATCCACCTCCCCTGCTATTAATAAATGCTTATAGCATAGATTATAATAGTACAAACTAATAATGTAATAATATTTTACCTTTCAAATAAATTTCAGTGGAACCACAAATAAATAAATCTGATGATTTATATGTTGCAACACAAGGAGAGGATGTGCAGCTTGGATGCCAGTGAGTTTTTACATCTATATTTATTATGTATTATAATAAAACAGTAAGAAGAGTGTGTCGCTACATTTAATACAATTAACACAAAAAGTCTTGGAGATATAAAAAGATTAATAAAACAGAGAAAAGGTAGTTTCTTTTCTTGCATATCTCTATATATGTATATATGCAAATCTCCGAAGAAGCAACATGCTTACAGGGTTTGCTTCATTAAAACAGGATGTTGAATCAAAAAATGTTATCGTCATTAATGAATTATTAATTTATTTTCATACAGAATTATAGCAGGAATTCCAAAGCCTACACTGAAATGGTCATTTCAGTCACCTGATATGAGATCACGTGGTGACGATTTTGAAGATTTAGGTCACACTGATGAGATTTTAACCCTTAATAAGGTGACCGCAGATCAAAACGGAGTATTTTATAAGTGTACAGCTGCCAATGAAGTAGGGACGGAACAGTATGCCGTGGAATTGATGGTGGAATGTAAGTACTTATTTTACTTTTACTTATTTATTTACCATTTATTTCAGGCTCCACTTTTTTTTTTTAATCCGCGTGGGCACGTAATGACGTCGATGTGTCACGGTGCCCGTATCGGCAGGTGTCCCCTAAAGCGCCGGAACTTCACCCCAGTCGGCCAGAAGTCGGGACTCATGAGGGTGTCGATACGGTCTGTGGGGACCCTCACCACAAAAGAGTTGAATCTCACGTTGTATTGATTTTTTTTTTTTATTCTTATTTATTTTACAAGCCATACATCATAAGATTAAGCCGGCTTAAAATAGTTACAATGAGGTTAGTATCAGTGGTCTTAATAAATAAGTTAGCCAAAAGATATCGGTTACATCTATCAGTATAGTATACATCTACCACTTAACAGAGTGAAGTTAAAGTATGGATGTATAGTATTCTAGTCTTAAAATCAAGGAGTGTATAACGAAATTTATAATTCTGTCACTGTGTTCAATAGTAAAATTAGAGCTTAAAATTCTATGAAACAGGAAGAAGAGCTCCCCAATAGAAGACTGAGTGTCTTTTAAAAGGTCCAACCTTAATTGTTCATTGATTTGGCACTCGAGAACTAAGTGGAGAAGGTCTTCTTCCTTTTGGCAACGACTACAGTTTGGATCTTCTCTTTTTCGCATTGTGAAACTAAATTTGTTGAGCGGGATAAGGTAAGTTCGGAGTCTAAAACAAATGACTAATTCTTTCCTGTTAAAGCCTAGTGAATCGAACCAGGGCACTCGGGGGGGGGTTCACTTACAACTGTCCTGTACCAGATACCTTTGTTTTGAGAGCATTCTTCAAAATATGATTTTAGTTTTAAATAGTTGTCTCTTTTAACTTTGGGGATATGGTCTGTATGATGTTCAGTTTGGAGGGGAATGCCGTGTAGTAAAGCCGCTGACGCCAGTGAGTCGGCTTTCTCATTTCCACTGATACCTGAGTGGGAAGGAATCCATTGTAATCGAACTTCAACCCCGCTACGTATCAACTTGGAGATACATTTAATAACGAGGTAAGCTTCTTTCCTACCGGAATCGAGGCCCTTAGCGCATCCTAATAGGTGTTGTAGACTGCTCTTAGAGTCTGTCAAGATGACAGCTTTTTGGTAGGTGGTCGACTCCAAATATTGAGCCGCTTCGTTAATCGCTATTCTATTCCCATTATAGGTATACTCGATTCATTTATCAAAATCATCCACCCCATCGTAAAATGCGCAACCAGAACCGTACCTAGTCTTAGACCCGTCCGTGTATATTTGAGAGTAATCTGTATAAAGCTGTCTTATCATATGTTCGCTACGTTCTTTAAGCTCGTGTATAGAAAGTTTTTTTTTAGCATGTCTTATGGTTTCTACGCTTGTTACTATGAATTGGTCCCACGGAAGCGTCTTAAGATGGTAGGGCAGTTGAAATTGTGGTAAATTTACAGATTTAGACAGATAGGTTAGAGTAATTTCTGAAACCTTTGAGTAATAATGGAATTTGATCTTTGCGCCAATAGTTTAAACCTGCTTCTAATTTGACGTTTAAGGATTCTAATTGTTTGATTAAAATATCGGATTTTGTGGAGGAAAGCTTTAGGAAATATTTGTCACTTAAAAATTTTCGTCTATGACTCAAAGGCGGAATACATAGCTCACTTTCCATTGTAAAAATAGGAGTGTCTTTTATAAAACCACCACAAAGGCGAAGGCATTGGTTCTGAACTACATCCAACTTCCTAAGTAGGTTTGAACTGGCGTTACCATAGATTACACTTCCGTAGTCAATTCTAGATCGTACTAAAGCGAGATAAAGTCGCCTGAACTGGACTGGATGTACGCCCCATTTAGAGCTACCTAATACACTAAGAATATTGACATAAGCGGCACAGTTTTGGGCGGTTTCTGTAACTTGTCTGGTCCAGTTAAGACGACTATCAACCCAGATCCCTAAAAACTTTACACAATTTAGAACTTCAATGTTGTTGTCATTTATACTGCCATTAACACAAGGAAGTTTATATTTTCTAGTCAGAATGCAAAGTTTGGTCTTAGCTGGAGATATTTCTAGACCAATTTCATCTAATAATGATTTAAATGTATTTAGACTTGCCTGGATGACTTTAACACAGAAGTTGATGTTTTGGTTAATACAGTACAAGGCAAAGTCGTCAGCGTACTGAGATATTTTAACAGTTCTAACAAGGGTATTGTACAGCTTAATAGTCACTATATTAAATAAGATAGGTGACATTGGGTCACCTTGAGCCAGGCCCTGTCTGCATGTTCTGGTGATTTCCGTACCATTCCGAAGTCTATATATCAAAATCCGTTCCATAAGAAATTCTCTTATATATCTACATAGAAACGGATCGACATCAAATTCCATTAGGTGTATAATAAGAGGTTCGATTGCCACATAGTTATAAGCATTGTTAATATCTCCGTAAGCACAGAGTACGTATTCTTTGTTTACAGAGGCTGTTTCGGTGTCTATAGCAAACCTACTTAAGTTGTCTTGGCACGAAAATCCTCGTCTAAAACCTATGGTACTATCATTGAATAATTTGTTGCTTTCGAAGTTATGTTCTAGGCGACGAGTGACCATTAAGTTGAATGTTTTACAGAGGCAATTGATCAGAGAGATAGGACGGTGTTTAAGGATATCAGTATTTCTCTTCGGAATAGCAATTACTTTGATTTTACGCCACTGTTCAGGTAGATTACCACTTGTGTATATCATATTAAAGATGTCTAGAAGAAAGTCTTTAGCGTTACGAGGCAAGTGGCTGATCATGGAATATGTAATATTGTCTAAACCAGCTGAGGTATCTTTTCTTTTAAGACTTAGATTAAGTTCTGCCATAGTAAAACAAGAGTTAGAATTATCTATGTTAAAGTGATAGGGTTGTAATGATACACTGTCAGGAGAGAGTTCCTTAATAAATGGAATTGCTGTGGTTTCCTGAGTAGGTTTTAGGACTGCGATAACCCTTAAGCCATCTGAGTTTCCTCCAGACCATCCAAGAAGACGTATTCGAATCAATGCCATCACAGAACCGTTGCCATGAGTTTATTTTAGCTTGTTTAATTAATTTTCGTGCAACAGTGACTTTTTCTCTATATTTAACATAGTTTTCTACCGTACGCGATTTTCTTAGTTGTTTAAGAGCTAATCGTCTTTCTGCTACTACTTTTGACAGTTCGAGATTCCACCAAGGTTTAGGTTTAAATTTGTTAGAATGTGGACTATGTTTAAAATATGGGATATTCTTGTTAGCACTCTCTTCAATTACGTCTATAAGTTTGTTGTAGTTATTTTGTAGATTATCACTAACATCTAAACGTTCACATGCTGACTTAATATTTAGGGTATAGTCGGCCCAGTTGGCCTTTTTAATATTTCTTCTTACCTCTGGGTCACTATGAATTGTGTCTAAAGTTTGAATGGAAATGATGAGGTGATCATTACCCAATGACTCGTTAGATACGTTCCAGTCAAACACCAGAGCAAGGTCAGGGCTACAGAAAGAAATATCAGGTGACGTACACACTACGGTATTGTTCAGTTTGACACAACGGGTGAAGTCCCCGTTGTTAAGAAAAATATAATTGTGTTTCGAGCTAGTGTCTAACATGAGTCTACCCCGTGTATCAGTTATATATGACCAGGCGGTATGGTGGGCGTTGAAGTCTCCGACTACGAGGGTCTTCTCTGAGAAATGGCTAAAAAGTTCCTCGTAGTCCCCGGTACTAACATGAACATTCGACGGAGAATAAGTACCTATAATATACCGTAGTTTATTACTATTCAGCAGCTCAACACACAACGTATCAATACCGTTGTAATTGGACAGAACAGTTTTGAGTGTACAATTGATAGATTTATGAACCAGTATAGCTAAACCGCCATATCAATCCGTTCGGTCCTTTCTGAAGAAAGAGAAGTTCGCCACAGTCAACTGTTTGTTGCAGTCTAACCAAGTTTCAGAGAGAAAACATATGTGTACCTTTTCTTTGTGTAAATATGAGACTAGATCAACGAATTTTGGCATTAGACTTTGACAGTTCCATTCAAAGACCTTATAATACAACGGACATAGGATCTAGAACAAATCGCAAGAAAATAATGTCCCGAGTCGACCTATACATTATACATAGGCATACATAGATATAAACAAATTTCATATTAAAATTTAAACCTTGACTCAACGGAATAGTGTTCACTTTTGTTTGCACTAATTTATCGCATTACGTAGCTTCTATCTGTCCGCCTGACTAATTCACCTTATGCAGCTTATACTTGAACTACGTGAACATAGAAACAATGGAGTAGGTTTATTTTGTTAAAGTCTTTTAAGGATTCCATGATATGTACCTACGTAGGCGTAATAATTAATGTAAGACTACAATAAATTCCATAATCTTATAAATTGTAATTACTTGTTTATGTTAGACGAAATAAGCTGAAAAACTAATTAACGACTGACAAAGATTTTTTTTTTCGAGTCAGTTTCATAATAAGTAACTGTAGTGTATGAATAACAAAAAGGGAATTAATGAATTTAACTAATTATAATATTATAAATGCCAAACTTCTTGCGGGTGTCAAAGTTCTTCCGCTTTCATTACTATTTTCATAACGCTATGTCGCTACGTCTACTACAAGATAGCCGTGTTTCAAGTGACTGAATTAGTTGCTAAAACTGCGCATCATTAATTTATTTTTATCTTATGGTTAATTTTTGGGATACGAAATTATTGGCTACTAGCTGATCACCGTGACTCCGCCCGCGAGATATAGTTATCTCGGCCCCGATTCCCGTGGGAATACATTACCGAGAATCCAAATAAAAAGAAAATAACAGTACATACACGAAATAAAATGACATGTGTAATTATATTTATGACAAAACAATGATACCCTGTGAAAATTAAAAACATTTTTGGGCTTATCTCCTCCATTCAATCAAGGGATTCTTGTACAAGTTTCATAAAGATCGGACCTCTTTTTGTTATGTCCATAAAATGAGCCGAACAAACAAGATTGTTATTTTTTGGATCAAAATATTCTTCTCGCCGTGCTAGGGCAATAATATTTTTCCATTGTGCACAGTGTACTGGATCCCGAGGAAAACTGAAATAGATGTTGGTTCATATAACGAAAAGAAATCATAAAGAGCCAAGGCGTCTCCACTATAATCTTTGTTCCAAATAGTTTTATCGCTATCGGTAATCCGAATAAATCTGAATGGTCATTTTGTTAGTACATTATTCAGTGAAAATTAAATGGTCTCTTTCTTTTTACTGAGCTTGGGATGAGTTCGAAAGAGACAGATAGGTACTTCGGTATTGGACTGGATTGCAATATTTACTTTTGTCTTTTAATTTATTATCGACGAAATACTGTATTTTAAGTGAAATAATAAATTGCAAATAATAAAACAAAAGCTTATTTACTGAAAATATGATACACCGTCTTCAATTTGCTTTTTTTTCGTAGTTTTTACACGTTTTTACAATACAGTACGGCATTGTGCAACGTGTTGTCGGTCAGTTGTCAAAATCAAGACTGGCGCGCGATTGTTTCTCTTTTAGCGTTTTGTTTCTCTTTTAGTTCGGACATTTTTGAGCGATGATCCGAAATCCATTGTATTTAAAATCATTGGTTCCATTGTATAATCTTTAGTTTATAATCTGTAGTTGGGTTAATTATGTATATAAACTTACTTAGTATTAAATGTAGTATTAGATTAGACTTAGAATAAGACTTAGGTTTAGTTAGGTTAAGACTTATAGATTTAAATATAAAACTTACAAACTTTAGTAATTATTTCCTTTGAGTGTTACTTTAAGTTTACTTATAATACGGGTCAGTCTATTCTTAACACTACGACATGGGATGTTAGGTATCAAGTCTTTGAATAGCTCGACCAGCATGTCTATTTCCTCGGTGTAATTATAGGTGATTTCTTCAATGTTTTTAGCTCCATACGTTTCTGTGAGATATTCCTTAACTCGTTTGCCTGATATTGGGTACTTTTTGGAGGATTTCGAGATGAAGTCTTCAATTTCTTCCCAATTCATTGCCTCCAAGTCACTATGATGGGACCGTTTGGGTTTTTTGCTACGAGTACTTTTATTGTGGTATACCTCATCTGAGCTGGACTGGGAAAGGTTGTCATAGTCTTCATTATTGCTGTCGACGTTAGGTATAGTGCAGCTTGTTTCAGGTATTTCATATTCCATAAATTCGGTAGTAGTTGAAGATTCGGTTGGTGGGTGTGGACGCTTGAATAAAGTAGTCTCTGTATTCTGTGTTATCATTAGTTCCTTAGAATTCAATTCACTGCTGTTTTCTGGACATTTGGATGCGACGTGGCGTGTGTCTGAAGAGAATTATATCCAATAAGTAGTGTCATCAAAATCAATAGACATTTTTTCCGGTAGTCGGGTAAAATCTTCAGGTGTTACATAAACTTGTCGACGGAAACTTAAAATATGGTTATAACCTGTCTCGTTTAGACCTGCACGAAGGAAAGAGATAGGCGACATTGGTGTAATCTGAATTTCCTGCAATTTCTTTTCTATTTCACTGTGTGGTATAATTGGGCACACGTTCGATATAATTATACGTTTGTTTTTGTTGATTAGTGGTCGAATAGATAGTTTTTGGTTTTGAATGTTAATGTACTTCTTATTTTCCACGATATCGTCTGCAATTAACTTTGAGGATACATATATGCAAACTCGGTTGTTCGATATTCTCGACAAAAACCGGATTTGTGTTGGATCGATTAACTTTCCTAAAGCTTGTGCATAATCTTTGATCTGTACATTTTCTAACGCATCAATTACAATGGCTTGATCTTTTTTAGGGAACGTGGTGTTTTGTGTCACAGTGGCGTAACTAGGGGTATTGTTTAACGTTTGGGAATACATACTGTTTCTGTAGTCAGAAACCAATAAAATAGATTAGTAATGTCACTTATTATGTGGGAAAATAGTTCGAGTACATTAGAAATCACTTTTAAAAATGAGGGTAGATAGAAAAAAAAAACTCGTGAAAATATTGGAATTCACTAGCGATCGCACGGACGACGTTAGGTCGCGGAGACCAAACAAAGCGTACGATGTATTGATTTGAGTATCAAGAAATAGGTGTTGAGATACTATTATAGAACTCCTGATCCATGATATAATGATGAGGGTTTATTGTATTTCAAGATAATTCTAAGTTTAAAAAAATATTCGTTTTGCCAAAATGACGCCGCCCGCTTGATGGAAAGCCGACATTAAGCGAAAACGAGGGCTACTCTTAATAGTATTCTGTACTTATGAAGGCGAGACGAGGGGCTTTTGTCCTTTGAGGACTAAAAGTACCCCATAATTTATACAAGAGACCTGTATCGACGGATAAAAGTCCCTCGTCTGCGTTGGCTTTGACATTGACCTTTTTCTAGTCTATTCAATACTTCGCTACATTTTGTAATTCACTCTTTCAAACTAATTCTTCCCTTTCTCCTCCAACGTCACAATCATAAGTCATAACCTTTAGATATATATCTCAAATATTTCAGATCCGCCAACAATTCAAGACAGTGAGCTAAGACTAGTAGCTAAAGACAAAGCTACAGTTATGATACCGTGCAAAGTTAACGGTGTGCCTAGTCCTACAGTAACGTGGTTCAAAGATACCATTTCTTTGGAGAAGTTGAGTGATTACAAAATCCTTTCTAATCATTCTCTGAGGTAAGTGAATTTGTAAGTAATGTCACAAAATAGGGAATAGTGCTACTTAGTAGTGTATTGATCTATTTGTTATAGTTTTGTTCCATTGTTGTGTTCAAATGCCCTAACAATATTATTATTGACTTAGCGAGTGAAGCGTCTAATTCCAATGTAGACAGAATACAGAATCGACATTTCGAGAGCATACTGGGCAATATTGCTTTCGTCTGTCTGTGTATTCCGGGCTAGAGGGCACATTTTTATTTACTGCCATTGTGTTCCTTAATTTAAAATATTTTTTTAAATCGCCAGCTTATTTCAAGCTTCTGGCCGAGCAATGTATTTATAGATTAACTGACGATACTGATACCAGTTTTCCTTATGAGGTCTTCTACTTACTTCACGTTATTTCAGATTTCAAGCCAAATTGATTTCAAGTAACGGTAATTACACATGTGTTGCCAAAAACCCTCTTGGCTTTACTAATAAAACTGTTTCACTCGAAGTTTTTGGTGAGTATATACCTAAATAGGACTGCTTCAGTGGCGTAGTCGTTAGTACTACCACAGAATAGAGAATAGTACTTACATACAGAACTTGCACTCCGACGTTAATTAAAGCACATTCTTTAGTTTACAGAGAACATAATTCGAAAGTTAGGGTTGTCAGTAAAGTAAAATAATAACCAGCATAATTTGACCAATAATTATGACGTTAATGCCTCAATATCAAGTCTATGGTCCATGCCGTGTCACAAACAAGAGACAACCCTTATTGACTTACAACTTGACGTTGTAACTGACGTCACGTATTTTTTGCGATTGTTAGGCGAGTGACATAGGTCTGGTACTACGCCCGCTTTCGGTGCCAGATTTTCGAGTTCGTTTCAGGACAAATTTAATGTAAGCTGCATAATGTGTGTTATCCAACACAGATTGTTGAACACGATGGTTTGGTGTGTGTGGTTGTGGTCTGCGACTCGACCCACACCACCCACACTAGACTCTGCTTCGCCCCGACTGGTCCCATGCCTGGTGCACCATACATCGCCCCAGGCTCGGCGGTGCAGCTGCTGAGCCCCTAACGCAACCCAGCCTGGGCTGGGTTACTGGAGGGGGCTTTAGGACAGCTGCACGGTGGTCCCCCCGGACCAACACTGTTGTACCACCTGCTACCCACGTAGGGGCCGAAGCCACTCCATAGGTACCGTAAATTAACGAGCCTCGTCCGTTGATCAGCAGGTGCAGTTCCCGAACGCTGACCTAGTGTTTCTGGGGGACTTCAATCGCCATCACATGGAATGGCTGGGGTCCCTCAGGACTGATCATACGGGTCGGGCCGCCCATGCGTTCGCTCTCTCCCACGGTCTGACCCAGATGGTATGCGGGATCACCCAGATACCAGACAGGTCAGATCACGCGCCCACTCTGCTTGATCTACTGCTGACGAGTCGCCTGGCCCAGTACAGTGTATCGGTAAGAGCCCCATTGGGTAGTTCCGACCACTGTGTGGTTCACACTGGCATGCAGGTGTCACCTCCTGCAAATGCTGTACAAATGTCGTCTATGCGTCCGTCCCCTGGAGCCAGCGCTGCTTTGAAGGAAAGGGTCCTTCGGATAGCTCTTCTGCAATTGTTGGTGAGATCAGTTCAGGGATGGAATATTACATCCCTTTCACTAATGTCGCCAGTATCCGCAGAGCCCGTCCCTGGTTCGGGCGAGATTATGCAAAAGCTGTTCGACAAAAATAGTCGGCACATCGCGCCTGGATCAGGGCCCGGGCTGTGCGTGACCCAAACGTGGGCCACCTCAAAGCAGCGTATAACTGGGCTACAAAATCTAGCAAGAGGGCCTTTAAGAGACCGGATGCCCAGCGCGTCACATTGCTTTGTCAGGAGCTCACTTCCCATCCTACGAGCAGCCGTGGACACTGGCAACTGGCCAAAGCCGTGCAGTCTAACTGTCGGCGAGGACATAATACAATGAGAAACACTGCTGTACAGAAATATTGACTATATTAATATAAATACGTTTTACTAATATAACTGTCGACCGTTACAAATGTGCCACGGTGGGACGCGGCCTTCGGCCGTGGTAGTCTTGAGTGTTCTATTTGAAGGTCTAATCTTGCGTCTTGTAGTGGTGGTGGACGGACCCTGATCGGCCGAGCGGTTCCACGTTGGAAACATAGGCGCGCGGTCTGTTCTACGCGCCTCGCAGATGTGCGTGAACGCTAACTTTTGTCACCCCTCGCTGCCACCGCTGCGTTACCTAATTCCCAGGTCGACGACCGTGGCCTGCAGCCCCCCGCCATCGCCAATTGTGGCCACACTTTGCCTGATATTGTACTCGTGCAATGCGATGTACGGGCGGTGCTGCGATCACTCGACACGCGGAAAGCAAGCGGTGGTACTACTACGTGCAGCTGAGTTGTCTCCTGCACACCGTCTGTACCGCCTGTCTTACTCCACAGGACTCGTGCCGGAGGTCTGGAACGAAGCGAACGTACAACCGATCCTCAAGAAAGGGAATCGATCTGATCCAGGCAACTATTGAGCCATACCTCAGTAATCTGCAAGGTGTTTGAGCTCATCATCAACAAGCAGCTCATGCGATACCTTGAAGATCACTCGCTAATAATTGATCGGCAATATGGCTGCAGGCCAAAACGATCAACGGGTGACCTTCTAGCATTCGTAACGCATGTCTGGGGTGAGGCTATGGAAAGATACGGTGAGTCCTTGGCTATTAGCCTGAACATCGCCAAAGCCTTCGATAAAGTCTGGCATGCTTCGCTCCTTTCCAAGCTTCCGGCATATGGTCTACCTCCTCAACTGTGCAGCTGGATGGCAAGCTTTCTGAACGAACGCGGAATGCGAGTCCTCTGCGATGGCCAGGCTTCTCGCTTTTTGCAAGTGAATGCCGGGGTGCCGCAGGGGTCCGTGCTGTCACCAACTCTCTTCCTTCTGCGTATCAATGATATGCTATCCCTCGGGAATATTCACTGTTATGCAGATGACAGCACATTGCACGGGAGCTACTCGGCTGTGGCTGTGGCTGATCTCGACATGAACCTCGACTGTATGTCTCAATGGGGTATCGAGAACCTGGTCGACTTCAATGCCCGCAAAACACAGGCTTGTGCATTTACAGAGAAGAAATCCCCTTTCCTTTTCCTACCCTCTCTTCAGAATGCAATATTATCAATGAAGGACAACCTTGACATCCTTGGTATAGACGTTCGTCGGGAGCTCAATATTAAAACTACATTGAAAGATGTATTGGGCTAGCTTCGCAGAAACTAGGAATACTGAATAAGGCAAAGCGATTCTTTACACCGCACCAGAGGTGTCTGCTGTACAAGACGCAGCTTAGACCATGGGTCGAATACTGCTCTCAGCTCTGGGACGTCTCCGCGAAGTATTTGCTGGACGCACTAGACGCTATGCAGCGACGACGCGCTATTCGTATTATAGATTGTCCGGACGTAACGGACAGCCTTGAGCCGCTAGCTCAGCGCCGAACAATCGCTTCCTTAGCCGCATTCTACCGTATTTACCACGGCGAGTGTTTTGAAGAGCTCTTCAACCTTATTCCACTCTCTTCCTTCCGACCCCGAACAACGCGAACTGATCAGAGATGCCACTCCCACACAGTGGATAGCATGTTCGCGAGAGCCGAACGTTTTAAACGTTCGTTTCTCTGCCATACGATAATGGCCTGGAACGCCCTGCCTGTGCACGTGTTTCCTCCCACATATAACCCTGGGTTCTTTCAGCGGGGCGTGAAGAGGCACATAAGTAGGTCGTCAAGTTGAGACCCACTCTCTATAGTATTGTGTGCTGTGAGAGTGGCCCACAATCATTAACTAATTTATATTTACTACGTTTTATTAAACAGGAAAATAGTTTCACAGCTCTATAGAGTAACACACCGAAATCATAACAAAACAACAATAAAGTACGTAGTTTTAAATTCAAGTTAAATTCAAGTTTTTACATAATTAATCTAATAATTTATGGACATGGATATTAATATCGTAAAAGCGATGATTCCCGAGATTGCCCAAGAGACTTTAAGAAAATAGAAGCAGTGCTTATGTTTTATCAGTTATCTAGACCCGTTATAAACGCTAGATGGCTTCGTCCAAGAACGTCCTAAATAATTTAATAATTTACTGGTATTTATTGACTTAGCAATTTATACAATATTCGCTGATTACCGCGGCTATACCCGCGTTTCTCCATTGCAATTCCTACGGGAACACATTACTGACATAAAAAATCACCTATTAGAGAAAGATTATTAAAAATTGGTTCATTCGTTTTGGAGTCTATTCAATGCAAACAAACAATTATTATTAATAAAACAAATTAATATGATGTGATCCGAACCTGAATTCTAACAACGGATTAAAAACATAAACATGACATTGTAGCTGCATAATTATCTGCAGTGTCTCTAGTTCGTAAATTTTTCAGATCCACCGCAAATAAAGCTTCCAGACTTTTACACAATTAACAAAGAGATTGGAGATAGTGTGTCGTTGCCTTGTGAAGCTGACGGTTACCCGTCACCAGATGTTCATTGGATACATCTCGGCTTTCGGAATACAGGAATGAAGAAAATACGGTATGTTTTTCTGTGTCATCATCCTCCGAGCCTTTTCCCTAACTCTCTAACTCACTTAGGGTTGGTATTCCAGTCTAAATGCGATGCGGATTTTTTTTTTTTTTTTTTTTTTTTTTTTTTTTTTTTTTTTTTTTTTTTTTTTTTTTTTTTTGCGGCCGCTCTACCGTCCGTTGCCGGGCGTCTCTGGTTACAAGCAGAACGTATTTCCAGTGGCGCCCGGCATGCGATGCGGCTGAACTTCGATATTTTCCCCTATGTTTTTACTGTATCAGATACTAGATAGAATCCAGAAAGGGAACAGAAAGGCGTCTTTTATGCTATTAGGTGCATATTTTATTAGTCACTTCGTCGCTCCCACGTAATGGAGCCTACTACTGTTTTCAAGAACTAGGTATGTCAATATTTGCCGGAGCCTCTTCCGTCTATCAGCAGGTGAACCGCGTGCAGATGAGGATGACTTAAGTCCAGTAGATGTTTAACATAATCACCATTTATAGAGTATTGATTGGCTTTCCAGTCTTAATGCGAAGCGGCAGAGCTTCGATATTTTCTACGAAGCGACTACCATCTTACCTCCACAATCACATTGGCGATATCAAAGTTCTGTAGTAAGTCCTGTCGGACTCTTTTAAGGTTTCAACCACCCGTAAAGACTGTCATCGTTGAACTGACAGAACCGACAGCTTATCATGCTCTCCGATGCACTAGGGTTAACTTAGTAGACGTATCATGGACGTATCATTATTTAACCTAATTGTCTCCGAAGGGAAAATCATCATTTCTTGCGGTCTGTCCGTCCGTCCTCACACACATATTTCGAAATGCGAATATCACATTAGTCGCTGTTTAATTAGAATAGGTGCAAGGACAACTTTTTGTGACCAGAAGTGCACTAGAACTACCCTTCGGAGACAGTAATGAGAACGACAGAAAGATTTTCTCCTACCTTAGCTTATTTAATTATGTGTTTCTTAGGCAAAGATACCATGACCACGACGCAACGACATTGAACATCGATAATTTACTACCACTAGATGAAGGATATTATATGTGTGTGGCGAGTAATAAATATGCTTCATCTAACATTTCATATGAAGTTCATATTATTGGTATGTACCTTAGAACAGTAATTTTAAGACCGACAGTACACACGCCGAAGGAAGTGAAACTTGGCGTGTTTCCTACCGCGAGCAGGTTATGCTCTTGAAGGAGGCGGTTGAGAGACAGAGGGAGAGAACCCCCATACGGGTTGTCAACCCACCGTCCTTACAGAAGCAGACCAGAAGGGTTGCATGTTTTGGCTCAGCACACGCACGTCTTCACTCACTGACTCGGTAAAAAACCCGACTTCAAAGAGGCGGGATAGCACCCAACCCGATCTTGACAGATGCCGCATAGTTGCCCGACGATTTAGAGAATTCTACTGTACATTATACCAACATACTTTGTATTTTTTTTTAATAAAGTTAAAAAGTTTCTACAATAAATTATATTTTCAGCGCCACCCAAAATTAATAAAAAACTACAGCGAAACTACAGCGCTGTGACAGGTGATTTGTTGATAAAAATCCCATGCAAAGCGTCTGGTGAGCCTAAACCAACTATCACGTGGAAGAAAGATAGTTTAGATATTGCTATAGGTAAGTTATTATAAAATTAAACTCATACTAGGGTCACCAACGACGGTCGTCCACGTTTCCGGTTATGTAAATTTAACATTTTTTATTGCTAAATTAATTAATTATTTTTCATTCCTCGATATATAGGCTGTTCAGCTCAAACAGATTCTTAGATTAGCGCGTTTAACAAACTCTTCAGTTTTATAATATTAATAATTAGCTGACGCCCGCGGTTTCGTCCACTTGAAAAATTTTACACAAAAACCTTCCTAAAGAACCACTCTATTTGTTGGTGAAAACCGCATCAAATCCAAAGTTTTATAATATGTAGTGATGATAGGTAAATTAGAAAATTACAATGTGAGAAAATTACTTCACGTCAGCTCCTACGGGTTTCAGCTAGTATTTAAATGTAATAACTTTAGAACGGTAACTTTTTCCTGCTTATGATGAAACAAAGCCAAACATTCTGTAAAAACCGCTAGAAAATACTGTTCAGTCAAAGTCAAATATTATTTGGTAAGTTACACCTTTAAACGTCGATTCTTCATTATTTGGCACTAAGCCAGATTCGCAAGACGACAGGCAGAGAAAAGAACCAGTGTGTCTAGTGCCAGTTCCTTACGTTAATTTGCTCGAAATACGTTTTCGTATTCCCCATACATTTCACACCGGAGCGCCCCTAGCGGTAACATCAGCGTACTGTTTGAAATGTATGGAGGAATACGAAAACGTATTTCGAGCAAATTAACGTAAGGAACTGGCACTAGACACACTGGTTCTTTTCTGGTACTAGACCCTCTAGCCATAATAACTCTATCACTCTATTCTAATCGGTAGTATATTTCATTGATTGAATTAACAAAACGTATCCAGCAAGATGCTGCAACGAATACCTACACCACGAGTATGAAGGAATATTGTGTGCATTCCCTTTGATGAAACACATCTGAAATATTGACTTTATAAATGCATCAACCTTTTTAACTTTTTGTTTGAAAAGTATGAACTCAAAAGTTACAATTGGTGATCTCTCGGTCGAGCCCATGGAGACCCATATCTAATTTTTTACATCTGCAATGAACAATCCTAGTAAAAGATTTTGTGGAAACGATAAATAATACATACCGTCAACTTTACCCGTTCACTATTTAAAAAGAAGGAGGTCTCTCAATCAATCACCATAAGTTCACTATGAGTGGAGACCAGAATGTAATTTTATTCTCAACTTAGCATTTAATCAACTCACCAGATTTGAATCTGGTGAATTTAGAATCTGGTCAAATGCTGCTAAGCCGTTTTAATGTGCCTAATTTTTTTTTATTCTATGATACCGTGTATCTATACTTATAGTAAATCTGTAGAAGTGAAAATTCTATACATTGAAAATATCAAAAAAATAAATGGCAGGGGGTGTTACTAGACCGACACCGAACCCAAAAATGTGATTAAAAACAATTTTTGTCTGTCTGTCTGTCTGTTTGTTCAGGCATCACGCAAAAACTACCGGTTGGATTACAATGGAACTTGGTATAATTATTCTTTAATATCCTGGGCACCACGCTGGGTACTTTTTATCCCGGAAAAATATATACAATAAAAAACCAACTTAATTATGCGGTTCGATCCCTAGACCCGATTACTATACCAACCGCAAATAATAAGTTTGTCGTAGGTTCCGTCACCCGCAGTGGAGTTTCACTGCTGCACACGGCTAAGATACTATAATATTTTATCTTAAGATACAATATCGCTCAACAGCTATTCATATTAAATCAGTAACTGGTGATCAAGAAAGCTATGACACCCAGGCGGAGCTGCGGGCAACAGCTAGTTAGGTAATAAAGATATTAATTTGTTTACAGGTTCTGAATGGTACGACGTGGATGAAGATGTTTTGATAGTCCAAAATATTGACAAACGAACACAAGGAACCTACACTTGTACAGCTCAAAATAGTGTAGGAAAGGATACTTTGGACTTCAATATAACAGTTTCAGGCAAGTCTTCAGGTGTGTCAGGAGTACGATTTTTTGAGATATTGAGCCCAACCTGTACTACCGCGCTCTGGGGTCATCATTACGAAGGCGTACACGAGACGCCCAACAGGACGATAGGGTTGCAATTTAAAAAAGCCCTACCTGTCAGTGATGCAATAGAAGTCAGAGGTCCTTGGTGTGATCCTGAGTGGGGTCTAATATATTTGTACCACCTTCAAATATTTGTTTCAAAGTGTGGCTGTTTTTTTCAGTTTTAAGTATATTGTATCTGTTACCATACAAATAGTATAAGGTCTGCTTAGTTTAAGACTAGATGTCGTTGTTCAATGTCCTAAAGTTCTAATATATTATTTACTTATTTTCAGACTCCCCACCAAATGACACAACTGTATTCGATGATTTGCTTATCGAAGAAGGCAAATCCGAGTACATTCCTTGTGGAGTATCATACAGTAGTATCGCTAAAATGCGTTGGTATAAGGTACGTGTTTTTTAAACTATCATCACCCACCGAGTCTTTTCCCAACACAGTTGGGGTCGGCTTTCCAGTCTAACTGCGATTCGGCTGAACTTCGATATTTTCCGTGAAGCGACTGCCATCTGACCTCCACAACCCATGGGCGATATCGAAGTTCTGTAGTTAGACCGGTCGGATTTTTGATTTAGGGCTCCAACTACCCCTAACGACTGCCATACATGTTTGTATGACAACCGGGACCGACGGCTTAACATACTCTCTGAGGCACGGCTTTTTAAACTACTTATATAATAAATACCACGGACGCCCAACTTCGTGAGCCGTCTGTAGCGGCGCGGTGCTCCTGTTTCAAATGTTTTCACGGAGTAGCAATCATCTCGGCGCATTATATGGCCGTACCATCTAGGCTTACTTTCCCTTAGTTTTTCCGTTATTGAAGCCATTTCACAAGGTCCTCTCACGTGCTCATGGCGTATTCTAGTAGTATTATATATCTATCGAGACGTGTTATCCCACCCGCCCAGCGCAGCATCTGCCCTTGGTCAGTATTGGCATTCGGGTATCACAGACTACTCCAGTTAGATCACCATTTCTAACATCTGCATCGACGGGTAAAATAGAAGCCAGGGTACACTGAAATGGGTGTCTCGGGGTAGGGTAGTATTATCAATGGTAATGTTACAGCTTGTCTGTATGTTTATTGCCCCCAAAGTCACATTCCATATACTCATCTATTTGCTTAACGTCCCCTTTGAATCCGGTGATGATGTCGTCCTCTGTAAAACTGTGAATTATCCTCGAGTTTTTCTGTGTATTTGTTTTTTCTGTCTAATTTACTGCAATGAATATTAAACAAAAAATTACAGGATAGTAAATTGTTGATAAGTGATGAACTTACACTTACCAACGTGAAACTTGAAGACGCTGGAATCTACATATGTAGAGTCAGTGATTTTGTAAAATCCAGTTCAGCTTCTGTCAACGTGACAGTGGGAACTAAACCAAGATTTATTTCTAAAGAAGATGAAGACATAGAATGGATAGAAAGAGATACAGTTGCCCTTAATTGTTCAGCCAAAGGATACCCCACACCAACGGTAATACTTACTAAATACATACATATAATCACGCCACGTAAAACACCTATTTCTGTCATAATAAACTATAAAATATCTCTTTTCTAATCTATCTCAACCGCAGGTATTCTCATAAAGAAGATCTTCAGAACTTCATTGTATAATTTTCCCTAATTAATATTAATTGTAGGTGTCGTGGAAATTAAACAATAAAAAATTGGACACAACCGAAATGATCTACGAGCTGGAAATGCAACTAAACAACAGAGGAACATATACATGTGAAGTCCGCAACGAATTTGGAACTATTACGAGACCATTTAACATTAAATCTGAAAGTAAGTATTTGTTTAATACCCACCTTTTGTCTGGAATCATTTACTATCGGAAATCATCATAAAATCTTCAAATGTTACCTACATCCAATCTTATTATCTTGCTAGTATTAATTCATGAATTGAATCACTAATAGTTGATGATTCGACAGTACCTACATACTTGTGATGTCATAGTGTGATAATTCTTCGACAACATGCACACATCAACATAGTCTAGGGATATTTAGTTTACCATTGATTATTCAAAAAGTATTGCGAATTTCTTAACACATTTTGTTTTTTTTTTCTTTTATTTTGTCGAGGCTTTTATCCATAATGGGCATGTCAGCCTCATCATACCCTAAACAGTTAACAGCAAACAATCATTATTAACATATTTAATATACAGGAATCGTTAAGGGTTAAATAATTGCCACAATAGGTCTGCTTTTTCTGACGAAGGAGAAGTCAGCAGTCCCAAATATTACCCAACGTCATAGGTGTTTAATTTATATTTAGCACTCAATGATTGCCTTTCATCTCTATTATTTGAACATTCAATAAGAATATGGTACACATCTTCGACTGTTCCACATGTTGTACAATCAGCCCGTCTCATTAAGTGAGCAAACTTTGCACATAGAATTAAGACATATTTATATGAAATTAAAGCTTGTTTAACGAACTAAAAAATAAATTTAATTAGAACACGAATCTTCTAAGAAAAAATGCTTTTTTTTTGTCCTTTTTCCGAAAGTCACCGAAGTTTTAGTTCGCGATTACCTCGCCGCAGAGCAGGCGTACGAAGTGGCCCACGAGCGTGAAGGTGGGCTTCGTGCGACCTCTTCCTCACTGTTTGATCACTCAAAAGCAACTGGTGTTCCAATAGCAGTCTTTTAACCAATTGCGATGTCGTTACATTTGATTGTCTTTGGGCTACAAATTGTAAAATTGGTCTTGTTTATGGGTAGTCTTGCGGTTTTGGCCAAGATAAGTTTCAGCCACTTCCTTAGTAATAGGAAAACATGACCACAATCTAGATATCACATTTTGTTTGGTCACAAGCTCTTCAGCAATAACTTGCTGGAATGCATCATCTTGCACCATACCTGCTGCTGTAGCATTTCATATTTCGTCAAATACCGTCTTGCCATGATCCAAATAACTTTATTTGCGGTGAATAAAATGTAAAAAAAGGTTTCAGGAATCGACTAAAATTTCAAAAGAAACTTTAGGTACTAAATTTACCGAACGGGAACTGGCTGTTCAAAAATTACGGCGCAAATCATTATTTATTTATTTTAACCTTTTAAATTTGAATCTAAAACATGGACAAATATAACATTAACAACCCTTATCAATATCTTTTAATTCTAGCCAGTACTTTTTAAGTTGCATAACTAACTAAAACTTACTTCCAAATATCCCTAGATTTTGTTGATGTATTTATATGGCAAATAAATTCATAAGTCCTAAATAAAGTTTCTTTTTTACAGGCTGCATATTTGACACACGTAAGGATTTCGCGGGAAAAAATGAACCATTAATATTATCCACCCACTTAAAATTATCCCCATTTCCTATTAAAGATGGATACATGTTAATAAAGGAAGGTGAAAAATTCTATTTGCATTGCGATCAACATTTTTCTCGATTCCCTAAGAAACAAATTTTGACTGCTACGTGTGAAGGTACTACAAAAGTGAAAATACAAGGGGTTCAACTAGAATTCAAAAACATTGTATGCAAACGAGAAAATAAACCAACTGTCCATCGTACAGGCCAAAGTTGTCATAGGGGGAACACGGAGATCGTAAATATAGGATATAAAGTCAATCACCGAGACTTTCCAGTCTATGAAGTATGCATAGATAAGGACAATCATCTCCCCTTGTATTCTAAACACGAATTATCTTTTGTACACTATAATGTTCCCAAAACTGGAAGGATTTATTACCCGGATAAAAACCTACCAATAGATTTAAAGTCTTTGTATAACTGTAGAAATCAAGTGGCTGTTATTTCATATTCGTTGAAAAGGGCTTTTCATGCTGATGCTCTCTGTTGCTTTGCAAAGAAACAGTTGGTTAGTCCAGAAGATTTACGACCCGGTATATCTACTGCGGTTAGTTATTCTAATTTCAATATTGTACCTCATTGGAGCACGTGTAATTCAAAGGTATGAATATTTTTATTAACTAGCGTATCATTAACTAATGAAACACACAAGCAGGAACATGGAAACATTCTATAAATTCAAATTCATGTAACATAATCAACTCGCAAAAATAGGACTGTTAAGTCTGCACTGCAGTACACGTAAGTACATTTTTGTGCAAATTATCGGTCACTTAGTTTTTGAGTGATTGAGGTTAAGATATTTTAGAAAATGTGAAGCTGTTTACATATTATTGCTAGTGACTGCACATACAAACTGTCCTACTAATATTATACCATTATAACATGAATTGCTGTTCGTTTGTATTCCTAAAACTTAAAAAAAGTTGTACCGATTGGGCTAATTTTGATCTTGAATTACTTGTGAAAGTTCAAGGAAGGTTTAAACAGTAAGAAATATAATTACTAAGCGAATGAAAATACTAAGGATGACCATTAAATTTTCACTAGCTGACAAAACTGCTTGCGTTTTGACCATTTTTTCTGGGGTGACACGAAATTCACCCGGTAAGCTAAGATACACACAAATGAGAGAATAATATAATATCTTCGGTTAGATACTGTTTATTTTTTATTTATTACAAATTTTAGAATTGGGAAGCCGTTGAAGAAAATGTAAGAAATTTGGCAAAACAAATAAATAAAGCCTTGATCATTTGGACTGGAACGTCCGGACGATATTCAATGCTCAAACGTCCAAAGTATAAGGATATAACAATTCGTGACAATAAAGGAAGGAAACAAACCGTTGGGAAGTATTTATGGAAGGTAAAATACTTGTTATCTTAACTAATATTATAAAACTGAAGTGTTTGTTTGGTTTACGTAATAATCTCAGGAACTATTTAACTGTTTTGAATTTGAAAGTTTTCATTGTTCAGAAATTGTCCAATTATCGGACCCATAGGCTAAATAACATTACTTTACGACTAATAAGAACAGAGCAGCAGATGAGAAAATGATAAAAGAATGTTGAATGATAAAAGTCAAAATCCTGAATTTTTGTCGTAGTTAAGGCTAAAATCCTTATGATATCTCTGCTCTCATACAAGTTACAGCTTTGTGAGTAAGAGCGTAAGGTAGCATTTTCTTTGCTGATTCCGAATATGTAAATAACTCATTTTAGACAAAATTTTTAGTTACGGCCTTCTTTCTTATGACGGCAGAGCAATGAGAAAATGATAAAAGAAAGTTTTGCAGTGTGTTAGAAAATGTAGTGACCAAGGTGAAAAAATTGTTGCTTTAGATGATTCGACATGTAAAGAGGATGGATGACAGAAGATTGACAAAACATCAGAAGCGAGTGTAGACAATGACGAATGTAGACCAACGAGATGGTTGACCCAAGCGAAAAAAATGTAAAGGCAGATGTCTTGACTAAAGAGCCAGGTTAAAAGTACCTGTAACACTTGAGTATGCATGAAGACACATGAAAGATCGTAGTAATTAAAAATACGTGGTCTCTGCCTGCTCCAGTGGTAAAGAGGTGTGATTTTATCTATAAGCAGCGCACGATGACACTGGAATGGAATGTTGTCACAATAACTGCTTCGTGACGTCATCAATCGCTAACTAGAAGCTCGCGAATTGACTTTTGCGACAAGGTTCCATCCCACTGTCATCGTGCGTGGCTTATACATAAAATCATGCCTCTTTCCCACTGTCATCGTGCGCGACTTATATGTTTGTACCAATTTGAGACTAAACAACGTTTCGTAAAATTCTATGGTTATAAATATTAATTTTGAATATTTTAGGTTGTCCAAGATCCATCATCGTTCAGTTCCCTGGCCATCATTCAGGTAAACGAACCAGATTTAACAAGATCAGAAGCGGATTCGTACGTTCCTTGTACGGACATCTGTGGTACGATAGAATGGATGAGAGGAACCGACTGGCAAAACTCAAAGAATGGATATACCTTCTGTTGTTCTGTTGTAGAGTTTGAGTCAGCATTTGGACTGAGAGGTAAATTCAGTGGTCGGAATACTAATATTTTATATAGCAGTCACTCTATGCTGAAGCCTCATAGTGCGTAGATAATAATATTAGAATATGATAAATTACATTTTATGTATCTCGTACCTATTAGGAATTGACAGATAAATTTGTTTTTCAACCGACTTCCAAAAAAGGAGGAGGTTCTCAATTCAACTGTATGTTTTTTTATTATTATTTTTTTATGTTTGTCCGATATTTCGGCACTGGTGTAAGCGCCACTATCACGGAAGAACTCGAATACTGGTGGTGGTTGAAAAAGTTTTTAGGGATAGATATTTTTATCTAAGGAGGGTAGATAGACATATTTATCGAAATATCGGAAACTCAAACCAACGTTACCTACATGTTTTTTTTTAATTCCACGACCATTCCGTCCATTGCCGGGCGTCTCTGGTATGCACCAGAAGGTATTTCCAGTGGCGCTCGGAATTCCAATAGCAAACTAATTTTAGTGTCAAACACGTTATCAAAATAGTAAAAAGATGTTCAGAGCACAAATATAATAGGTATTATATGGACAGACCTGCATACGTGGATATGATAAGTGGAAACAAATAAGAGGAAATTATATATCGCCAATGGGTTAGAAGTTCAGCCACTTTGCAGTTTGACTGAAACGCTGAACCCAACTGGGCCTGGAAAAGGATCAGTGGATGATGACTTATTTACACATAATGGGTCTAGTTCATAATATCGACAGTCACTACATCGATGGACGCTGTACACCAAATCGACGGTACGCTACATCGACAGTACACCAAATTAATAGTACGCTATATCGACAGTACACAAAAACGACGGTACGCTACATCGACAGTACACCAAATTGATAGTACGCTATATCGACAGTACACCAAATCGATGGTACGCTACATCGACAGTACACCAAATTGATAGTACGCTATATCGACAGTTCACAAAAACGACGGTACGCTACATCGACAGTACACCAAATTGATAGTACGCTATATCGACAGTACACCAAATCGATGGTACGCTACATCGACCGTACACCAAATTGATAGTACGCTACATCGACAGTACACAAAATCGATGGTACGCTACATCGACAGTACACAAAATCGATAGTACCCAGTATCGACTACCCGACCTGAATGGTCGCTGTATCGAAAACGTTCCATCCTGTCGATGTAGTGACTGTCGATATTATGAACTAGACCCACAAATAATTGTATGTAGCTCTGCATTCATTGGTACCCTTTGCGCTATGTGTACAAAATTAGTTTTACAGATCGTTATAAAATAACTAAAAGTATTAATAATACGTACAAAATGTGGTTACAGTACCCGGCGATAAATATTGCACATTTGGAAAGAGACAATCGGCTAATTTCGGCTTCGTAGAGCATTATCTCTGTCACACACTACCTATGTGACGTTTTGTCAGTCATAATGTGAACATGTTTTTTATTTTACCCAAACCTAAAGCCAACACTTATAGAAAAATTGGTGTATTTTATACAAAGAATAAAAATAATTATTAAAAGACGCAAATCATAATTGTTTTAACAGCTCCTAATAGATACCGGACTGTTTGTATTTCATGCGACAGAGATAACGCTCTACGAAGCCGAAATTAGCCGATTGTCTCTTTCCAAAGGTCGATGTGCAATATTTATTGCCAGGTACTGTATCTACTATTAGCTATAGAAAAATCATGTCCGTTGTATGAAAGCCCCTTGAATGTTTATTATATTCTGTTTTATAGTTATAGCGGCAACATAAATAGGTACCTACATCATGTGTGAAAAATTCAACTGTCTAACTATCACGGTTCATGAGAAACAGCCTGGACATACAGACGGGTACGTAACCTTAAAAACAGGACAAAACTTAGAACATTTCTTAGTGTTTAGTACATTGTAATCCTCTGTTGCTTTGTAAGTGTGAAGTCATTCAAATGTATTAGTAGGATATTTCCATTTTTAATATATTTTTATTAATAAAAAAGCTTAATAAACTGCTTATAAAAATACCCCTGTTTATTCTTTGCCAGTACCTAGAACCACAGTACATAATACCATAGTACCATTACATCTAGTACAAATACTACTTAGTACTATAGTATCTAGTAAACTTGGGCGGGCGGTGCAACACACGCTTCGACAGAATACGTAACGAGCACGTGAAAGGATCTAGGAGAAGAGAAAGTAGGCTGATCTCAGCCTTCCATCTGGTATGGCCACATAATGCGCCGAGATGATGACTACTCCGTAAGAACAGCCTTAAACATCCCAACAAAACGCCTAGGTAGAGGAAGACCCTCGGTACATGGTGGTCTATTGATAGCGAACTGTGAGAGCAGAACCTAACTCCTGTGACAACCCAGGACCGAGTGACCTGGCGCCGCGCCACCTAGGACTAAGGGACGGAAGAAGGTAAGCTAGGATTTTGGAATCAACATTGACGTAGTTACGACCTTTTCTCTTATGACGATAGTGATGCCCATGATTCACCGAGATAAAATGTAACTAAAGTCTCCGTATAACATCCGCTATTAGCTAGTAGAAGTCCCGTTAAAATCAGTCCACCCGTTTTAGAGACTAGCCAGAACAAACAGATAAAAAAATATATAAAAACAAATTTCAAATTACAAATAGATACATTAGCAAACACAAACAGGCGTGATTCTTGATAAAAAAAAAAATAATAATCATAAAAAAAATTATTACACGCCTTGATAATACGATGTTAGGCACTATTTAAAGGTTAGCAATTTAAGTCGTGATATAATAATGGACAGAACACGATATATTGCGGCAAATAAATATAAATTCGTATGTCTACATTGTCTATATCTGACTCTTGACCCTTTTGTAAGCTTTTAGGCACAATACACACTGTCAGAGAAATTTGTCAAAGGATTTTTTTATTATTAAAATAAGTATATTGCTTTGCTATTACTTAACAAAGACAGACATACATCACGTCTATATTTGTAAAGGGGTATGCAGAATAGAAATTCATACTAAATAATTTTGTTGGTATCAGGAATAGGGGGCAAACCTATTGCCGTCACCGGGCACTATAGAAAATCTATAACCAATCTGTAATTCAAACCAAAATTTCTACAGCCAGGACAGATGTTACATACCACTAAATAAAATATTTACAGTCCGAGCGATTTGGTTATCAAAGATCACAGACCGCTCGCTGGTCTTCGATTTCTCGAAACACAGGTTTCGAGAAATCGAAGACCAGCGGTCCTAACTCCGCCAGGATCTCATGGGGAAATGGAGGGTGCGACTTAGCAACCAAAGTGGGGAACCACCGTCATCGCGGCTGGAGACCGATCATGGACGAGTGGCTGCAGAGGCGGCATGGTAACTTCACGTATCGTGCGACGCAGATCGTTACCGGGCATGGATGCTTCGGTAGCTATCTGTTTCGCATTCATCGTGATGTCACACCACGGTGTCAACACTGCGGGGTTTCCGACGACGACACCACACTCCACACTTTGGTGGAGTGCTCAGCGTGGGCGAGTCCGCGCTGGGACGTCGTAGTGGGTCTGGGCGTGGATACCCTCTTGCTGGCGACCATGCTTCAAGCCATGGTCTCTAGTGCGAGTAGGTGGAACGGCCGTGTCCGCCGGAGGCGGCTCAGAGGATGAGGGAGAGTACTCTCCCCACGGAGTTCCGAAGTCAGCGGCGAGGGGGCTGCAGGCTGCACAGGTGGGCAAAGTTCGCCGGGAGCTACTGGAAATACCTCCTGGTGCGTACCAAGACGCCCGGCAATTGACGTAGAAGCGGCCGCGCGCGGGAGACATTAAAAAAATGTGTTCCAAGCCTTAAATCTGAACAAGACTATAAAGTGTGAAACCGAATATTACTTAACGAAATTAGTGGATCGTGGTATTATTAAGTACTGAATGAATAATGTTGTACTTATATTTAGCGATCGCGTAATTTTTAAATGAAACGTGTATGAAATCTTGGATGTCTTTTCGTGAGACGGAAGCACGAAAATATACAAAGGAAAGTTTCTTGATATCAATCATTTCTTATCCTTGAGGTGCTTAAGATCCAGGTAATTGCCTGATCATAGTGATCATAAACGTATATTTGAGCATTTTGATACGAGTTGTCGTGTGGTAAATACACATATCCATGCAAATTGTTTTTTTTTGACGGATGGATATCATGACGAATCTATAAGGGTCCCGTGACTTGAACTATGGAACCCTAAAAATCCTTTGCCGTACCATGCCGCAACGCCAGCCTGCGCGGTCGGCAATCGCTCCCTGTGACTGGTAAAAATTAGACTCTATCTAGAATAAGTTCCTTCACCAAACAAAATATGATTAAATCTGAAATAGTGATGTTTTGTGATGAATTAGGGAAATCAATGGGAAAGTTACTTAGTTCATATTTAGAACAAAATGTTACTAACTATTGTATACCGGGATTAACTTACTGTAACATTATTAAAAAAATTAAAAATTGTAATTTAAACAGCAACTGTACACTTTTAATTTTGGTGGGAGATAGGGGAAATGCAGACAGAAATAAATAAAAAAATAAATAAAAATTGTTTAATTCGAATAACTAAAAACAATTTTTATTTTTTATTTTATTTATTTATGTTCTTCCGTACATATAAGATGTTGTCGTAAACATATTGAGAAGCAACTGTTAAAATATTAATTTCTTTAAATAATTCTTTCAGCGAGTCACGGGGTCCGAGTCTATAGATTGCTCGTATAGCTCGTTTCTGTAATATGAATATTGTCTCAATATCGGCAGCTGAGCCCCACAGCAGCAGACCATATGACAAAACGCTATGAAAGTAGCTAAAATAAACTACCTTACCTTATCTTTCTAACCGCATAGGCAGCTGAGCTAAGTCTTCCTGCCAAGGCTGTGATATGAGGACCCCATTGTAGTTTACTATCTAGAGTTATCCCAAGAAAAACTGTGGTATTGACTATTTGAACTAATTCATTATTCATAGTAATATGAGTATCCACCTGTCTAACGTTGGGAATAGTAAATTTTACGCATTTTGTTTTCTTCGCATTGAGCAGCAAGTTGTTACTTGTGAACCAATGCAATATTTCCGAAAGAGTATTATTTACATCGTCAAGTGCTACTTTTTGTCGATATTTAGATCGTTTACGTATATTAAGAATAAAAGGGGTCCTAATATCGAGCCCTGGGGTACTCCCATGACTAATGAGGCACCAGAAGAGTCGGTGCCATTAATGTTTACTTTTTGTACTCTACCAGTGAGGTAAGACTCGAGTAAGCCAAGTGAGCTGTTCGAAACACCATAATAACCTAATTTTAGTAGCAAAGTCTCATGATCAACACAATCAAAAGCTTTAGATAGATCACAAAATATACCAATGGCATCCTGCTTTTCCTCCCAAGCATCAAATATATGTTTCACAAGTGCAACTCCTGCCTCCGTTGTGTTCCTGCCTTTAGTGAAACCAAACTGTTTGTTATGAAGTAACTTATTGTCTGTAAAATGTGAAAGCAATTGATTAAATATTTTTTTTTTTTTAATTTTGCTGAGGGTTGGGAGTATGGAAATAGGTCGAAAATTTGAAGGATCACTTTTGTCTCCTGCTTTAAATACAGGAATGATTTTACTGTACTTCATAAGATTAGGAAACTGATTTTCATCTATACATTTATTGAATATGAATGCAAGGTGAGGCGCTATAGCGGGCACTATTGATTTTATTATATTAGTTGAAATGCCCCAAAGATCCTCGGTATTTTTTATATTTAGTTGTTTAAAAGTTTTAAGTATAGTGACAGAGTCAATATACTGAAAATCAAAGTTAATTCTACATTTATCAACACTAGATTTAAGAAGAGAATTGGCTACGTTTTTTGACGAATTTAACTTATATGTAGTGGTGATTGGAACATTTGTGAAAAAAGATTCAAATGCATTGGCCATTTCAGAATCAGTTTTAATATGTTTATCATCTATTTTTAACTCGAAGGATCAAAATCAAAATCAAAATCAAAATATCTTTATTCATGTAGGTCACAAAGTAACACTTATGAACGTCAAAAAAAAAAAAGAAAATGCTTCTACATTTACATTTACCGCCAGATTCGCAAGACAATAGGTAGAGCCTGTGAGGAAAGAACCTGGCAAGAAAAACTCACGGTCACTCTTTTTATTCGTCAGTAAATACAATGATTCTGTTACAACAATAAAAAGAGGGCAAGGGCAGTACGTGACCATGTGTGGACCAAGTGAACTTAAAAATTATGAATCTCTGTTATTCACAAAAAGAAGTTAAATACTAGTTAAAGGTGCCACATAATCTCAAAGTCGATCGATCACGTGACTTTGCTTTACAAGTTTCTTTGTTAATAACATTCCATATTGCCTTCGTTTTATTATCAGATTTTTCAATTTTAGCCCGTATATAATTAGATTTAGCTGTTGAACATACTTTTTTGAATAGTTTGGAGTACTTTTTAATCTGTTCAATTACTTATGGCTCATTAGTAGATGCCTTTGTCTCGTATAATTCATATAATTTCCTTCTACTTTTATAGATTCCAGGCGTAGCCCAATCACTAAATTTAATTTTGAATTGATTTACATTTATTGTTTTTTTTGTGAAAATGTTATCACATTCGTATTTGATTACTCCGAACAAATCTCCGTAATGATCATTCGGGTTTTTATCATTATTCAACTCCAAAAGAGGTACTTTATTCTTAATGTTTTCTTTAAATTTTTCTAATCTATAAATTGTGATTGGTCTACAAACAATATTTTTTGATAATGGAACATGTTGGAACTTAAATCTAGCTAACTGACCTGCATGATCTGAATTTATAAAATGTATTATAGATTTCTCATCTACATCGCTGTTAGAAAAAATATTATCTAAGCAGGTAGCTGATGTGGCTGTGGTGCGAGTTGGTTCACAAAAAAGATTTTGTAAGTTAAAAGATTTAAAAAGGTTGAGGAACCTTAGCGCGTTTTGAGAGTTTTCTAAAATATTAATATTAAAATCGCCACAAACAACTATAGTCTTCTTACATTTACATACCTTTTTTAAGGCTTCCTCCATAATGGACTCAAACAGGTAGTAATCTCCAGAAGGAGGTCTATAGACGCTAATAATAATATATTGTTCTAGCTCTGCACATGATAGTTCATTATTTCGCTCACTTGTGAGTGCTACTACGTCTTTTCGGTCTTTTGATTTTAATTTGTCATTAATTAAAATGAGAGATCCACCTCTTATAGCGGAATCTCTAGTAAACGCACTAATGATTTTATAATTATCAATATTAACTAAGAGTTCATGTTTTTTAACCAGTGTTCTGTTAAACAAAGTACATGGATACGTTTTTCATTTAAAAATAATTCTAGTTCTAACTCTTTGCCAGAAAAGCCTTCAATATTTTGATGAATAATATTCATGAACATAGACTTTTCCTTTTTCCTTAAATTTAATTTGCTAGGGATTTCCTCTATTGTACTACAACTAAGTTTAAATTATTGTCACCCTTTTTTGGAACAGATTCCAAGGTCACAAGACAAACATTGTGACTTTTCTGCTCAATAAAAGCAGATTGTTTAGCCAAGTTTTTGGCTGATTAACTTACTGTGACATTATTAAAAAAATTAATAATTGTAATTTAAACAGCAACTGTACACTTTTAATTTTGGTGGGAGATAAGGGAAATGCAGACAGAAATAAATAAAAAAAAAAATAAAAATTGTTTAATTCGAATAACTAAAAACAATTTTTATTTTTTATTTTATTTATTTATGTTCTTCCGTACATATAAGATGTTGTCGTAAACATATTGAAAAGCAAATGTTAAAATATTAATTTCTTTAAATAATTCTTTCAGCGAGTCACGGGGTCCGAGTCTATAGATTGCTCGTATAGCTCGTTTCTGTAATATGAATATTGTCTCAATATCGGCAGCTGAGCCCCACAGCAGCAGACCATATGACATAACGCTATGAAAGTAGCTAAAATAAACTAATCGTGCCGTTTTTTCGTCAGTTAGTGACCTTATCTTTCTAACCGCATAGGCAGCTGAGCTAAGTCTTCCTGCCAAGGCTGTGATATGAGGACCCCATTGTAGTTTACTATCTAGAGTTATCCCAAGAAAAACTGTGGTATTGACTATTTGAACTAATTCATTATTCATAGTAATATGAGTATCCACCTGTCTAACGTTGGGAATAGTAAATTTTACACATTTTGTTTTCTTCGCATTGAGCAGCAAGTTGTTACTTGTGAACCAATGCAATATTTCCGAAAGAGTATTATTTACATCGTCAAGTGCTACTTTTCGTCGATATTTAGATCGTTTACGTATAATAAGAATAAAAGGTGTCCTAATATCGAGCCCTGGGGTACTCCCATGACTAATGAGGCACCAGAAGAGTCGGTGCCATTAATGTTTACTTTTTGTACTCTACCAGTGAGGTAAGACTCGAGTAAGCCAAGTGAGCTGTTCGAAACACCATAATAACCTAATTTTAGTAGCAAAGTCATGAGACTTTGCTACTAATATTTTTATATTTTTATTTGATACTAAGGCTTATGATTGTGTTGATCATGAGATCAACACAATCATAAGCTTTAGATAGATCACAAAATATACCAATGGCATCCTGCTTTTCCTCCCAAGCATCAAATATATGTTTCACAAGTGCAACTCCTGCATCCGTTGTGTTCCTGCCTTTAGTGAAACCAAACTGTTTGTTATGAAGTAACTTATTGTCTGTAAAGTGTGAAAGCAATTGATTAAAAGTTATTTTTTCAAAAATTTTACTGAGGGTTGGGAGTATGGAAATAGGTCGAAAATTTGAAGGATCACTTTTGTCTCCTGCTTTAAATACAGGAATGATTTTACTGTACTTCATAAGATTAGGAAACTGATTTTCATCTATACATTTATTGAATATGAATGCAAGGTGAGGCGCTATAGCGGGCACTATTGATTTTATTATATTAGTTGAAATGCCCCAAAGATCCTCGGTATTTTTTATATTTAGTTGTTTAAAAGTTTTAAGTATAGTGACAGAGTCAATATACTGAAAATCAAAGTTAATTCTACATTTATCAACACTAGATTTAAGAAGAGAATTGGCTACGTTTTTTGACGAATTTAACTTATATGTAGTGGTGATTGGAACATTTGTGAAAAAAGATTCAAATGCATTGGCCATTTCAGAATCAGTTTTAATATGTTTATCATTTATTTTTAACTCGAAGGATCAAAATCAAAATCAAAATATCTTTATTCATGTAGGTCACAAAGTAACACTTATGAACGTCAAAAAAAAAAAAGAAAATGCTTCTACATTTACATTTACCGCCAGATTCGCAAGACAATAGGTAGAGCCTGTGAGGAAAGAACCTGGCAAGAAAAACTCACGGTCACTCTTTTTATTCGTCAGTAAATACAATGATTCTGTTACAACAATAAAAAGAGGGCAAGGGCAGTACGTGACCATGTGTGGACCAAGTGAACTTAAAAATTATGAATCTCTGTTATTCACAAAAAGAAGTTAAATACTAGTTAAAGGTGCCACATAATCTCAAAGTCGATCGATCACGTGACTTTGCTTTACAAGTTTCTTTGTTAATAACATTCCATATTGCCTTCGTTTTATTATCAGATTTTTAAATTTTAGCCCGTATATAATTAGATTTAGCTGTTGAACATACTTTTTTGAATAGTTTGGAGTACTTTTTAATCTGTTCAATTACTTATGGCTCATTAGTAGATGCCTTTGTCTCGTATAATTTATATAATTTCCTTCTACTTTTATAGATTCCAGGCGTAGCCCAATCACTAAATTTAATTTTGAATTGATTTACATTTATTGTTTTTTTTGTGTAAATGTTATCACATTCGTATTTGATTACTCCGAACAAATCTCCGTAATGATCATTCGGGTTTTTATCATTATTCAAATCCAAAAGAGGTACTTTATTCTTAATGTTTTCTTTAAATTTTTCTAATCTATAAATTGTGATTGGTCTACAAACAATATTTTTTGATAATGGAACATGTTGGAACTTAAATCTAGCTAACTGACCTGCATGATCTGAATTTATAAAATGTATTATAGATTTCTCATCTACATCGCTGTTAGAAAAAATATTATCTAAGCAGGTAGCTGATGTGGCTGTGGTGCGAGTTGGTTCACAAAAAAGATTTTGTAAGTTAAAAGATTTAAAAAAGTTGAGGAACCTTAGCGCGTTTTGAGAGTTTTCTAAAATATTAATATTAAAATCGCCACAAACAACTATAGTCTTCTTACATTTACATACCTTTTTTAAGGCTTCCTCCATAATGGACTCAAACAGGTAGTAATCTCCAGAAGGAGGTCTATAGACGCTAATAATAATATATTGTTCTAGCTCTGCACATGATAGTTCAATATTTCGCTCACTTGTGAGTGCTACTACGTCTTTTCGGTCTTTTGATTTTAATTTGTCATTAATTAAAATGAGAGATCCACCTCTTATAGCGGAATCTCTAGTAAACGCACTAATGATTTTATAATTATCAATATTAACTAAGAGTTCATGTTTTTTTAACCAGTGTTCTGTTAAACAAAGTACATGGATACGTTTTTCATTTAAAAATAATTCTAGTTCTAACTCTTTGCCAGAAAAGCCTTCAATATTTTGATGAATAATATTCATGAACATAGACTTTTCCTTTGTCCTTAAATTTAATTTGCTAGGGATTTCCTCTATTGTACTACAACTAAGTTTAAATTATTGTCACCCTTTTTTGGAACAGATTCCAAGGTCACAAGACTAACATTGTCACTTTTCTGCTCAATAAAAGCAGATTGTTTAGCCAAGTTTTTGGCTGAATAACTAATAAAATATGATAGCGAAGATGCTATCTGTCTCCTAAAATATCTATTCAAATAGAATTTATCTTCCGTCAATAACAATTTATTTTCTAAATACATGTTTATGTCAATCAGATGGAATTTATTTGGATTATGAAATGTCAATATATGTATTGTTTGATTTAGCTTATATCTAAGATTGTTTTCGGCCTGTGACAAGCCACGGCTATAAGGAGGTGTGAATAAAATAATGTTTTTAACATCTAATAAGCTCAGTAATTCTAAACAGTTTACAATTGCATTTCTCAGTTTACATGGATCTCTTCAAAAAAAATTCCGATAACCATAATTTTAATACAAGAAATAATAATAAACTGGCAATGACAAAAATTAGACTTCATAAAGTTGGTAATTCGTTTGTTGGCAAATGTATAAAAATTTATAATAAAATTCCTCAGGATTTGGTTGACATGCCTCTTAATAAGTTTAAAATAGTAGTTAAAAAATGTTTGATGATGAAAGGCTACTATAATGTAGACGAATATCTTAATGATAAAAATGCATGGTCACCCTAATCTTCTGTTGTTGGCCACTCGTATAATACAATATAAACTAATTGTAACAATGTAAACAAAACAATATTAAAAAAGAAAATGGATAATCTACCTGAGTTTCTTGCTGGTCTCTTCTCAGGAGAACCAACTTACCGAACCAGCGAAAGAATCATTTTCTAATGGTTATTTATGTACTTACTTAATTTAGTATTTTTATAATATTACTTGACAAAATTGTAAAATTTTGACATTCATATGTGCTCTTTATGTGCCTAAACTGAATAAATGAAATTAATTCTTTGATTGAATATGCCTCTGGCATGATTATATACGTATACATATTGAAAGTTTGTTAACAATAACAAGGGCACACACCTGTATTGTGGCATATCGGTTTAAAACGGATCCGGTCATAGCGGCCTTCACTGGCATGCCCTTTCAACCGACTCATACAGACTCTGTGTCAGCGACCCAACCCAAGTGTCAATCAAAAGAGCAGTACATCATTAACACCGTTTCTCATAATTTTGTAGTGATAAATCACATCGAAATTGGTTTTCGTGGTATACAGGAAGGTGGTTTATTTATTTATTTATATATGTACACACATAACGGTATAAGAACGAGAATAAAACAAAACAGAAATTTCAAACGATATCTCTTCAAGTGGGCTAGAGGATGGAAATGCTAGGTAGAATAAAGTTAATGTGTGCGTAGATTTCTTGAATTACATAGATACATATATTCACTTAAGACATACATAATTTTAAAATAAAAAGGTACATACACATAAGTCCATATTATACAGATTACATACACATAAATATAAAGATACATAGCCTAATTATTATAAATACATGATTTGGCTTGACAACTGCAGTGCGTTATATTTTGGATTCTAATGTTCTTTCTAGGACCAGAATTAAATTGGCGCAACATGTTTATTTATTAAAGTAATGGTAAGTATGATGTTCAAACTTTTTAAAATAATTGCATTATTTTCACAAAAATAGAAGACATTAAAACGTCGACAAATGTTTCACCTCTAAACGAGGCATTCTCAAGACTGCCTCAGAGAGAACAGCAGTCAACAACATGACAGTCTTGAGAATGCCTCGTTTAGAGGTGAAACATTTGTCGACGTTCTTGTGATAATAATGCAATTATTTTAAAAAGTTTGAACATCATACTTACCATTTCTTTGTCATGGATTTTCGCCTGATTCTATCGAATATTTGAGATGTTTATTTATTCTCCACCTCACAACCATTTCTTTAGTCACTCTCTCCCTTGTTTTATCCTCTTTCACGCATTCCATCCAACTTGATTAGGGTTACGTAGTTCAAGTTTCAGAACCCTTATAGTTTCGTCATATCTGTCCGTGTCCTCGGCTTTCCTCCTAAACAGTGAGTGCTAGAACCATAAAACTTTGCATGGCCATGTGTATTTAATACGTTGACTAAGTTCTAAAAGAATAAATTGTTTTAGCACTAGGGATACAGGTGTGTGTGTTATATAGGCTACCGCCAGGCCTATGTCACTCGCCTAAGAATCGCAAAAAATACGTGACGTCAGCGACAACTTGAAGTTGTAAGTCAGTAAGGGTTGTCTCTTGTTTGTGATACGGCATTGACCATAGAGTTGATATTGAGACATTAACGTCATAATTATTGGTCAAATACACTGGTACTTTCCTGACAACCCTAACGTTCGAATGATGTTCTCTGTAAACAAAAGAATGTGCTTTAATTAACGTCGGAGTGCAAGTTTTGTATATACCTACGTACTATTCCCTATTCTGTGATATTAGCATCTATAACTTCTGAACAAACAAAGTTGTCTAATCCGTTATAGTTTTAAACCTCTGAATGTTTTTCAAAGACCTATGACCTAGACTTAATATAAGAAATAAAAAACGAATTCTGGTTACATAAGAAATAAAAAACGTATTCTGGTTACATAAAAAATAAAAAAACGAATTCTGGTTACATAACGGGGAGGTACCCCAAAAAACAATATTTTTCACAATTTTCTTTTAACCTTTTGTCAACGTAGTAAATACACGTATCCATGCAAAATTTCATGTTTCTAGCACTCACCGTTTGGGTGGAAAGCCGAACTGACATGACAAAACTATAAAGGTTCCGAGATTCGAAGTACGGTACCCTAAAAATGGGCTCGATTATTTTTGCTAAATTTATTGGTAACTAGATCCACACCGGGATGTAGGGTTTTCTGATCTGTTTTTTATTCATCGTCCATTGCCCAGCGCCCCCGCCTCGGTACGTTCGAGGTCGAGAGAATTCCCTATGACGCCGGGCGGACTTTGGCCACCTATGTGGCCTCTGTCGTTTTGGTCGGGTTTTACCCCGCAGGGATGTTCGATCTGGATCAAACTTTTGAAAGATCGTGCGTGATCGGAGCGTGAAGAGGCACATCAGTTCGAACGTTCGAATGATGTTCTCTGTAAACAAAAGAATGTGCTTTAGTTAACGTCGGAGTGCAAGATCCGGCGCAGGCGCCGGCGCGCTGGAACCAAGCAATTGACGAAGGCGGACATTGTAAAGAAAAGGCTGAGCAATAAATGAAAAATGTAGCAATAACGAAACCGTGAATGAAATAGCAGGCGTCCGTCCATTTTTATTAATATTATTAAAACATTTACAAATTAAATAAGGTGTCTTAATATATAAAACATTGACACAAAAACATTTTTCAAAATACCGGTATGGGACCAAATAATTGTCGGAGTGGGACCAAATTGATATGAGACCACAAGGGAAGCAGTCGTTTTCGATAAAAATAAACAAAATTGTTTGATACATATTGTCGAATTGAGGTGGGGCTCGTGGTCTAGTGGTAACCGACAATGTTAACACATTGCAAAGGTTAAGCAACATCTAGTCGGGCCGGTCTTAGGATGGGTGAACATTTCTTAAGACACTGAGACCCTCCGTGCCTCGGAGAGCACGTTAAGCCGTCGGTCCCGGTTATCATACGAACATCTATGGCAGTTCGTTAGGAGTAGTTGGAGCCCTAAATCAAAAATCCGACCGGTCTTACTAAGGAACTTCGATATCGCCCATAGGTTGTGGAGGTCAAATGGCAGTCGCTTCACGGAAAATATCGAAGTTCAGCTGAATCTGACTATAACTAGGTATTCGCCGGAACGCGGGCAGTTACGTTAAAATAAATAAGACGGAGAACGTAATTTATTAATTACGTTCTCCGTCTTATTTATTTTGAACTCAAAAACTATAAAAGCCACATACACCAAAAACTATACAGGAAAGCACGTTAATGTGATCTATCTGCAGCCAAATTTCAAGTCGATAGGTTTATAATTGCGACCGGCATCGTTTTATATAAATTTTCGATTGGGCCCACCACATTTTCGATTATTAAGACTCCGCTACGCTCCGTCTTAATAATAATATGAAATATATATGATATATGATAATAATATAAATAATGAAAATAGACCGACCCCAACTGAGCTGGGAAAGAAGGCTCGGTGAATGATGATGATATTGTCGAATTGAGAACGTCCTCCTTTTTGTGAAGTTGGTTAAGAATTTGAATTAAGTACCCAATAAAATATACTTAAAACTTCATAATGATGTCGCAAATTTCCTTTTCAATGTGTTACATAACCATATTCGTCCTCACTGGATCAAATTACGTTATTTCTTCACTCCCAGATCAGTATAGGAGGTTAGGAAATAAGGTCGAAATACGTGAATAAACTACCTAATTCTGTGATTTACACAGACAACGCCACACCTTTATGTCCATAGTCACAGTTGAGGCAGTATTTAACTGCCGTCCCTTAGGTCCCGGGTTCGATTGCCGAATCAAATATTTATTGTGTGATTCAGAAAAAATTTTGTTTCGGTGTTTGGGTATTTTGTATGGAAAGAGACCGGACGGTATGTCGTTGCTACCGTGGAAGCTGGGAAGGTTTTGGTGTGGGACGCTACATGCGTTAACACCTTAGCACCTTCACACCTTCCAAGCACATCCGGATGTGGCGGCGCTGAGCTGCTGCATTGGCTGAAGGCCTCAAACGGCGTAAATATGCTAACCTAGCAGGTGATTACATATTTGAGCCGTTTGGGGTTGAGACACTGGGGTCATGGGGTCCGAGTGCTCGCCGCCTTTATAGAGCCCTGCCTGTGCATCAGGCGCCAATTACAGTTAAGTCAAAATATAGTAATAATCAACATTACATTACATGGGTAGGTTATTCATTTTATATAATACTAGCTGATCGCCGCATCTCCGCCCGCGTGATTTAGTTTACTCGTTCCCGGTTCCCGTGGTAACACATTACCGGGATAAAAAGTAGCCTATGTTACTCAGGGTGAATGTAGCTTTCCAACGGTGAAAGAATTTTTGAATCAGCACTGGTGTTTTTGAGTTTATTCATTACAAACATACACACAAAAATACAATTCTTTCCTCTTTATAATAATTATAGAAGTGTAGAAGAACTAGTATAATGCCAAAGTGGCTCAATATTGATAACTATATTAGGTATGTCTTAATTATTCAACACTTATTACTATGTATTTTAAAACAGACATTAACTCCTCTGTGTCAGTATCATCGTAGGACATCCCTTGGAGGGCATTTAGAGAGAAAGTTTCATTATTAGCAATAGTCTCACTTCGTTGTATTTTTGCTAACCAACAAAGCCACTGGCAAAAACTGGGTGCCTCTGCCTTCCCCTCGGGAGAAACGACAGTGATTACATGTAGATAAGTAGATACATATATCTTTATTTTTTTCGCGGTCCCGTGACGAGGATCTGAAGAACATAACTGTGGATGGCAATAGGTTCACTCTCTATTACCAATGAATAAGGTTTCTGCGAAATGTGAGTACAATAATGTGTCTGTTTACCCCTCCGGAAAAACAAGCGTACTAAGTGTTATGATGAGGATCTGTCAATCATAAAAGTTCTCGATGAACGGAGATAGAACCGCCTAGATATTACCAACCTACAAACTTTCTATTAAAAGTGAGCGTCTAATTTGACTCTGACTACCCCTTCGGAGAAACAGATGTGTTATATAATCTGTAAATTTCCTTTTAAAAACATTACCACGTGTCCTAGCATACATTATAAGTGCGTGGGTGGAAGCCTCACCCACGAGCAAGAAAGGTAAGATGACACCAAAACTATACTGGTTTTGTTTAACCTTTATCAATCCAGTGGTAATAATTTATGTTAGAAGTTGCTAGCTAGGATCTTATCAAGTAGTTCTTGTACTCTAGACTTGCACTGACAGCTTTTTGTTCTAAACAAGTTTTAAAGCAGTTGTTAATGTTTGCCAATCGCAAACAATAGTAATTTAAACGTGATTGAATTGTAAGTACACCACGGTTGGCCCGATCGAACCAAAACGTCGGGAAATCATAAGGTACCTTTCAAATAAGTCCGTTTAGATATCAGTTAAGGTAGTATGGTCGTATCTTTGAGAGCACGTTAAAAAGTCGGACCCGATTGCCATACGAATCCAGATAGCAGTCGTTACAGAGAAGTTGGAATTCTAAAAATCCAGGTAGTCTAACTACAGAACTTCGGTTTCTATCGCCAATGGACTGTGGAGGAGACATGGCAGTCGCTTTACGGAAAATATCGAAGTTGAGCCACATCGTACTGGAAAGCCGACCCCAACTGGGTAGGAAAAGGGCTAGGTGGATTAACTGATATCTCTTACCTTCTGAGGACGTAACCGGGACGCTCGGCAAAGAACGTTAGTACGTATAAATATGAAATACCCAAAAGCAATAAACAATTATAATATTATTATCTTACACACATAAAACCACGTCTTTAGCTTCAAAGGTGTAGACAGAAGTGGTTAATACACCCACATTTTGTCTGTTACTTTGTCGGGCATCGTTTAATTGGCGCCTTACTACTGGACATAATTATGCCTCCCGCAACGAACGCCACAACATTCAGTCTTGTACCAGGGCTATGTCACTCGCCTAACAACCGCAAAAAATACGTGACGTCAGCGACAACTTGAAGTTGTAAATCAGTAATGGTTGTCTCTTGTTTGTGACACGACATCGACCATAGAGTTGAAATTGAGGCATTAACGTCATAATTATTGATCAAATTATGCTGGTATATATTTTACTTTACTGGACAACCCTAACGTTCGAATGATGTTCTCTGTAAACAAAATAATGTGCTTTAATTAACGTCGGAGTGCAAGTTCTGTATGTCCACAGTTACAAATTATGTAATTTAACATTCAGAAAAAATTACATAAACATGTAGAATGTACCGAAAATAGGTGTGAAAGTAAATGAAATTGTGGAAACGTACATAATTTTTCAAAATTTTCTTTTTATTTAATTCACATTTTAATTCACAGTTTTTTACTAAGATTTCATACATTTACGTAATTTTCGCTTATTTTTATGTAATTCTATGTAATTCTACATATTTTTATATAAAATAACAACAATTTGTATTTTTACGCATGGGCTAGGGTTATTACAGGAGCAATACATACAAAATCGGTAAGTTTACTTTAGAAAAGTGTAAAATTCCCGAAATAAAGGTTTTATTAAATAAATTAAGTAAAAGTACAAAGTAATGTAATTTTACTTTAATTACAACTAATTTTCAACTAAAATTCTGTAAAAAAACAACACAGTTTTCAGTACAAATCCATATGTTTTAAATTTCATATTTATTTCTGTAATTTTCGATAATTTTAATGTATTTGTACCTAAACGT